>CM040239.1:50109624-50467969 GCA_022545495.1 Chrysanthemum lavandulifolium
GATTTTGGAGGAAAAGGTGAATGGGCGGTTTTATTATAAAACCGTGGGTTCGATGGGTAAACGGGTTGGATTGGGTAAACAGGAGTGGGCTTGGGTAATGTTTTGGGCTTGGGGTTAATTGTTGGATTGGGTTTAATAATTTAGGGTCCGGTTTGGTTTTAGGATTAGTAACAAGGACCATACTTGTAAATTCTGAAAATTAGAGGACCAAAGTTGTACATCTTCCAAAATAAACCAAGGGTGATTCCTGCCATGTCCCAATAATCCAAGGACCATACATAAGATTTCCAACAATAAAATTTTCCCAGGGACCATTTTTGCAAATTCTGAAAGTGCAGGGACCAAACTTGTAAATTATTGAAACTTTTCACCAAAGGATTAAATATGACAACATATGATTTCAAAAGGACCTTTGGTGACTTTTCTTATAAAACAAATGCCTAGTGGACTAAATTTGACGAGTTTTGAAAGTCGAGGACCGAACCGCCAATTATGCAAACTTTGTTCGCTTTTCATCCGATTTTAAACATTTTGCATCCGAAACATATAAAATACAATTTTGGGATATTTTCAGATTTTGATGCATTTCGAGTGTTTTTAAATGTTTTGCAGTTCAGATTTGACCAAAAATGATGAGTATTTACACACTCATCACTAGGATTAGGGGATGATAAGATTTTGTTCATACATTTTAGATCCCTAAATAATCTTTGGAAGATGGGTTGGTCCCATTGATGAGTGAGGAAGGTGTGGTGACATTGTTAAAATATGGGCCAATATTTAAGGAAATAAAGGTTTATATTAAAACAAATGTTTCATTGGTCGAGCAACATTTGATGGAGATGAGGAGTAGGTGTGGTAATGGTGTTGTGATTGAAGATATAGAAGAAGGTGAAGCTAAGCCAGCAAAAAAAGATGGAAAGTTGTGTTTACTAGAGTGGAATGGTGCTACTGAAATGAGAAAGGAGGGAAAACAGGTTGATACTTCAACTCACGCTTCATCTAGTAAGGTTGGATGCAGGAATGATGAACATACCTTTTTCCTAGATTTTGATGATGAGCTTGTTATTTTAACACCAAGGTCTGATGAAAGTAAGAACAAAAAGAGGGAAAAGGTTGAGTGATGAGTTCGAGTTCAAAATCTCTTGTTCGATATCGATTCTCGCACTAGACATATGCATTTATTTTATTTTTGTCACAAAGAGTAAGTTGTCATACGAGGATATCTATAAAGAAAGGTTCTAAGTTAGTGTTGGCATTTGCGATAGGATTATTGATTTCATTGTAAAGGCAGACAAGAGACAAGCAAACTACAAACTCACAAGTTCATACAGTCACAAGCTAAATAGAGCCTAATCATATTCAACGAGCCAAACACCACCTTCATTACAAAGCTGAAGTGAAATGTAATCCAATGTAATTGTACATGTGTTGTATTGTAGTTAGTCAGTTAGTTACAAGTTTCTGGATGGTTTAGTAGTATAAATAGCATTGTAAAGTTCTCATTTGATTAATAATACAAAATGGTGAAGTAACTATTTTTTTGGCCAATTCTTCTTATTCAAATTATGTTACACCTTTCTATTACAATTCACAATCAACCTCCATTGTTGATTGTTGGGTTCAGTAAATACCCAAACCCCTTAATTCTAGGATTTGAATAGAAAATACCCTAAGTGTTTAGAACCTTAAACACTATTAAGTCATCGAGCGATAGCCATTCAAATGAGTCGCCTTCGGATACTCAAGAAGAGACAAAGAAGAAGTCTATCCACTCAAGAAGGCGAAACTTAAGGGGTGAAGATCGAGTCAAGAAGATGATGGTGGATTCATGAGTGATGACAATAATTACTCACCGAATCCCGTAACTCCTCACCAACTACTATCAATGAAGACAACATCAAGATAAAGATCAAGGCTAAAGAGATCAAGAATGAGCGGATAAGGAGGATAAGTTTGAATGATAAGACGAAGTCCTAATCAACCCAAATTCAAACTTTCCCCGAATCGCTTACTACCAGGCTCATGTCATCACTGACAAGAAGAAAGCAACCTTGTCACCATACTTGTCATTTCAATCCCAAGTACTATTCCGCAAGTACTTGGGTAATGTATTCTTTTTGATTCGTTTTAATAAAGAATATAAACGTTGAAAATTACTCAGTGTGTTTATCTTGTTAAAACTTATCTTTACTTGCATCATTTCATTCATGATTCACAATTAGTAGTTTTCTTTGTTTTAAGCTATTAGTGTCTTCTCTGGAGTCACTGGGGGACAAAGACCCAGAGGGACAAAAACCACCCGCTGATACGGAACCCATCACCCCCACTGGTCTTCTTACAGTTGCTGAGGTAAATGGCATACTATTTTCTGATGAGAACCTGCTGCTGACAGTGAGGACGAAATCCTTTCTGCTGGAGAAGAAATGGACGCTGATGTTCAACCACAAGAACAAGAACATCAGCCTAATCCAAAGGAGCCTCAGGAGTCACCCTTTCAAGCTGATGATGACTCCTCTGCTTCCTCAGACTCTTCAACCTCTGATGAATGGAAGCAATATGACAACACTCTTCAACTCATTGAAAGGCAGCTTGTCATGTGGATAAAAAGGGCTACAAGGAGGTTATACACAGGTGTTGCTGATACTCTCTGGGATCAGCATGTTGAAGCACCTGCCAGTTATGCCGATCTGAAAGCTGAAGTGGTTGCCACATGTGCGAACACTGATGAGCACAAGGATCTCATGTATGATCACCTACACAGGCTGGATTACAACCTGAAGAAGTTTCTCAAATACTTTCAAGATACTCACAAAGAAGTCGGATGAAATCGTGGAATCACAAAGAAGACCCAAGACTCAACCCAAAGTGCTCGAGGTTACCGAGGTCTACATGAAAATTCATTCGCTTTCACCGAACCGATCACCATGCTCAACAATGCAAATGTTCGTGGTCTTAGCTCCTCAAGATGCCTCTTCAATCCACCCCCGGTTCACTTTGGATACAAAGGTTGCCGATCCGCTAAATCATCTTCTTCTATGGCACGGAATCTCGGGCCTAGAATGACAAAGACTAGAATTATCTCAGGCCAATCTTGAAGAAAAGGTCACAAGTCTTCAACAAGATACATCTGACATCAAGTCCATGGTCTCGGAGATCTATCAAGCCTTCAAAGGTCAAGCTGCTCCTTCTCCCTCAGTGTCACAAATAACTTTTGCTCTCACTGAAGCTGCGACAACAGTTGAGGGGGAGAAAGCTGCTGAAGAGACTCCCTCTCACACCGAGGGGGAGCCAACTCAACCTGTATCCGCAACACCTATCTCATCCATCCCACCATCAGGAACAACAATCACAACATCAATATCAGTGACAACAACAACAACACCGATAGTCACAACTACACCCCCACTGGTATCATCTTCGTCATCAGTTCAGGACAAAGGCAAAGCCATCATGACCACACCTGAGCCTGTCAAAATCCTCTATGAAATACAAGGAAAAAAGTACTTGCTCAGTCCAGAACAACTAACTGCATATTTTGAAAAAGAAGAAAGACTCACAAAACATGCTGAGAAAGAGCAAAGAAGTAAAGATGCCTTGGTTAAGGTGGTTCATGAGGAAGCTGAGAAAATAGGGATTGATCCTAAAAAGCTTGAAAAAGGACAAGGTGCCAAAGTTCAAAGCACCAGATGCCGAGTTCACGCCTTTAAAAGGAAAAGGGATGAAAAAAAACAAGAGGAATGCTGCAATCAGGCAAGAAAGGATTGATCACTACAATTGGACCATGACAAGCAGAAGGGCACCTGAAAAAATCACTGATGTGAAAATTATCCCCATATCCAAACCACTGGCAATGAATGTCTACAGGGGGGATAACAAGAGAGATTTTGAAGTTCATGATCCGTTTAAATTCACTGACTTTGGGATCACTGAACTTGATGAACTTGGTCCCATCATTGGAAAGAAGCAAAATGTAGTGGTCAAAGAGTTGATGAAATCCCTCAGCAAACGTTATGAAAGACTAAGGGAGGCACCAGCTCAGCTTGGGATACAGTCAGCTCTTCCCGAGGCTCATGGATCTCAACCTCAATCATCCCAAGGAAAAGGAAAAAGGGTTGAATCTGAGCCTGAAGCCAAGGTGCTTGGTTTTGACTGTAACAGGGAGCTGCCTGAAGGGGTAAAGTATGTGAACTGCATGGTCATAGAAAAGCCTAAAAGAGGACTTTTATTCATTGATGTCTATGAGAACCCAGCATTCCAGAGATGGAGTGATATTGATTAGGCTGGCTTGGCTACAATGGTGAGTTATTTGAAAGTGGCCTCTCAAATCCAATCCTCGAAACATCGTGTCTCAGACCGACCGAATGCTAATATAAGAGACCATCCCGACAAAGTAACCTCCTCTCCAAAAAGCCAAAGCTAGAAGCACTGGAATCCGCCTTGAATGACATCATTAAAACCTTTATCATCTCATATTTTGTACTAGTGATAGGAACTTTGTAATCTGATGAATAAATGATGTATGTTTTTTTACAAAAATTCAAGTGTTCCTTATTATGTTCATTAGTACATTCAAGTAAGAAGAAGCCATTTGCTCACTTACATCGATCAAACACTTAGGCTATTTGTATATCCAAATAGGGAGACTGTTGGGTTCAAGAAATACCCAAACCCTTAATTCTAGGATTTGAATAGAAAATACCCTAAGTGTTTAGAACCTTAAACACTATTAAGTCATCGAGCGATAGCCACTCAAGTGAGTCGTCTTCGGATACTCGAAAGAGACAAAGAAGAAGTCTCTCCACTCGAGAAGGCGGAACTTAAGGGTGAAGACCGAGTCAAGAAAAGATGGTGGATTCAAAGGAGTGATGACAATAACTCACCGAATCCCGTAACTTTTCACCAACTACTATCATCAAGACAACATCAAGATAAAGACCAAGGCTAAAGAGATCAAGAATGAGCGGACAAGGGGATAAGTTTGAACAGATAAGACGAAGTCCTTATCAACCCAAAGTCAAACTTTCCCTGAATCGCTTACTACCAGGCTCAGTGTCATCAATGACAAGAAGAAAGAAGCCTTGTCACTTACTCTAAATAGCCATTGTAAACAGAGACATAAATACACCAGTATTTTGTCTTCTATAACCTGTCAGTTTGTCCTCTAGGATAGAGTTAAAAACCATACCTATATAAATAGCATAAGTGTTAGAGTGAAAGATTTTAAGCTTGTGCAATCAATTGTGAAAAACACACACAAGCAATCTTTCACTCCTCCAACACAACTTTGTCCCCGAGATAGCTCGATGGTTCCGTGTAGTTGTGCTTAGACTTAGCCTAAGCTTCATGAGGAGTTACACCATACTTGTTATTTCAATCCCAAGTACTATTCCGCAAGTACTTGGGTAATGTATTCTTTTGATTCGCTTTAATAAAGAATATAAACGTTGAAAATTACTCAAATGTGTTTATCTTGTTAAAACTTATCTTTACTTGCATCATTTCACCATGATTCACAATTAGTAGTTTTCTTTGTTTTAAGCTACTTGTGAAACGAGACCAACATTGATGATAAGGATTTAAAACATGCATTTTAGGGGTCATTTAAGCTCTAAACTCGTACATTTGTGATCAATTATTACCTTAAATCGCTCCTTTCACATTTTAGGTACTTGGGACGCAAAAGATGAAAATCGGCATGTTTTGGGCTAAAATGGACAAGAAAGTGAAGAAAACAACAAAGTCACGAATCTGTCTGGAAAAGGTCTCCAGAAGGCGTCACAGAATCAACACGATGCCGTCACTTGCATTTGGACGTGATGATTTGATGGAAATTTTACAAGCGATGACTCAGAACTTTTGAAGACCTTAACGCCTGACGGCGTCACTTATATTTGAAGACCATAATTCAGAGTAAAACTTATATGTGACGGCTCAGATCTTTTAATAAGCGATGGCGTCAAGACACATCTTGACGACGTCAGTGACTCAAGGCGATGATGTCACAACGGCGACTTGCAAAAGACGAAACCCTAATAGCGGCGAGCTGACGGCGTCGCAATAAAAAAGTGACGCCGTCACAATTGTAATACTATATATATTTTCGCATGTTTTCCATTGTTCGTGTCACACTTTGGAGAGGCAAACCCTAGACGAATTTCACAGCTTTTGTGACACTTTTTCAGCCACTTTGGCTCATGTTTCATTGAAGTTTAGTAATCCCTCTTTAATTATTCAATATGTCTATGTGTTGTTTGATTATATGCTTTTCTTTTCTTCACTTTAACATTCTAGGCTAGATTTATTAGTGTTTTCTTAGATCTAATGAAACCTAGTTATTAATTATTGATTGTCGTCTCTTGTTTAATTGAATGCCTCACATTAGGGTAAGAAAACTGGCTTAACTGATATATGTAACTAGCTTGTCCATCTTATTAAACGCAACCGAAGAGTGCACTAGTGGTTTTTCTCGTTTTACTTATTGCGTGCATTGCGGCTTGTAGATCATAGGAGACTTAATAGACTTTAAGCTTCTAGGGGAGACTTATACGTTCATATAGTTAAGGCATTTGGCACCTCCTTGCGACTAATAATAAGGAAGACAACGCTCCAATTAAAAAAAGGACGTGACAATTCGACTAATCAATAAGAGATAACTAGGGAGTAAAAAAATCTGAGTAAACCCATTTTCCTATCATAAGAGTACCACCAATTTACATTTCTTGCACGTAGTTTAATTTTAGTTTATTTAGTTTTGTTTTAACTAGTTAGTAGTTAAAACGCCCACTATTCAAACCCCGAGATTTTAAGTTGCTTTCTAAAAAATTATAAAAGTATAAAAAGACTCATCCCTCACCTTTAGACCTATCTCGACATACACTTCGGCCTTCACAACACTTTTCCCCTAGAGAACGATCAACCCCCCGTGTCCTACTTATACTACACTACAACGATTAGGTACACTGCCTAGGTGGATTGTAAAACTTTTATGGTTTTGCAAAATTCCGCTATCAAGTTTTTGGCGCTGCTGCCGGGGAATAGTTTAAGTTTCGATTTATATTTCGTTTAGGTCTACTCACTAGATTCCTATCAAGTGAGATTTTTATTTCTTTTATTAGATTTCGTAATTTATCTTGTCTTTGTTCCATTTGTCCGCAACTCATATAATTTGCTATCATGGTTTGGTGGATGATAATATCTTTGAACCCTTTCACCATGACCCACCAAACCAAGACCCACCACGCCACCTAAACCTACCACTACAAGACCAAACAATACCACCTCATGCCCGTAATCTAGGTGAGTAATCTAGCCCAAGCCACCAAGGCTATCGAAACACCATTGAGCTTCCAAAAGAGCCAATGTAACCCGCTGGTAATCCGACACCATCCGGTTGGTGCAAAATGGATGTGCATTCTATGGATCTCGTTCCGAAGATCCTAACCAACATCTCAGGGATTTCCTTAAAATCGTTGACTCAATTGATCTTGATGTTGGCACTTGGGAGACAACACGATTGCATCTCTTCCAATTCTCTCTACGTGATCAAGCTAGCAATTGGATTGAGCGTCTACCCACAGGATCTATCTCAACTTGGGATGATCTTACTTCCCGTTTAATTGCTTAATTTTTCCCGCCAGAGAGAACTACTAAGTTAAGGAATGACATTTTGATATTCTAACAACGTCAAGGTGAAACTCTTTAAGATGCGTGGACCAGTTTCAAAGACTTACTCCAAAAACTCCCTCATCATGGCATTGATCTTTGGCTCCAAGTCCAAAATTTTTATAATCATGTAAATTCCTCCACAAGGCAAACTATTGACCATGAGGCCGGTGGTAAGCTTCGTGATAAGAATGCGGAAGAGTCGTGGGGTATTATAGAGGATCTCGCCTCCATGACAACGAAGTCGAAATGACCGCGAATTGAGCAAAACCGTCAAGGAAATATCCTTTCCTTGTAATGTCTCAAGCATTCTCGATCCTAGGATCATTGATCTTGAAGATCAAGTTAAATTCTTGATGAGTTTCTACAAAGCTCCTAAACCTTCACGTCAAGTGAACAAAATCACTTCTTCGTAAATTATGTAGTGGTCCTCATGACACTCGTGATCGCATGGAACTCCCCGAACAAGCTTTTATGACTATGCATCTTCGCATAACGACGGAGCGGGAGATAAGTGGTTCACTTTCAAACCCGAGTCAAATAACTGGGTGATTCATATAACCTCTCTTGAAAAATCACCCAAACTTTAGGTGGAAACAAAACCAAAAGTCATCTCAAAGAAAATTTTCAAATCCATCTAATCGCTTTTCAACCAAGTGGCTCGTCCTCTAATCATCCCCTTAATAATCCTTCTGTTTCCAACAATTCAAACAATCTTGAAGGATTGGTGTCTAATTTTATGTTATCTCAAGAAGCTCGGTTATAATACCCTAAATTTTGAGATTTACTAAGTATGCAAATTAAAACTTAATGTAAGTTTTAACCACATATTATATGAATGAGATAAACTTTAAGACATATGAAAAACCACACGCATGATAATGTATTCTAAGTCTAATAAAATTTGGTACATGTGTCCCTAAACTAAATGGTATCACACGCCTAATAAGTCCTTAAGGAACCAAAAATCATTTTATTTTGGAGCATTACTTCACTAAATGGCATTAGTATGCAAGTCTCTTTAATATCGTAGAGGGATTTTGGTTAACAATTTGAATAGAATTTTAGAGACTTGAATGTTTAAATATTTGTCCATGTTTACTTCAAGGTAATTAGATAATACACGCAGCAACATTTCAAATATGTTAACAATAATCATGTGTCAAAAGAGTCTGAACTATATACATTGAACCTTGACACTAAGAAATTGTCCTAGTCTTCCTTTTTATTCGGCTCCCACAACTCCCTCACCCTTATTTTATTCTCACCGAATCTCTCATTTCCATCTCAACCTGAAACCCTAAATAACACTTTCAAAACGGCAGTATCCAGTTTCTTTCAAGAAATCCTAGAGGGTGCGAAGCAAGGGAGAAGAGGGTGATCGTTGGGACTTAGTTCGTTTGGTCTGGTTGTGGGTATTTCGCTAAGGTGGTGACCTGATTCGTGGGTATACTAGTATTGGATCTTTGGGGTTTAGTTCTTTGGTGGATCGCCTAGTTTTGGTTCTAATTTGAAAGGAGTTAGTCGTGGGATTCTTTTGGTTTCGCTGGTCACGTTGTATTCAGCCTTGTATCATCGTCCTCCTTTGTGTATATCACCTAAAGGTAAACATGTCATACGCTAACTCTTATACATGTCGCATGAAATCATGAATCTATAACTCATATGTGTCGGTAGTCATTTCGTTTTTGGAGCATCCGGATCTGTAGTGATGCATGTTTTAACCTGGTCATTTAACACACTTCTTGATCTCTAATGCCCAACTTAAACCTGAAATTAATAGGGTGCGAATCGGTGTCGGGTACATTTTTGTAACAGGGTCATACGAATATTAATTGCATGCATGGAGTCTTGAGTGATTTGGTTCACGTGTACATATACATGAAATGGTATAATCTAGTTTAAACTCATAATGATTATAAGTGTATAGGAGTGCATGAATTCTTCTTGTTATACATCTGGTCTTCATATAAGCATGCGAATATTTAATAAAAAAAAAGGGTGCATGGTCTTGTGATGCTAGTGTCAAAGGATCATCTAATTGAAATGTAAAGCGTTGATGTGTACTGAGTAAAAAGGTTAACAAATAAAAATAGTATCTGAATGTGTCTTGTGGGGGCTATGAGGTTGTTCGCGAGATTTATAGGTACGTTATACGGGTTTTTGAAAGTGTGTCGGGTAAGTCGAGTTGGGGGTTAATAGTCACGGGTGTTTAATTAGTCGTGTCGGTTAGTCGTTTGAACCGCGAAGGAATGTTAATTAAGTTTTTAATTTAAAATACTTGTCACTAATAACCCTAAACTTTGATAAGTTACACTTTAAACCCTAAGTTATGATAAGTTGTTATATTTAACTCTAAAAATATTAATACGATTGATATAATCAATAAACCGTTATGACTTAAATGAGCTAATAAGTATTATACGAACCGTAATCCGTGTAGATTTGTTCAAGAAGACGTGACATTATTTCTTCGTGCTCACATTTCCATTTGATTTCATTTGCTAAGGTACGGATATTCGTCTCTCTTTTAAAACATTCTTTGTTCAGAATATTAGTACGATATTCCGTCCTTTTTCGAAGGGCATCCATTTATATGATTATCCGTTATTACCTTTGATCTTCGCTTTGTTATTCGCTCGATATTTGAGCTTCTTTTTGATATTCGTTGGTTATCCGCTTGATATGATACGCTTTAGTATTTGACATGATATGTTTCATTCAGATCTCGATATGTTATGTTGGCCTCAAGATTTGATATGGTATGTTTCAGCTCAAGATTTGATTTGATATGATTATGATTGCTCTTGTATTGCCCATCAGATTCGTATCCCTAGCCATGGAGGTACCATGGCCATGTCATTGAGGCACCGATGGCATGACACTATCCGGGCGGTGTGATTGGTCCCCATGTTCCCCTTTGATATGTTTGTATAAGATCTCTTGGCCATTATGATATGTTTTGCGGGAGCGATGGATGCATCCTAGGTAATTTGTATCTCAGATTCAGATTCCGGTGATTGGTTGGTGTGTGTTCCTACACCCCATCACATTCTGGTACATTGTGAGCTAGCTACTCCATGTACAACTTTGGATTTGACGGTATATGATTTGTGATATGATTATTTGGCCTATTCATGTGGCATGCTTAGGCACTGGGCAGTGCACTCCGATCCTATGATATTTGTTATGTGCTCTATTTCAGTACTTGTCTCATATGCGTTTCATATTTTGTTTCGTCTGACATGTTCTCAGCAGGCTCTTTTCCTTTCTTTGTGTTGACATGATTTGATCCATTTCCTATTTTGATTATATTGTTACTTTATTGTTTATATCTGTTCACTGGGCTTTTTAAGCTCAGCCAAGACTTTCTTTTCTCTGGCGGGCATTTTAGCGGGGACGGGATTGAGAGTCGATAGGAGCGCTTAGAGACCCAACCTAGAGTTACCCTATTTTTGCGGACTTATGATTCGGAATTTTATATTTTGATTTTCGTTGTTTCATTTGTAATTGTAATCTTTTGGGTTATATTTTTGGGTCATGGTTTCATGACTTGGTTTTGTAAGTCTTCCGCTTGCATGTATGTTCGATTTGACCCCATAATGTGACACTTGGACCCTTGTCGGGTTGGGGTGTTACAAATATGGTATCGAGCAAAGGTTTCGCCTTGTTGACCTTAGGAATGACCGTGAGGGATTCGTAGACATTAGGCTTCGCTTGTTTTGATCTTTTCGATCTTTTTGACTTTTCGCCGATTTGACTTGATATTCTTTTGTCTTTGCTTATTGATCTTCTTCCTTCCATATTTGATTTTGGTCTGTTTTGTCTTCGCACATTCATTTATCGATCGTTTAGATGGTGACTACTCGTAGAGTCGAAGATGGAGGTGTTGATCCCGGTTATCGCTGCTGTCGATTAGAGATGTTCGTGAAGTAGAAGCCGATCCGCTCATCGCAACGCTGCCGGAAAATCAAAATGCCGCAGAGGGAGCCGGACGGGACAATGGAGGAGCAAAGACGGAGACGAGATTCAACTACTGTGCACTCGAAAGGCGACGAAAGGCAGACGAGATAAGACCGCGATTTCGATAGGGCGGAGAAACTACTACCGGAGTTTGGCGTATTGTTGGTCGCCAGCTCAACCATGCTACTAGGTCGTCAGACAGAGAAGAGATCGAGAAGATTTCATCTTATTTGTGTGTTTGCTAGGGCATCGAGCCCATGATTGTCCCGAGAATGGTGGAAGATGTAGTTTCATGATTCATTTTTCTTTCATTTGTTTCGCTATGCTTGGAGACGTTCGTTATTTGTTATGTGGTTTGGGTGGTTAGTATGTTTCGCTGATTCGCTTGAAGATTCGGCTTGAAGGAAGTGAGTCCGCAGCTCATGATTCCTTTATTTTAATTGTGCGGTATTATACCCATTCCGCTATGCTTTATATTCGCATTATGTTTCTGGATCATTGGTACGTTTTCTATTGTTCGTTTGAAGTTTGAAATTTATCTATGAAGTTTCCATCGTTTGGCTTTACCTTTGTATTGGGTTCGTATTCATGATTGTGTTTTATGTCATCATCATCCACTCCATATATGTTTCGTATCCGCTAGATCAGATTCGTAATGATCTATCTTTTGTCAAAGAGCGTGAGACTGTCAGTCAGTTATCCTTATTTCTTTCGTGATTCAGTACGTATTCGTTTGACTTTCCTACTTTAATTTCGAGGACGAAATTTTGTTTTTAGTGGGGAAGAATTATAATACCCTAAATTTTGAGATTTACTAAGTATGCAAATTAAAACTTAATGTAAGTTTTAACCACATATTATATGAATGAGATAAACTTTAAGACATATGAAAAACCACACGCATGATAATGTATTCTAAGTCTAATAAAATTTGGTACATGTGTCCCTAAACTAAATGGTATCACACGCCTAATAAGTCCTTAAGGAACCAAAAATCATTTTATTTTGGAGCATTACTTCACTAAATGGCATTAGTATGCAAGTCTCTTTAATATCGCTGTAGAGGGATTTTGGTTAACAATTTGAATAGAATTTTAGAGACTTGAATGTTTAAATATTTGTCCATGTTTACTTCAAGGTAATTAGATAATACACGCAGCAACATTTCAAATATGTTAACAATAATCATGTGTCAAAAGAGTCTGAACTATATACATTGAACCTTGACACTAAGAAATTGTCCTAGTCTTCCTTTTATTCGCTCCCACAACTCCTCACCCTTATTTTATTCTCACCGAATCTCTCATTTCCATCTCAACCTCGAAACCCTAAATAACACTTTCAAACGGCAGATCCAGTTTCTTTCAAGAAATCCTAGAGGGTGCGAAGCAAGGGAGAAGAGGGTGATCGTTGGGACTTAGTTCGTTTGGTCTGGTTGTGGGTATTTCGCTAAGGTGGTGACCTGATTCGTGGGTATACTAGTATTGGATCTTTGGGGTTTAGTTCTTTGGTGGATCGCCTAGTTTTGGTTCTAATTTGAAAGGAGTTAGTCGTGGGATTCTTTTGGTTTCGCTGGTCACGTTGTATTCAGCCTTGTATCATCGTCCTCCTTTGTGTATATCACCTAAAGGTAAACATGTCATACGCTAACTCTTATACATGTCGCATGAAATCATGAATCTATAACTCATATGTGTCGGTAGTCATTTCGTTTTTGGAGCATCCGGATCTGTAGTGATGCATGTTTTAACCTGGTCATTTAACACACTTCTTGATCTCTAATGCCCAACTTAAACCTTAAATTAATAGGGTGCGAATCGTGTGTCGGGTACATTTTGTAACAGGTCATACGAATATTAATTGCATGCATGGAGTCTTGAGTGATTTGGTTCACGTGTACATATACATGAAATGGTATAATCTAGTTTAAACTCATAATGATTATAAGTGTATAGGAGTGCATGAATTCTTCTTGTTATACATCTGGTCTTCATATAAGCATGCGAATATTTAATAAAAAAAAAAGGTGCATGGTCTTGTGATGCTAGTGTCAAAGGATCATCTAATTGAAATGTAAAGCATTGATGTGTACTGAGTAAAAAGGTTAACAAATAAAAATAGTATCTGAATGTGTCTTGTGGGGGCTATGAGGTTGTTCGCGAGATTTATAGGTACGTTATACGGGTTTTTGAAAGTGTGTCGGGTAAGTCGAGTTGGGGGTTAATAGTCACGGGTGTTTAATTAGTCGTGTCGGTTAGTCGTTTGAACCGCGAAGGAATGTTAATTAAGTTTTTAATTTAAAATACTTGTCACTAATAACCCTAAACTTTGATAAGTTACACTTTAAACCCTAAGTTATGATAAGTTGTTATATTTAACTCTAAAAATATTAATACGATTGATATAATCAATAAATCCGTTATGACTTAAATGAGCTAATAAGTATTATACGAACCGTAATCCGTGTAGATTTGTTGAAGAAGACGTGACATTATTTCTTCGTGCTCACATTTCCATTTGATTTCATTTGCTAAGGTACGGATATTCGCCTCCTTTTAAAACATTCTTTGTTCAGAATATTAGTACGATATTCCGTCCTTTTTCAAGAAGGGCATCCATTTATATGATTATCCGTTATTACCTTTGATCTTCGTTTTGTTATTCGTTCTGATATTTGAGCTTCTTTTGATATTCGTTGGTTATCCGTTTGATATGATACAGTTTAGTATTTGACATGATATGTTTCAGTTCAGTATCTGATATGTTATGTTCAGTTCAGTATTTGATATGGTATGTTTCAGTTCAGTATTTGATTTGATATGATTATGATTGCTCTTGTATTGCCCAAACAGATTCAGATCCCTAGCCATGGAGGTACCATGGCCATGTCATCGAGGCAACCATGGCATGACACTATCTAGGGCGGTGTGATTGGTCCTGCTCCCCTTGATATGTTTGTATAAGATCTCTTGGCCATTATGATATGTTTTGCGGAGCGATGGATGCATCCTAGGTAATTTGTATCAGATCTCAGATCTCGGTGATTGGTTGGTGTGTTCCTACACCCCATCACATTCTCGTACATTGTGAGCTAGCTACTCCATGTACAACTTTGGATTTGACGGTATATGATTTGTGATATGATTATTTGGCCTATTCATGTGGCATGCTTAGGCACCGGGCAAAGGCACCGATCCTATGATATTTGTTATGTGCTCTATTTCAAGACTTGTCTCATATGCTTCATATTTTGTTTCGTCGACATGTTCTTGCAGCTCTTTTCCTTTCTTTGTGTTGACATGATTTGATCCATTTCTATTTTGATTATATTGTTACTTTATTGTTTATATCTGCTCACTTGGGCTTTTTAAGCTCACCAAGACTTTCTTTTCTCTGGCGGCAGCATTTTAGCGGACGCCGGGATCGAGAGTCGAGAGTAGAGCGCTTAGAGACCTAATTCTAGAGTTACCCTATTTTTATGGACTTATGATTCGAATTTTATATTTTGATTTTTCGTTGTTTCATTTGTAATTGTAATCTTTTGGGTTATATTTTTGGGTCATGGTTTCATGACTTGGTTTTGTAAGTCTTCCGCTTGCATGTATGTTCTGATTTGACCCCATAATGTGACACTTGGACCCTTGTCGGGTTGGGGTGTTACATCGGTTGTCTAAGTTTGAAGCCGATTTCAAACAACAACAAAGCGAGATGACAAATAAAATTGATACTCTTTTAAAGGTTCTTAATGATCGAGTAATGGGAGCACTCCCAAGTGACACCGTTAAGAACCCGAAACTAAGTGTTAATTCTATTTCATCGATTTCGTCTCCTTGTACTTTCCCTAAAAAAGAAGGTGCATACATGTGCCCTTCACGTCAATTTCACTCGGTTAAAGCAATCAATACATGTTTCAAGCAAACTTAATGTATTTCAAAAGACCAAAAACACATAGAAAATACACCAAATAAATTGTCGGTCAATCAAACTCTTGAAATACCAACCAATCAAAAATCCAAATTAACTTTAGATGATGAGTTCAACGATCTCTACATTGAACGAGCGGTTCTTGATGTCTTAACTCATGCATCTTACTATAATGCTTTAATGGATAAATATGAGAAAAGATTTAAGTTGGGTAAAAATGAATCCACTTTTGTTCAAAACAAGTTACCTATAAAGTTAAATGGTTCGGCTTATTCATTCTACCTTGTAGCATTGGAGGTTCCAAAGCTTTTGATACATTAGCCAACTTAGGATCAAGATTAACTTACTCCTGCTAGTTCCCTTTATAAAAGTCTCAACTTAGGAAAGTTAGAAGAAACGGAAAAAATAATTGGTTTAGCGGATGGAAGTTTAGCATATCCGGTCGAAAGGTAAGTATATGTGTTTGGAGATCCTCGTTAAATAGACTCCCCACACGGATTAACCTTGTTTCTAGGGGCGTGCCTATAGATTATACTCTTTGTCCTTTTTGCGATCAAGTGGTGAAAGACATTGATCACTGCCTAATTGGTTGCCATCGGGTGTTTCCGATATGGAGAAAAATATGGAGTTGGTGGAATTTAACTCCCCCCCGTCATTCCTGTCGCTGCTTCTCCATCAAAGATATTGCTTTGGGAAATTTCGATTCCAAAGGTTGTTCTCGCCTTAAAAATGTTATCCATGGGGTTTTTCAAAGTGCATTGTGGAGAATATGGAAATGGAGGAATAAGGTTATCAACTCTTGATAAGGATTAAAACATACATTTTTAGGGGGTCATTTAAGCCCTAAATCGTTACATTTTATATTCATTACTGCTTAAAATCATTCCTTTTCACATTTTAGGTCATTTGGAAGCAAAATGCCGGAATGAAGCATATTTGGACGAAAAGAGACGAAAATATGAAGAAAACAACTAAGTCAAGAAAACATGGTGCAAACAGACCACCAGACGGCGTCCCAACCTCAAGGGCGACGACGTCAGGTTCTAACAAGGTCCAAACTCTCTTAAGTGATGACTCACCACTTTAGGCCTTAACAAGTGATGGCGCCACTTGTATTTCCACATACCGTCGAGACTTAATTTCTACACCAAACGGCTAACTCTTTCTCAAGACGGCGCCACCACAACCCCGACGTGCAAGCATAAGCTCCAGAGTGACGCTGCTCCAAAGAATGACTGGCTAAGACGAAACCATAATGGCGGCGATCGACGGCGTCATCAGCAGAAAAGTACGCCGTCATAAGTGTAAAATCTATATATAGACATCGAATTTTTCAGTATTTTGTGTGTTATTTTAGAGAGCAAACCCTAAAACATTTTTAGTTCAACTTGAACAGTTCTTAGGGTCTTTACCCTCAATATCAATTCAAGATAAGTTTGTTTATCCAATCTATCACCATGTTTAATTCTTGTATGATTGTTTGCTTGTGTTCTTGCTTCTCATCATGTGTAACTAAATTAAATAGTGTTTGCTTAGATCCAATAAAACCTAGTTATTAATTATTGTTAGGTTGTCTCTTGTTTAATTGGTTGTCACGCTAGATTAAGGAAAACTGGCTTCTTCTTCCATTGTTGCAAGCTTGAACGTCCTAAATAGTGATTATTAGCCCTAGAGTGCACTAGTAGGCTCCCGTTGTATTTATTGCGTGAGCTGCGGCTTGTAGATACTAGGATATTCAGGGGAGATACCTCGGTACATAGTGATCCCGGGTGTTCTAGAGGAGACTTATACACTCATAGAATTAGGTAATTTGGCACCGCCTATGATTAAAACATGGAATACAACGCATCAATTAACCAAGGATGTGACAATTCAACCGACCAATAAGAGATAACTAGGGAGTAAGTAAATCTAAGTAAACACGTTTTTAATTATCATAAGAACACTTTCCTACATTCCATATCTTTAGTTTAATTAGTTTTAGTTTATTAGTTTAGTTATTAAAAGATAAACCCCTACTCTTTCAACTCTGAGATTTTAATTTCTTTCTAAAAAATATAAAAAGAATCACCCTCACCCTTGCCTTTTAGTCATACATCTTGACTAGCATCTCTATTCCTCTAGAGAACGATCAACCCCCTAGGCTTACCCATACTACACTGCAACGATTACGTACACTGCCTAGTGGGTTGTAAAACTTGCTATTTGGAAAGGAAGTCTTTCGACCCCGAACCACGCATCAACTATCCCCTAGACTCTATCGCTAGTATCAAAGAGGAGGACATATTTACTTCTATACAGAGATTGTCAACGACGTGGATTTCGGCTCGTCATCCTCCAAAGACACCAAATTAGAACCTTTGGATTTCTAGGCCGTTTGATTTGTTTGTGCAACCGTAGTTCCTGCTTTTCTTTTTTCTTTTTGGTTTTGAGCTTTAAGTTCGCTCGTGGTTCTTTTTGTATATAGCTTTCTTGGAGTTGTTTTTTTAATAAAATCTTAGCTTTTCAAAAAAAAAGGACATGATAGTGTATATAGGGAATTTAACCATTTTGGCGGATTTCCATATCCTTGATATGGTTAGTGACACTACATGCCCATTGTTAGTTAGAAGAAGATTCTTAGCTACCACTAGTGCTATAATTGATTGTAAGATGTCTAAAATAATAGTAGGAGAGGGATACACTAGGTCGATCTACGATGTCAAGAAGCAGGCTTATGACAATGATGAGGAACAAACACCTCATGGGATAGCTTTTGATAAGAACCATCGAGATGTGGACCTTGGATTGATGGAAATTTTATAGGATCTCAACGCCTATTCTATCTAGAAGAAGAATTAATAAATAAAACACACTCTATTGAACAACAATTGGCTAGGACACCGAGATGGACTCATTTGAGGACCTTTTAGTATTTAGGAAGATGATTGAATTCCTATGAGCCTTGCCAATTAACCTAGGGATGAATAGTGGAAGAAGGAGAGTTCAAAGAAGAAATGGAATTGAGACAAGCCACAAAAGAAGGAGATCGATCATGGAACATTAAGATGACAATATATGATCCCGATGAAGAGAAGTTTGAAAAATCATACTGAACAAAACGTCCTAATAAAAAACTAAAAGAAAATTTTGATCCAAAAGATGTCCTCGATGAGGAGATTACTCACATAGGCTAGTACGTTATGACTTTGAGTCTAGCTACAAGACTCGTAAATAAAGAAAAGGGCTTCTTGGAAAGCAGCCCATGTTTTTAATTGTTTGCTTGTTTATTTTTAATTTATGTTTGTTTGTGTCAAATATATGTTTCATCTTTGTTGTTTAATTTTCATGTTTCGAATAAATTTGTGAAAATGCTTTATTTAGTTTTTAACCTCGTCTTAATCACATATAAATGTATTTTATAAAACGATAAGTGTAGGGAAGTTAACATTTGTTTAATAGAACGAAAATCGAACATGAAAATTTACAATAGATGACGAACATATATTTATCATGTTTGTGTGTTTGTTTGAGTCAAATGCTTGTATCGAGTCACAATGAATGTTTTGCAAGAAATTACAGGTTTTAAAATATAGATATTTCCATAAATTTTCCAGAGAACGAAACTTAAAAATCTATCAGGTCAATCCTAACGACGTCAACACGTGAGCAACAGTTTTCCAAACTTTTGTTTTTCTGTTGAAACTTAATTTTTGAAAATTTCCATAAGTTTTAAAATTCCAGGATTTTGTAAATACTTATTTTGTAAGCATTATATCTTATTCGCTTTCTAGGATAGTTTTTATTATATGTAGTGTTTATCGCCGATTTTATGCGAGGTTTCGGGTTCATTTTCTTAGAAATTTACAGGTTATATTGGACAAGAAGATTCAAGTGCATATTGAAAGAGAAGCGTATCATTGATCTAATCTTCTTGGAGGAGGATTTAATCGTATTTCTATCGTCCATGCCGAGCAAATCAGGGGAGTATTAGTTTCTCTTATCTCTTTTATTTTTCCCGTTATCATATCTTTGGTACTTTTTAAGAACATTGGGGATAATGTTTAATTTAAGTGTAGAGAGGGGGAAAGGGACACCTTAGAAACTAATCACTTACTTAATATTTATCGTGTTTTCTTGTAATTGTGTAATAAACCGAAAGAAATACTTGTTAGGGTAATTTTAGCACAAAATTTTAATTTTTTTGTGACATTTACAAGGAAAACTTTAGTCTTAATAAAGCGTCTCATTGATAGGAATTATATAGCTAGCACAAAAAACCCTTCCACTCAAATTCCACCCCAAAAATGTGAGGCTCGCCTTAAAATATATAGGATAAAAGCATTTACTTTTAATGCTTATGAGTGTACCTGTAGTATATAGATTCTAGAACTTGTTTTGTGATGCATTTCGAGATCGCTAGTGGGACTACGTTCGTGTAGTTAGGATTAACTAAATGATAAGAGACATTAGGATAACCCTTATTTAAAACATGTTTATTATAATTACATTGGCTACATTGGTCAAGTAATTACCCCACACCCTTGCTATGTACTCATTTTTAGTACAAGATACCCCTAGTTAACCCCTCCGAGCCTATCCTTTTCACGGTTCTCGTAATATTTCGGTGGATTTCAAAATATTAATGAAGAGCATTGTTTACAATCCACCCCCAAATGTACACCCAAATCGCCTTAGCTTTCCTTGTATGCACTCACTTTTAGTGCATTATTGTTATTTAACAAACCCTTAGTTACTTGTCTAGTTGACTACATGGATGCTAAGTCGAGTCATATCTTGTGTAGACAATTTTGGGATGATAGAGACTCATGGGTTTAATAATATTTAGTATTGAGTAATGGGGAAGAAGTCAATTATAATCCCCATATCTACGTAAATTTTTAAATACTCCACGTGTTTTGTTCCTTGCATTCGGGGTCATTAGTTATTTTTATATATTTAAAAGTTTAAGTGTATGGATGCAACTATAAATCCTTTGTTATGATGTATTATTTTATGGATGGCGTGGAAAGAGTGTATGAAAAAATCAAAAAAGAGAAAAAAAAGAAAAGAAAGAAAGAAAACATACAGACTACCATCCAACCTTTTTATCTTTTGTTTATGTAAAGATAGAGTCAAGAAAAAAATACAAAAAGAGTTAGAAGTTAGTGAGTCGAGTCTTGGCTTAGCAACGCCACGCTTACATGTGATTAACTTAGATGATTGACTTGCCACAAGAAATTTCTATATCCAACAAACCATGTTTTCCATGTCGTTACACCTAACGTTACAACCCTTTAAAAGCTCTCTTTGATAGCTTGTCCTAGGTGCTACGCCAAAGCGGTGGAAGTTTGATCTTTCTCAAGCCTATGATAATCTATGTGCTATGATGTAGTGAGTGTTTATCTTCCATTTCCTTACATGTTATATTTCTAAAATTATAAAAATACAAAAAGACTCATCCTCACCTTTAGACCTATCTCGACATACACTTCGACCTTCACAACACTATTCCCTAGAGGATGATCAATCCCGTGTCCTACCTATACTACACTAAAACTATTAGGTACACCGCCCAGAGGATTGTAAAACTTTGTGGTTTTGTAAAATTACGCTATCGCTTGATATGGTATCGAGCTCTCATCCTATAATCAACTCACCATTATTCACTGAACAACAAATCGATTCATCTTGTTTTCAACTTGAAAGCTTCTTGATCAAACTCCATTAAAATCACTCAAATCACCATTAAAGTTGTTATAGTTTGTTACGCTTAGTAAAATCACCATTTTCTTGCTCAAGTCACAATCAATTCATCAAAATCACTAAGATCCTTGAAAATCACTCAAAATAGGTATTGATGAGAATTCAACCTGGTGGTTCATCATCTCAATCGGTCAAATTACATTGAATCACCCACTATTTCTTCTATAAACTGATCACCCAGGGTTAGTGTTGATATCAAAGAAGTTAACTGGCTCAGATAAATACAACTCATGGACAATGTCTATGGTTATTGCCTTGAATGAAAAGAACACGATGAAAATTGTTAATGGAGAGTTTATGGAACCATGTATCAATTCACCTATTAAAGTCTCTGGGAAAGGAACAATGATATGATAATATCTTGGATCATGAATATTGTTTTTGAAGAAATTAGGAATAGTTTGAATTTCATCAATTCTGTTAACAAATTATGGCTTGAATTATAATAATAGTATGCACATATTGATGGTCATAGAATCTATTAGCTCACAAATGATATAGTTCAGTTAAAATAAGTTGATTGTACTATTGAAGTTTATTACCACAGATTGAATGGGCTTTGGGATGAGTTTGACGCACTTGAAGCTTCATACATGTGTACTTGTGTTTGCTCATGTGAGAATAGCAAAGAAAATGGTGAAAGGAATCAAAGGAATAGGCCAGGGCAATTCTTGATGGGTCTAGATGAAAGCTACTCTAACATGAGAGGTCAAATTCTCTTAATGCAACCATTACCCTCGGCCAGAAGGCTACAACATGGTTAGAAAAGAAGAAAAGAAAAGGGAAGGTCTACTACCAAAACTTGCAATGAAAACTACATTTTCTGCTTACTTAAACGGTGAGAAGTCATACAACTATCACAATAGTCAAAGGTCATTTAGTCGATCAATTTACAGTCAAGGTGAGTCTTCTGCATAAGCTGAAAGGAGAATTGCATTCAGGAAAAGGGTTTTATGTGGAACTTATGGTAAAGAGGGACACACAAAGAAGCAATGTTATAAGATTGTTGGGTATACTGTGGGGCATCCACTACATAGAAAAGTTCAACCTAAGCCTTACAGGTCACAAAACCAAGAATACAAAGCTAATAGGATAGTCAATATGGTGGTCAATCAAGAAGGAACTCCTACTGCACAATTTGTTCAGCCAAACACCATACAAACTATTCAACCAAACACTCCTTTTGATGCACATGTCACTGCAAGGATTTATCACCTTTAAAACCAACTCAATTAGGTTCTTCTAATGATGTTGCACACTCAGAAAGGCTTCATTCATGGTATATTCTCATCTCTAAGTCTTGGTATTCCTAAATTTATTTCATCCTTGATATATACTCTTAAAAGTCTTTGAATAATTGATAGTGGGGCAACAGACCATATATACGCAAAAAATCATATACATGATAGATATACAGACCTTCACCACACCAATTTATGTCACTTTACCAAATGGACATAACACCAAAGTCACAAAATATGGACCTGTAGTCATAAATTCATACATTACACTCACAAATGTACTTTACACCCCATCTTTCTCATACAACCGAATCTCAGTCAGCAAACTACTAAAAAGAACATTCATTTCAACAATTCTCACTGAATAATATTGTGTGTTTCAGGACCAAAACAAGAGGATTGCTCATGGCACCCTTTTTAATAGTCTTTACTTGCTACTATCACCTTCTACTACAACTACATTGTCTGCAACCACATGTTCAAACACCAGCAACAAGTCATCATTGTGGCACTTTAGGCTAAGCCATTCATCTTTTCCTGTCATAAAAAAAATCAAATGTCTTTTTATCCCTTGTTAAATGTAACTCAAATTTCAAGTGTGATGTCTGTATGTTAGCAATAAAGAATGCTTTACGTTTTACTTCTAGTACTCCATATGCAAAATCTTTATTTGAACTTGTACACATTGATGTTTGGGGACCATATAGACACACCACCATTAACAAGTGCTGATATTTTTGTACCATAGTGGATGACCATTCAAGAGCAACCTGGACATACCTAATGCCAAGCAAACATGTTAGGATTTAGTAAATCCATACAGAAGAGTCGTTCACCCCAACAATAGTCTAGCAAATGTTAGCTCATAGACTTAACGTTATTTAGTAGTTATAGATTAGCGTAAGTAACACTGTGAAAGAAGGACGGGTCTTTACCCACTTTATGCCTGATCCACAGCCCGAAGGAGGGCGTAAGTAACTTGTATAAATAGCCCTCTCCCCACAAAGGAGAGGGTTGGATGTTCATTTGGAATCTAACCTTCATATTTGTTTCTCTCTCTAACATCCCATTCTCTCATCTCTTTCTCTCTCTAAACACACGAACCACACTATTCTTTTGTGGTGTTATGATATCAATTTTATTACAATTGATATCAGAGCCCATGGTTTGATTAGCCAGGTCGTATGTGCGTTTTCTTGGTTTTTTTAGATTGAAAAGTTGGTTTTGAAAGGTTTTTGGTCTTATCTTTGGCTTTCTTTGATTCTCACGTTTGTGGTGTTTTTAGGGTAGTTATAACTTTCTAGGATCAAGTTGTGCAAAAGAAACCAAGCAAAAACGTTCAAAATGGTGAATTTTAGGTGGTTTTAGGTGAAAAAGTACCTTAGTTCTTGGTTGCGGTTTGTCTCACGGAGTATGTTCTTCATTGCGATTTGACTGGTTCATGATTGCGATTTGATAGATTCAAGCTGCGATTTGACTGTTTTGGTGTTGCGACTTGATTATTTTATTAGTTGTTAGTTGCGGCTTGACAATAAAGACAAAATTGCGGTTTGACAGCTAGCTAAAAAGACAAAAAGGACGATAGTGACATTTGTACTTTTTGAAAGTGACTTGCGGTTTGTCTGTTTCCGTTGCGATTTGTCCCTGCAATTTGTCTTTGGTTGCGAGTTGTGTATTGCGACTTGACAGTCTTGCGGTTTGTGTCTGCGGTTTGATACTTGCGGTTTGTGTCTACGGTTTGATACTTGCGGTTTGTGTCTGCGGTTTGAAGGTTGCATTTTGGGTTTCTACGGTTTGATTGTTGCAGTTTGACTACAACTGCGATTTGATAATATGCAATTTGAGGGGTTGCAGTTTGAGCTAGTTGAAGACAAATCTTGAGTTTTGTCTAGGAGTCACCCTGCCCAAAATTTTCCTTGGACTGTAATTCTATCCAAACTTTACCAAATCACAATTAAACGACAATTCGCCTAATCTAAACACTCCAGTATCCCTTTTAACATACAATCACTAATCATTGAATGTATCCAACTGTTATCATAACACGTTCAAGTTAACAATATTTCACGGTCTCTTACTGATTTTGTTAAAATTCATCAAGATCAACATCATGCCTAACACTCTTGATTCAGTGATATCTGAGGTACTTAAATTGTACGACGTTGTTGATAACTATGAGAGTCCTAACTATGTTGAACGGTTAAACATGTTTGAGTTAGCTAATGATAATGTGAGATCTTCGTGCTTGGATTTAGAAGAGAGAGAATTGCACCAGTTACAGCAATAGCATGATCATACTAAGGAGAGTTGCATTGAACCTTTTTGACAACTTCATTCACACCTCTTAGTACTTCTGAAAGGAAATAGTTGCACGATGGGATTCGAACGAGCATGTTGGATCGATGTACTCTAACCAAACTAACTTAACTAGCTTGTTTAAGGTTTAACAACCTCGGATAAATCCTAAGTTATTAACAATGAAACACTGAACACTCTTTATTAAGTATGCGAAATTTACTTAACAAATCTAAGAAGAACAACTTTATTATTAACTCTAAATCTGCTTCTTATGCAGATACTTTAACAACTCTAAGAATATCGAACTTCTCTCTAAAACTCTAATAACTTGTGAACTTATTAACTCTAAGACTTTTATGAATTCGTACCTCTAATGCCAATCTAGGGGTCCTTTTATAGGCTCAAGGATAACCCTAGTCGGTTTACAATATGTATCCTTGTACGAAAAGTAATCTAATACAGAATATTCTAGAATTACAAGACTTTCTATAAACGAATAAAACAGCTTCTTTGCTCTTGCAAGACTTTGACTTCATATGCGAGATTTTGACTTTATCTTTAGCAAGATTTTGACTCTTTGACTTTTTCCAAGATTTTATCATATCGCAAGATTTTAACTGCTCAAAGACTTTCATATCCCAACAATCCTCCCTAACTTGAATTCTACTAATTTGACTTCAAGTTCTTTTGTGAATTTATCTTTATCGCCTTCATCTTTAAGGACTGATTGTGTCTTTATCTTTTGATAGTATCTTTGTAGTTTCGTGTTTTATCAAAGTATCTCTAGAATCATTCTTTTACAAAGAAAGATCCAAGAAGCTCCATCTTTTCAAAGAACACAACAACATATGACAATTTGTACATTAATTCAGCTTTAAGTTGCGATCTATTCTCATCACTTCTGTGTGTGTTAACTCCTGAGAGGTGAATCATTGAAAATTTAATGGATTTGAATCTCTTTACCAAAGCCATTAACTCGAGTAGCCAAATGTTTTGGTGTGTAAGACCATGGTACATTGATAACCATATGATTTTTAGCAAATCATCACTATCAATGATTTGATTTGTCTTTACCAAAGTTGTACCCTTCTCGGACTAGTTAGTTCTTTTATCTAAAGGTGAACTAATTACCAATAATGGTTTTTCCACGCCTTTACCACAAGCCATTTTCTTGTGGGCTAGCCAACTCTTCACATTAACTGATATGGTGAGTTGATTACCATACAACTTATTAGCAAGTTGTCAACTAAAAACGGATTTGAGATATCTTTACCAGAGCCGTTTGCTCATGGATTAGCCAATCCTTTTGTAACCATGGTGGATTGATAACCTATTGATGTTACCATCTCAAAAACCATATATTTTATCCTACCTTTGTTTCAAAAATATTTGTTACTTAACAAAAGGTTTCATCTAAAATCATTTAATCGGTTAAAGTCGCAAGCGATTTTGATGAAAGTATGTTTGATCGCAAGATTTTGAATAAAGCATCGATTTATCAAAAATAATTTATTCAATTTAAGATTCATACAAGTTATTCATCATCATCACCATAATAGTCCACGTGATAAACAATTTGATGACCATAAGAGCTATTTCAGTATCTTCTTCAATTTCCATTCCATGCTCTAGCATCCTCCTCATAAGATCTCGTCAGAAGAGGATATCTTCTATCTCGCAAACATGTGAATCATTGTTCCATTTTCCACTCTAGAACATGAACCCAGATTCTTCAAAATCTCCACTAACAATCTCCCGCTTTTCTTGATTTGACCAAATCTCAAGAAGTTGCTTTGTTCTTCAGTTTCCCAAGCAGTTGTGAGATCTCCAAGCAAAACGAATCCAATTCCTTCTAATGGATTGTGTTCAAAATAATCTCGCACTACATGATATAAATCGAATAAATCCACTCTATCTATGATGTGCAGTAAATCCCATAGCCTGTTGAACACTCTGGAGCTTTCATCTGCTCTATGAAACATCAAATAATTTCCTTCTTTTGATTCTACAACCTCAAAAGCAATGATTTGAGATCTGTTCATCTTCATCTCAAGATCATCTTTTGAATAATCAAAATCCACTATCCTTATGTAATTCCTTAGTTCATCATCAGTGTCATATCTTAGCTCGACTTTCTTTTTCTTTGAAAACTGAACATCTTCACCTTCATTTTTTCTTTTTCTTTTTCTATCCTTTTCTTTCCAAGCATCATCATCTCTAAAATCTTTGATGCCTTCAACACTTTTCTTATATGCTTCCCTAGCAGCATCATATAAATGTTTCATCTCATAATAGTTAAACCTCTGCAATCCTTTATATCCTTGCTTCTTAAGATAAGCCATCATTTGATTTCTTTCCGTAGCTTTATTTAATCTTCTTGGTAGGAATGAAACAGGAATAGGTGACTGTAATGGTTCAACAGCTTCAGCATCTAATTCCTCTTGTACCTTTTTAGCTACTTCTCTATTCTGAGTTTCTTCAATCTCCCTAGCTTCTCTATCTTGAGCATTTAGTTCTTCTTGTACTTTTCTAGCTGCAACCTCATTCCTAGCTACTTCAATTGCTCTAAGATCAGCTAAAGTCAGCTTCTTCTTCTTTGTTTCTACCAAGATCCCCTTTCCTTTATCTTTAGGATCTATTGCAGGTTGAGATGATGTTCTTGGTTGTTCCTCTGCAACTTCAGAAATAGTAACACCCCTTGGTTTTGATAAGTCATGCAATATTTTAGCAATTGTATCATCATTACTTGCAGTGTGTATTCTTTGAGGTGTATCAGTTTCTTCTGGTAGAATAGTTGTTGAAGGACCAGCTTGTTCTTCATGTCTTAAATCTTGTGCTATCCACGGAACTCCATACTTATACCTACCAAATATAAGTAGACCACAATCCCTTGACAAAATCCTCAACTAGTATGAGACATTGAGCACTATAATGTAACTCCTTTAAGTGATAGTTTACTAGGTCTTCATCCATCCACCCTCTTGACCTATAAAAACTAGATTTTGCAAGTCTTATATAATAAGAACACAAACCAAGTAATTACACTTCACATTCAAATAAGTGATAAATAATCCTCTTCGTAATCAATTCTTCAATAAATTTCCAAACCGAGCCTTTTAAAAAAGTTTAAGAACAATTAACCAAACTCATTGTGTGTGTGAACAATAACCTGTGTGTGTGTCGTCCAAAAACCATAACAATAATTATGCTTGACTTCCCCTTAAATCAAAACCATATGAGAAGCAGTACTTTCAATTTAACAGTACTTTGAAACCTCCTCAAAGATTTTGAGAAGAAGCGACCTTGAACAAGATTTTAATTCAAGATCAAGATTTCAATAAAATCTGCAGACTTTAAGCGTAATAAAGACATTTAAAACACGAGCAAAGAAGAAGAAGATTTTATGGACAGCAGTACTTTCAAGTTGAAGCAGTCCTTTAACAATCACCAGTATTAAACTTCAATTCCATGTATATTATTCGGATACACCAATCAGTATCAGACGTGCCTTTACATATGTGTGACCAACCATATTCTCCAATAAAATCATCCAATTATACCACTTGATCTCATGGTCAATTTGTATCAGTAGACCCCACGTGATACAACCATTCATGCCAAGTCAAATCTTTGAGTAGGTTTAGGGTTTCTTCTTAGTCAGAGCATTTAGTTCTTCTTGTACTTTTCTAGCTGCAGCCTCATTCCTAGCTACTTCAATTGCTCTAAGATCAGCTAAAGTCAGCTTCTTCTTCTTTGTTTCTACCAAGATCCCCTTTCCTTTATCTTTAGGATCTATTACAGGTTGAGATGATGTTCATGGTTGTTCCTCTACAACTTCAGAAATAGTAACACCCCTTGGTTTTGATAAGTCATGCAATATTTCAGCAATTGTATCATCATTACTTGCAGTATGTATTCTTTGAGGTGTATCAGTTTCTTCTGGTAGAACAGTTGTTGAAGGACCAGCTTGTTCTTTATGAATAACAGTTGAAGGACCAGCTTCCTCTTCAAAATCTAATACTCTTGGAGTAAATACCTCTTGTCTGAAGGTTCCATTAAAAGCAGTACTTTGTTCTTCAGTACCTTGTTCAATAGTACCTTGAACTTCAGTCCTTTCTTCCTCAGTACTTTGAATAATAACATGCTCTTCAGTACCTTGAGATTCTTTCTCCTTAACAACATCTTCTTTCAAATTCTTTTATTCTAAATTCCTCCCCAATTGGACAGAAGATGGTGTAGGAACCTTTTTGCATTTGGTTTTCTTCTTAAATTCTCTAACAGGTCGTCCTTGCTTCCTTTGAGATTTAACCCATAGACGATGATGTTGAACTAATGGCCAGACAAAGTTTTTGAGTCGTCTAAACTTGAACTTCAACTTCTTAATCTGTTGAGTCTGAACCTCAGTAATTTTCTTCAAGTTAACTAACTCCCTTGTTAAAACATAATTATCCAATATCAAACCTTCAGGGGGTATAGTAGATGAATCAGCTCCTCTAACAGGTGAACGTTCTGCTGATTGAGAATCAGGAACAAACATTTGTGGTGATAGGGAAGGTGAAACTGCAACATCGCTTGAACTTCAAGATTTTATGGCAAGACCTTGTGATGCAATACCTTCTTTAGATGCAAGACTATGAGAAGCAGACCTTCGTAAAGTGTCTTCGTAAGTACCTTCTCTATCTTCATCTTCTTCAGCATCAGCTCTGATACCACTTATTGGATCGATGTACTCTAACCAAACTAACTTAACTAGCTTGTTTAAGGTTTAACAACCTCGGATAAATCCTAAGTTATTAACAATGAAACACTGAACACTCTTTATTAAGTATGCGGAATTTACTTAACAAATCTAAGAAGAACAACTTTATTATTAACTCTAAATCTGCTTCTTATGCAGATACTTTAACAACTCTAAGAATATCGATCTTCTCTCTAAAACTCTAATAACTTGTGAACTTATTAACTCTAAGACTTTTATGAATTCGTACCTCTAATGCCAATCTAGGGGTCCTTTTATAGGCTCAAGGATAACCCTAGTCGGTTTACAATATGTATCCTTGTACGACAAGTAATCTAATACAAAATATTCTAGAATTACAAGACTTTCTATAAACGAATAAAACAGTTCTTTGCTCTTGCAGTACTTTGACTTCATATGCAGTACTTTGACTTTATCTTTAGCAAGATTTTGACTCTTTGACTTTTTCCAAGATTTTATCATATCGCGAAGATTTTAACTGCTCAAAGACTATCATATCCCAACAGAGCATTTAATGCAGTTTTCCGTCAAGATGTACCAACTTTCACGGGCACATTATTCTTGAACTTAGGACAACTTGAACAACAACTTGACAGAGAAAAATTTCAAGAAGTCGGATCCAAAGCTGCACTTCAGGTGATCAACAAACAATTTTAGTCATTCTTCAATGGAGAATACACTGGGGATTACGACGATCATATGACTGAAAAGTGCTTTGCCAGTCACACTGGAATGAAAGCTGATGTGTTCAAAGAAACATTAATCCAACACATGGATAATGTTAAGAAGTACATTGAGGAAAGAGCACAATATGATGACAAAGTGAGTGAGTGTCGGGTGCAATCGAGAGATAGTAGTGTTGAGTCGGGTAAAGCATCGATTGATGGATCAGGTGTTGTTAGATGCGGAGGATCAAAGACATATAAGCTTGACACAACCAGCAGCTCGGTGACTCATGTCACACAAGATGTGGATGCAGTTATCAGACCGGTAAATGAATAGGTGTTAGGTGCCGAGGTACTCTTAACTGTTCAACATGATGCATCTGCTAATATACTTGTACAAACTGATCATGATGCTGAACATGATACTAAATTATGCTCTTTGGTTGAAGCTGAGATTATTTATTTCAAAACAAATGACATGGTCGATAAAGAAGCGTTTAATGAACTTTCAAACAAATTCTCAAAACTTAAAAAACATTGCATTTCTCTTGAAATTTCAATAAAAATAAAGGAAGAAAGTTTACAAACTAAGAAACTATGTAATAATCCGGAATTACCTGAATTTCGTGAATTTTTTGAAAATAACGAGTTAAAAGCTCAGCTTCAAGCCAAAAACTCGACCATCAACAACCTGAAGAAACATATCTCTGATATGAATGAGAAAAATAATTTAGTCAAAACTAATCAAAACAGTAATGCAATTAAGACAATAAATATTAAACTGTCAATTTATGTGGCTAAATTACTCAAGGAAAATGAGTCTTTGAAAAGGCATCAAAAGAATCTAGATGACTCAATCAAAGAAATTAGGTCTAAAACTTTTGAACAAACAACATCTTTGATGGTCAAAATTGATGAATTCAAAGCTCAACTTCAGGTGAAGAGTTTCACAATAGTAGTATTAAAGAACGAGCTTAGAAAACTGTAGGGAAAAGTGTGAACACTAAGCTTGTAAAACCATCAATCTTGGGGAAACCTGTTTTGCATCCCAACAGGAACCGGTCAGTTGTTAGACGACCGACTGCGTTTATATCTGAACGACCAAAATTTTCAAAAACAAGGTTTGCCTCCTAAGTTGATGAGAAATAAGTTTTGTCAAAACCAGTCACTTCACAATCTAATCCCAAGAAACTAAAAGAAAATGCTCATGCTAAGGTTCAACCTTCTAAGACTAGGAATAAGAAAAAGTCTTTCAGTGCGTAGAAGAAGCCTCATAAAACTAATCCCTCTCCTAGGAAAACACCTACTGATGAAGCCTTGAAAACTAGGAATAAGGATACATCTTCCATTGTGCCTAAGAAGTCAAACACTCCTAGATCTTGCCTTAAGTGGATACCAACTGGTAAATTTTTTAAGAATATTGGACTTATATGGATTCCTACCAGCAAGTTAACCACCGATGGCAACACAAAGGTTGATTGTGAAATTTCCAAAAGTTTGGATACAGTTTTTGCTAACCCACATAAATGCAAACATACTTGTGTTGTTAGTGCAGGTGTTCCTCACTCAATTGCATGTACATTAATCAATTCTATCAAGAAAAGACTCGTGATCTAGGTGCCTAAAGAACAGATGTCTCCTGGTTCAGGAGCTCCGGAATGTCAGAATTGATGTGTGTGTACTATGATTCCTGAACACTTCAGCCCAGGACTCGTGCTTTAACAAACCTCATTTGAGAGTATATCCACCACCGGTATACTCTACACAGTTTTCCACGTTGTACATATCTTACTCATTCAAAAATCCATAAAAAATTGAAAAACTGAAAAATACCAAATACTAGTTTCCAAGGCATGTCTTCTGGTATCGATATCATCTACAGTCCTAGAAATGTCATTCAATAATGACACGGGTCTTTAGATGAAGTTCGAGCAGAAGTTAGTTTGTGTTTTTAAAAACATGACTATACAAATATTTTTATGTATATGATTTGTTAGAAAAGTATTTGTTTTTCACGTGGTCACTAAAGGATGTCTTTAAATCAATTAAAGTCGAGTGTGCATAAATTTTTTATATTCAATCAATGACTGCAATGGCTTTACTTGAACACGGGTCATTGATTGAGGGGGAAAGTAATTTTCAAAATTTATTACATCTGTCAAGCAGCGTCAACTCATTGATCCTATCCAGTGTCTAGAGTCAATGTTTATCCTGTGTGTATTGCCTTTGGTCCATTTGTGTATGCTTGGTACTAAATGTTTTAGCTTGGCTTTTATATGTTGTGTACACTTCGTGCTTTAACTCCTAGTTAGGTATATGATAAGATAAGGTCCAAAATTGCCAAAGTGTGATACTTAAATTTTTTGAGACTATGAAATATGAGGGACTAAATCTGCCTAGTCATGAAACTTTTATTGAAAATGAGCTTGCGGTTTGTTAATTAGAAGGATCAATCTTGTCACTTCTTAAAAGTAGGCTTGCGACTTGACCTAAGGGTATAAATAGACATGCGATTTGACAAGTCAAACTTTTTCCACTTCTAGTCAAACTCATGGCCTCTTTTTCCTCTCTCTACTACTTGCGATTTGAGCATACTTTGATTGTTAGAGTGCAATATCTATGGTATGATTAATCACTTATGCTCCATATCAATTTATAATTAGTATATCATTGATAACATCAAATAGTCCCGAATATTAAGTGTCAATTTCCCGATTATTCTCGTTATTTATATCATTTATATGGATTTACGCTTGTTTTCCATTGTTTTCCACTTTCGTGTAAATTACGAGCATTGGAGCTAAAGAGACGCGGAAATGGAAACATTATTAAAGATTTATCACAAGATGCCTATTCTAAAGAAGTTCCGCGTAACTCCTCTCTCACATTACGCAGTAACTATTGCGTGAATCGAATACCAACTTATCAAGAGGTTACTACAGAACTCTTCCCAAAGGTTACGACGTAACTCCATTAGGTCAAAAGAGGTTCCACGCCACCGATACTTACGCCAGTAACTCATCGCATCACTTACGACGTAACCGAGTTTATTGAAGACTACAAAGATAACCACTAATAAGGTTACGCCGTAACTAGCGTATCTAGTGCATTTACGAAGAAATAGAAGGTTACGGTAACTCCTTTATTGGTTACGCCAGAACCTGCACTGCCTATAAATACCCCACTAATTCCAAAGATTTCTAAGCATCCCATTCCACACACAACACTCGAGAACGTGGGAAAAGCTCAAGGTGTCTATGGAGCATACGGAGTCGTTCCCAGGGAGAAGTTACTCCATTACGATAAGATTTAGCATTTTATATTTCTTTACTTTCAATTCATGTATTTCATACCTTTGAATATTGAATTGATTTGCATGATTAATATGAGCTGCTAAGCACCCTTTGGTGCTAGCCTAGTTATGATTCCTTAATTGTTTTGTTTCATACACCTTTACTTCCGCATAATTATTTCTAAGTGTATGCATGCATAGTTCTTTGGTAGTCACCCTTGATTCGGTAGTTTTGAATGGCGGTAGAGGCCAATTGCTCAGGAGATATGACCAACCTAACCCTAGGTGAGCGGATCGAGACGGAAGGCTAAGATATGACCAATTGATGACCCTTTCTACTTGTGCGATTTGACCAACCGATCACCTATCATTTGGATGAACTTAAGAATTGGGGGTGTAGTGTCTAAGTTCCTAACGGCCGGGCACTCACTATTTAGAATCTACCATGTAGTGGTACTTATTGACTTGGCTTAGGGACCAGAACAACAGGGACTTATGACGGTGCTACCGATTTCTCTGTGGTGGCATCTTTGCCGATAGGTTGGCGAATTGACCAACCGCCGCCCTCTCAAATTTGACCCCACCAAGTAATTGGAAGTAGGTAGACGAGACATAACTAGCTAGGAGGATTGACTAGGTTAGCACCACTATTCCTCTATTGATGTCCCTTTATCCATTTATCCGCTTTTATTTCATTCTCGCATTAGTAGTTTAATTAATTAAATCCTATCGAAACCATTATTATTCTCGCGTGACAATTAGACTTAGTAATAATCAAACACACATAGCTCTTGGGACGACCTCGGCTTTACCATTTACTACACTACACGCGACCGGGTACACTGCCCGTTAGTGCACTAGGGTAGACCATAGGTATAGCGAGACACTATAAATATTAAGACCTGGTCAGTAAAACCTGCATCAATCATAACATCATAAGCCTAAAACTTATCCATGATTATCTTGATCAGGTTTTCATATCAATCCTCCTCACGTTCATAGGTTTGTGATCTATTACACGTGTTATTGTTGGGTTGAGGATCAATGGATGTTGTAGTTGTTTGATTATGTACTTAATTGTTTCCCCTTGATCTGTATGCCTTGATTAATTGTTTTGAAGCTTCGCTCTTTCTGTCGCGTCATGATTATTGATTTATGTGATGGTTATTATTGTTTAGAGTCAATTAGGAGTTACTAAGGAATGTTGTGTTTAACTTATGATGCCCAACAATAGTTTGTATTGATGTTTTAGGATGGTAATTAGGTGTAGTTGAGAAATGTTCCGGTTTGTGTTTGAATAAGTGTTCTTGCTTGCGAGTTGGTTAAAGTTCTTGGTTGAGGTTTGATAAAATATTCCTGGTTGCGATTTGATAGGATCTTAGCTGCGATTTGAGTATTACATTCATAGTTGCGATTTGGGAATGATGTTCTTGTTTGTGTTTTGATATGATGCCCTTAGCTGCGATTTGATAGGATCTCTTTGTTGTGATTTGTCTAAATTACTGTTGTTGCGTTTTGATTGTTGCGAGTTGCCAGGTCTTATTATCGCAATTCTTGCGATTTTTTATAAGAAGAATATTTTATTATAAATTGTAGGACCCACCATGCCAAAATTTCTAAAATATTGCGATTTGTCTAATTGTCTTGCGTTTTGGCACTTGCGATTTTTCTATTGCAGTTTGACCAACTGTGTTTTGCCACTTGCGATTTGTGTCCTTGCATTTTGTGTGGTTATGCAATTTGACTTGTTGCGTCTTGATGTTTGGTGATTGGGTATTTGCGATTTGATCATACACGAGTTTTGTTATATGTTGCGACTTGCCCTTTGAGCTTTGTCAAGTTGCGATTTGCCCACCTGCGATTTGTCACTTGAGATTTGATCATCACAAGTTGTCAAAACTGAGTTTTGTCTATCCTTGTAATGTTGATCAAAGTGACACAATACGGGGATTATGCCATGTCTCACTAAGTGCATTCATTCTATATTCATGTCTTATGTTTCCCGATGTCATGGTATTGGGTAGTTCATGTCAATAAACGTCTAAATGTAACTCACTTCCAACAGAACGATTCTGTATGTATCTTCTCTTGTGGATGTGTGTGTACAGATATAATGGCTGACATGACTACACCAGCTAACCAAGCTGCTACTATCCCATCACCCACACGTACTGATGAAGAGATCCTACCTTACACCGAGTGGGTTCCTATTGGGAAGAGTAACTGCTACATAGATATAGACAAATCTCAACCAAATCCTATCTACAAGATTGCGGTGGATATCCTGAAGCACACGAACTTCTTCAGTGCTTTTACCTCATGCTCCACGATTCCCTCAATCTACCTTAAGTAATTCTGGGATACCGTAAAATGAGACAAGATCACAATGATCTACAGTTGTTAACTTGATGAAGAATGGTATGAACTCTCAAAGGAAACCATCGAGACGCCTACGCTAACACCATAATCTAAAATGACCCTTTCACCCCTCCACCAACTACAGACGAGTTAATCAATTTTGTCAATGACTTGGGGTATCCTTCAGTTGTCAAAACCATATCCTCAATAATCACCAACGAAATGTATCAGCCATGGAGGGCAATCATCACCATCCTAAACCTGTGCCTCACTGGTAAGACTTCTTGGTTTGAGAGACCAAGGGCTCCAGTGCTGCAAATCTTGTGGGGAGTTGTGAATCAAGCCAACATGGACTATGCTGAAAGAATTTGGGAGGAATTCACGCAATCAATTCACACTTTCATCAGTGACAAGGAAAAGAAAGCACAAAACATCAAAGGCAAGAAGAAAGTGCATGCGCGTGTGATCCCTAGTATCAGATTCTCCAAGCTAATTATCAAACACCTTCAGGCCAAGCACCAATTCTACCCAAGAAGTGAATCTGCACTTCACCTAGCCTCAGAGGAGCATGTCCTTGGATATCTCAAATTTGCAGCTAAAGGTTCGAATCATGATATCTTTGGCAAGGCTATACCGGATGCTCTTCTCACAGACGATATTGTCACTGCATCATATTATCAAGATTATCTGAACAAAGTGACCAAGTCTCTCACCGGTGAATCACCAACTACTACCCCAACCAAATCAACAAGCAAAACAAAACCAACTCACAAGTCCACCAAATCCTCTTATGCCACTCTTCCCAAGAAACTTCAAGACAAGTCTACTACCGAAGATCCAGCTACTCAAGGGAAGAAGAAGAGAAAAGGCGAAAAGGGAAAGGGAAGAGGGTCTAAGAAGGCAAGAATTGAACCTTCCCTAAAAGATCTTAATGATCTTAACCTTCAACAGGGCATAGAAGAAAGTTTAATGGAATCCGAGGAGTCAGCAAGACGTCCGAGGAAGGGTGTGACCATAAAAGAACCAGACTCCCAGAAACGTCACTATCTACCAGAAGTTGAAGGTAAGGGGAAGGGCATTGAGGAAGTTGAGCAGGTTGCTCGGACGTTGTTGAACATTTCCTCTCCAGCTCACAAGACCACAAGCAGATATATACTCCGGAAGTGGAGCACAGAATCATCACAAGCTACGGAGACAATTGAAGCTGAAGAGGAACATTCTCCAATTGCTGAAGTCAATCTCAAATCCAGCTCACAAGACCACAAGCAGATATTGTTGTAGTTGGTGCAGTTGTTGGGGTTGTTGTTGTTTTGGTTAGTGTTGGGGTACTTGCCTCTCTTCACTACCTGTGCCATCAACTTTTGAGTCACTCGAATAGCTTCCTCGATTGTTTGTGGATCAAAAGATGTCACATCCCCTTGAATGACCTCGGGAAGTCCTCCAATAAAAGCCTCTAGCAACTTTTCATTATCCGATACCATTGACGGGCATAACGCGGCTAATTCCTGGAATCTCCGAATGTATGTGTCAATGTCATACCCAATCGTGACCAATTCATAGAACTCCGTCTCTAACTTTTTGATTTCTGTTCGAGGACAAAACTTCTTAGTCACCAAACTCTTGAATTGCTCCCAAGTAAGCTTGAAAGCATTCTCCATTCCAATCGGTTGAGCATATGAATTCCACCACGACAATGCTCCATCGAGTAATGTACTTGTAGCATATTTGACCTTACTATCATCCGGCAATTACACAAAGAAAAACAGATTCCAATTTCTCGAACCATCGCACCATGGCAGTGGCTCCTTCATCCCTTTAAACTTGGTGGGATCTCCACTTTTGAAATCCTTGTAAGACGACTCTTAACTCCGGATCCTCCTGCATTTCCAGAGAAGAAGAAGTCTTAATACTACAAAGAAGAAGTCATGGCCTCGGCAGCGAAGCAGCAGACCACCGCTTCCTTTCAATTTTTAGAGCATTAGCAATGCTATCATTCACTAACTTCCGAATAGCCGCTTGGGTCATTTCAATCGTAGCTTTCTTGATTGCCATATCTTCTTCAAAACAAGAGGAAATGTGAGACGAGCAAAACCGATGTTAATAATAAGCGCTCAAAGAAATGTGATAAGAAACGATAAGTTTGAGGTTATTTTTCAAAATGATCGACGGTTTCCTACGAAATGGGTTATGATGTGTCGTAAGTGTTTCAAATGTATGATGGTTTAGTGACTTAATGTGTGAATAAAGTGTAACTCGACATGTTAGTGGTGAAACAAAGGAGTGAGAGCGACTTTGCCCTAATTAAAAGTTTATCTCGGCATTCGTCAGTTATCGATGATGAATCACCGATATAAAATTGTGATAGGGAATGACAAGGAATTCTCCACGTTAGAGTATGGGAAAAGATAATGGATGGGCATTTAAGGGCATCCATGTGACAATCGATGTGAAATGAAAGTGAATAACTCGAAAAACGACGATAAATCGTATGCAAAGTGAACATGCACTTGTGATGAAATGATGAGATGCTATGATGATGTAGTTATAGTCTAGGGTCAATGATGCAACCTAGTTCTCTATAATCAAGCTCGATGCCAACTGTCACACCCCAAATTACTGTTTTGCAATGAATGGAATTTCGGGATTGACCGTCATAGCATCACAATCACAGTTATATTGAACGACCTAAAGTGTCGTTTAGAAAATACATCGCTTGATTTAATAAAATAATCGAGTTTACAAAGTAGGTCCCAAATGTAAATCAACTTGTGCGGAAATAAGTTTGTACAATTCAAACGATGTTTTAAAATATGTAAAACCCAGTGAGACGCGTCGTCATCGCGACTCCATGATGTGTCCAAATGCATGCCATGAAGTGAATACCTTAGATACCGAGATAAAACATGCTAAAAGTGTCAACACAAAGGTTGAGTGAGTTCATAGAGTTTGAATTGAAATGTAGAGCCTTTAGAAATCGTTTATGCAAAGAAAGGCATCAGAATCCACTCGCCTAAGTTCCGCCCATACAAAACTTGCAACCTGTGTGTTCACAACCCATTGCCAAAATGTAATATAGTTTATGTTCAAGCCCACATCGTCAAATGAATTCACAAAATAGTGCCTAACTTAATGTATCAATAGTTACTTGATATAACAAATATGAGTGTTGATCAAATCGTTCCAAGACCGTTAGTCCATGATTGTACCAAGTACATGAATATACCAAGTCCGTTAGCCCAATGTTATACCAAGACCGTTAGCTCAACATTATCCAAGTCCGTTAGATCAATATTATACCAAGTCCGTTAGCTCAATGAATATCAATGAATATACCAAGACCATTAGCTCAATGAATATGATATGGAAGTTCTAAGTGTGGCAAAACTCACTACGCATGACTAAGCATTCGATTCGGTTCAACATGTAGTTTCAAATAATCATGATAGTTATGAAAATAATTGAGCATGTATCTCCCCAAAACATTTATGAAAACAAGTAAAAGCAGGGCTATGAAAACTCACTGGTGGAATGATGCGAAGACAAAAGTGAGTACACCGAGGTGTAATGTGACACGCTAATCTTGACCTATTACTTAATGATATGATATATCATGAGTTGCAATGTAATGCTATGCATGCACTTCAGATGTTATTTATACCATTTACGGGTTTTGAAAATATTACTCGTCGTCGAAAAATACTCTTTTGACGTCTTGACCCTTCAAAAATGACTTTACATGTTTTTACGTCAAAATGTCATCCTACAATGGTTTTATAATAATTTTTGGTGAAATTAACACTTTTCGTCGCAAAACAATGTCGTCGGAAAAATCATGAAATTAACAAAAATGGCTCCGGAAAAATAGTCGTAAAATGGTGTACGTCGATCGTTAGAGAACGAACTCGACGGTTTTGAAAAGTTTGTATCGATATCTAAAAGTTTCAGTTCAGGAGTTTTCGTTCAAAAGGTCTCGATCATAAAGATATTAAGGGCTAAAGATGGTGGTTTTGCTAATTGTGTGCGAGAAAATGAGTTTCGCAAAGTTTGAACATCCAGAATAATTTATTATAACTCCGCTTTACAAACGGCTTTTTGTTTTGAAGAATATGGCCGATGAACTTGATTTTACTAGAAGACATTTTGTTCCAAATAGCCACAACCTTGTTAAAATCGCCGCAAACATGGTCGTTCTGACTACTAAAATACTTGTATCGTAAGAATAATATAGTTTTTCGTAAAATAATAGTTACGGCAACTTTATGAAAACGTGCATATCTTTGTCGTTTTAAACCGCTTTTCACGTAAAATATGTCCTTAGCTTCGTATCAAGTAAACTAATATATTTTTGATAAGTCGAAATAATTTGTGAAGCTTAAGGCTCATTTTGACCCGAACAAACTAAAAACTGCATGCTGAATTTTCTGAAAATGTACGCTTCGTCGTCAAACTTTAAAAATTCACCACGGCTTCGTTATAACTCCGTTTTATCCGCTCAAAAGGCCACGGATTCGCTTTTAAAGTGTATTTTCTAAATATCAAGGCCAAAGTTTCGTACCAACAGTAGGTTTTTCCAGAAATTGAAACAAGGACAGAACCTTTTAATACGTATTGAAAATAGTTTTCTCGGACAAAACCTATTCTAATCCCTTCAAATCAACTCCAAAGCTAATCTAATCCTACCATACACCTTCTTAGGGTGTCATGGGTTCCTAATCACCATCAAGACCAAAGAATACCATGGGAATATTTATAGGATGACCAATATGTATATATAACTTCTAAAATCATGAAATAAATGGTATAAATCACATATCATGCATAATATCTCCAAAAATGAAAAGATTCATATGAAAATGAAAAGGAAACATGAAAATGAAAGAAATAAGCTTACAAATGAATATGATGAGGTGATTAGAACCAAGGATTAAACCTAAACACCCTAGGTTTTTATTTCAAAACCTAAACAAGAGTGTTATCTAGATTGTTTAAACACTTGAGCTAGCAAAAATTTTTGATCCCTTGTGATCTTGATGTTAGAACCGGTTATGGAGAAGCAAGAGAGAGGAAGAAACTTTTTCTAACATTTGAAATAATGAATTGAGTGAAGTAAATGAAGTATAAATTTGGTTTTGTAGAAAAATCTACCCACCAAGACTTTTGTTTCCCCCTTGGCCGGATTTTATGGATCTTGTTTCTCCATTGTATATATTTTTTTTTTTTAAATATCTTGCATTTACTTGTATATAATGTGTAAAGTTTATGTAATTTGTAAGAAATGTAAGTAAAGTGTAGATAATTGTAACTTTTTGGTACAAGTAAATTTTTAATGGTTCAAAATAGAATGTAATGAGATAATAAAAATTGTAAAAATACATTCCTTGTGAAATTTGAGTGCTATAAAAATTATCGTATAATTTTTAAGAAAAACGATGTAATAATTAACTTTAACGATTAATATACCAAATAAATTTGAAACACTAGGAAAACTAAAAATATAGTTTTTATGAACTAAATGTAAGTTTAAAAATACCTCGGGATCATTTTTGAAAATAATGGATTAAATATTTAAAATAATAACTCACGCGATAAAGATTATTAAATATAAAAATTACGCGTTGAAGGTGAAATGAAATGTCGTGAATGAACTAATGAGATGCACATAATGTCAATGAAATGTAGACTAATCATAGTCCATATGAAATGTACGTGATGTTATGATCATGAATTCGCCGCTAAACCTTCAAGGTTAAGCGAATTTGAAACAAGTAAACCAAGTTTACTATAAATGTTGAAATAATGAGACATGAATTGTGTCAAGAAATGACCTGAAAGTACGGGTTGTCACATTCGCCCATCAAAAGGAATTGATCCCCGAATTCGGTTCGTGTTAGTCTATCGGGTTTAGGGTTTGATGTGGCAAACTTTCCCATTCCCGAGCAAAACCCTCAAAGACTTTTGGTAACCGATTTTACTTAATCTCACAACTCATCAAACAAGAACTGTCATGAGATTAGGCTAAATCGGTTTAGGTAACGACTTGTTTCTAGCTCGATCTTTGCAACTCATCAAACAAGAATCGCACGGATCAAATCGAAACAAGTGGTTTGAAGAAAATCTTTTGAAAATTTGGCTCGACACGAATTCTTACTCATATGAGACTATTACTCCTTCATTGCATGATTCTTCCCGAATTAGACATAGTGATCGCTATGTATAATTTAGGAGTAACTATGCAATGCTTGGACTAATCGACTCATATGTTTGTTTGGTGTTAAGTCAACCGATGTTAAAATTGTGATGAACATCGAGGAGAGAAGACATGGAGAAGTGTCGTTAAATGATAGTTAAAGTAAAAAGAATTAAAATCCTCGTAAATGATAACAAATCGGAAAGAAAATAAAGTACGATAGATGAGAATATTTTACAACGAGTGGTTTATCAAATGTAAATACATCTTAGGTTATAAGGATTCGGCACGATGGAAAACATAAACTTAGTACGACATAGTACATAAGGAGAAATAAGACCGTTAGTTTCGAACTTCTTCGGCCTTCCGCGTCGTTGATACCTTGACGAGCTCCTCCTCCTCCTTCTAACATATAAACATTCCCATGAGCACCTTCGACTTGTTGACCTTGGTTTTGAGGACATTGGTTTCTATAGTGTCCTTGCTCCCCACATCCGGTTAACGTAACTATAGTCTTGCCTCTACAATTCCCGGCATGGTGTCCTAGTTTTGACACTTGTAGCACTTAGCGGGACAAAGACCCGTGTGATGATACTTACATCGATTACATAGTGGGTAGGTTCCAAGATAACCTCTCGCTTTCATCGTGCAAAGAACATATACCATTGCGCTTTCTTGCCCTCTTTTCGTTGTTGATGATGGTTAGTGTTGCGGTTTTGGTTGTTGTTGTTATAATCTCCTTGGTCGCTTTTCCCATTTTCTTTGTTGTGGTTGATTTGGTTATCGCCGTTGTTGTTGTTGTTTTGGTTATTGTTGTAGTTGGTGCGCTTGTTGGGGTTGTTGTTGTTTTGGTTAGTGTTGGGGTACTTGCCTCTCTTCACTACCTGTGCCATCAACTTTTGAGTCACTCGAATAGCTTCCTCGATTGTTTGTGGATCAAAAGATGTCACATCCCCTTGAATGACCTCGGGAAGTCCTCCAATAAAAGCCTCTAGCAACTTTTCATTATCCGATACCATTGACGGGCATAACGCGGCTAATTCCTGGAATCTCCGAATGTATGTGTCAATGTCATACCCAATCGTGACCAATTCATAGAACTCCGTCTCTAACTTTTTGATTTGCTCGAGGACAAAACTTAGTCACCAAACTCTTGAATTGCTCCCAAGTAAGCTTGAAAGCATTCTCCATTCCAATCGGTTGAGCATATGAATTCCACCACGACAATGCTCCATCGAGTAATGTACTTGTAGCATATTTGACCTTACTATCATCCGGCAATTACACAAAGAAACACGATTCCAATTTCTCGAACCATCGCACCATGGCAAGGGCTCCTTCAGTCCCTTTAAACTTGGTGGGATCTCCACTTTTGAAATCCTTGTAAGAACGACTCTTAACTCGGATCCTCCTCGCATTTCCAGAGCAAAGAAGAAGTCTTGCATACAGTTAGTCATGCCTCTAGAAGAAGCAGCAGCAGCCACCGCTTCCTTTCAATTTTAGAGCATTAGCAATGCTATCATTCACTAACTTCAATAGCCGCTTGGGTCATTTCAACTGTAGCTTTCTTGATTGCCATATCTTCTTCAAAACAAGAGGAAATGTGAGACGTAGCAAAACCGATGTTAATAATAAGCGCTTCAAAGAAATGTGATAAGAAACGATAAGTTTGAGGTTATTTTCAAAATGATCGACGGTTTCCTACGAAATGGGTTATGATGTGTCGTAAGTGTTTCAAATGTATGATGGTTTAGTGACTTAATGTGTGAATAAAGTGTAACTCGACATGTTAGTGGTGAAACAAAGGAGTGAGAGCGACTTTGCCCTAATTAAAAGTTTATCTCGGCATTCGTCGTTATCGATGATGAATCAGCTGATATAAAAATTGTGATAGGGAATGACAAGGAATTCTCCACGTTAGAGTATGGGGAAAAGATAATGGGATGGGCATTTAAGGGCATCCATGTGACAATCGATGTGAAATGAAAGTGAATAACTCGAAAAACGTACGTATAAATCATATGCAAAGTGAACATGCACTTGTGATGAAATGATGAGATGCTATGATGATGTAGTTATAGTCTAGGGTCAATGATGCAACCTAGTTCTCTATAATCAAGCTCGATGCCAACTGTCACACCCCAAATTACTGCTTTTGCAATGAATGGAATTCTCGGGATTGACCGTCATAGCATCACAATCACAAGTTATATTGAACGACCTAAAGTGTCGTTTAGAAAATACATCGCTTGATTTAATAAAATAATCGAGTTTACAAAGTAGGTCCCAAATGTAAATCAACTTGTGCGGAAATAAGTTTGTACAATTCAAACGATGTTTTAAAATATGTAAAACCCAAGTGAGACGCGTCGTCATCGCGACTCCATGATGTGTCCAAATGCATGCCATGAAGTGAATACCTTAGATACCTGAGATAAAACATGCTAAAAAGTGTCAACACAAAGGTTGAGTGAGTTCATAGAGTTTGAATTGAAATGTAGAGCCTTTAGAAATCGTTTATGCAAAGAAAGGCATCAGAATCCACTCGGCCCAAGTTCCGCCCATACAAAACTTGCAACCCGTGTGTTCACAACCCATTGCCAAAATGTAATATAGTTTATGTTCAAGCCCACATCACAAATGAATTCACAAAATAGTGCCTAACTTAATGTATCAATAGTTACTTGATATAACAAATATGAGTGTTGATCAAATCGCTCCAAGACCGTTAGTCCATGATTGTACCAAGTACATGAATATACCAAGTCCGTTAGCCCAATGTTATACCAAGACCGTTAGCTCAACATTATCCAAGTCCGTTAGATCAATATTATACCAAGTCCGTTAGCTCAATGAATATCAATGAATATACCAAGACCATTAGCTCAATGAATATGATATGGAAGTTCTAAGTGTGGCAAAACTGTTACTACGCATGACTAAGCATTCATTTCAGTTCAACATGTAGTTTCAAATAATCATGATAGTTATGAAAATAATTGAGCATGTATCTCCCCAAAACATTTATGAAAACAAGTAAAAGCAGGGCTATGAAAACTCACTGGTGGAATGATGCGAAGACAAAAGTGAGTACACCGAGGTGTAATGTGACACGCTAATCTTGACCTATTACGAATGATATGATATATCATGAGTTGCAATGTAATGCTATGCATGCACTTCAGATGTTATTTATACCATTTACGGGTTTTGAAAATATTACTCGTCGTCGAAAAATACTCTTTTGACGCCTTGACCCTTCAAAATGACTTTACATGTTTTACGCCAAAATGTCATCCCACAATGGTTTTATAATGATTTTGGTGAAATTAACACTTTTCGTCGCAAAACAATGTCGCCGGAAAATCATGAAATTAACAAAATGGCTCCGGAAAAATAGTCGTAAAATGGTGTACGCCGATCGTTAGAGAACGAACTCGACGGTTTTGAAAAGTTTGTATCGATATCTAAAAGTTTCAGTTGTGAGTTTTCGCTCAAAAGGTCTCGATCATAAAGATATTAAGGGCTAAAGATGGTGGTTTTGCTAATTGTGTGCGTAAAAATGAGTTTCGGCAAAGTTTGAACATCCAGAATAATTTATTATAACTCCGCTTACAAACGGCTTTTTGTTTTGAAGAATATGGCCGATGAACTTGATTTTACTAGAAGACATTTTGTTCCAAAAGTTTCACAACCTTGTTAAAATCACCAAAACATGGTCGTTAAACTACTAAAATACTTGTATCGTAAGAATAATATAGTTTTCGTAAAATAATAGTTACGGCAACTTTATGAAAACGTGCATATCTTTGTCGCTTTAAACTGCTTTCACGTAAAATATGTCCTTAGCTTCGTATCAAGTAAACTAATATATTTTTGATAAGTCGAAATAATTTGTGAAGCTTAAGGCTCATTTTTGACCGAACAAACTAAAACCGCATGCTGAATTTTCTCAAAATGTACGCTTGTCGTCAAACTTTAAAAATTCACCACGGCTTCGTTATAACTCCGCTTTTATCCGCTCAAAAGGCCACGGATTCGTTTTAAAGTGTATTTTCTAAATATCAAGGCCAAAGTTTCGCATCAACAGTAGGTTTTTCCAGAAATTGAAACAAGGACAGAACCTTTTTATACGTATTGAAAATAGTTTTCTCGGACAAAACCTATTCTAATCCCTTCAAATCAACTCCAAAGCTAATCTAATCCTACCATACACCTTCTTAGGGTGTCATGGGTTCCTAATCACCATCAAGACCAAAGAATACCATGGGAATATTTATAGGATGACCAATATGTATATATAACTTCTAAAATCATGAAATAAATGGTATAAATCACATATCATGCATAATATCTCCAAAAATGAAAAGATTCATATGAAAATGAAAAGGAAACATGAAAATGAAAGAAATAAGCTTACAAATGAATATGATGAGGTGATTAGAACCAAGGATTAAACCTAAACACCCTAGGTTTTTATTTCAAAACCTAAACAAGAGTGTTATCTAGATTGTTTAAACACTTGAGCTAGCAAAATTTTTTGATCCCTTGTGATCTTGATGTTAGAACCGGTTATGGAGAAGCAAGAGAGAGGAAGAAACTTTTTCTAACATTTGAAATAATGAATTGAGTGAAGTAAATGAAGTATAAATTTGGTTTTGTAGAAAAATCTACCCACCAAGACTTTTGTTTCCCCCTTGGCCGGATTTTATGGATCTTGTTTCTCCATTGTATATATTTTTTTTTTTTAAATATCTTGCATTTACTTGTATATAATGTGTAAAGTTTATGTAATTTGTAAGAAATGTAAGTAAAGTGTAGATAATTGTAACTTTTGGTACAAGTAAATTTTAATGGTTCAAAATAGAATGTAATGAGATAATAAAAATTGTAAAATACATTCCTTGTGAAATTTGAGTGCTATAAAATTATCGTATAATTTTAAGAAAAACGATGTAATAATTAACTTTAACGATTAATATACCAAATAAATTTGAAACACTAGGAAAACTAAAAATATAGTTTTATGAACTAAATGTAAGTTTAAAATACCGGGATCATTTTTGAAAATAATGGATTAAATATTTAAAATAATAACTCACGCGATAAAGATTATTAAATATAAAATTTACGTTGAAGGTGAAATGAAATGTCGGAATGAACTAATGAGATGCACATAATGTCAATGAAATGTAGACTAATCATAGTCCATATGAAATGTACGTGATGTTATGATCATGAATTCGCCGCTAAACCTTCAAGGTTAAGCGAATTTGAAACAAGTAAACCAAGTTTACTATAAATGTTGAAATAATGAGACATGAATTGTGTCAAGAAATGACCTGAAAGTACGGGTTGTCACAAGAGGTCATCTATATGGTTTCAGTCACGATTCATCAAGACTCATCTACAGTTCCTACAATGTCTATCCCTACACCGACAACCTCAACTGCAATCCCACCTCCCGTAACAACCTCTGCAACAACAACAACCATCATTACAACCGCACTCCCACCACCACCACCTACAAACACGAAGGTAGAGCAGCAATTGGAAGAAGCTCTTAAACGTATTACAGCTCTGGAACAACAAAATCTACCGAACATTGTTAAACATCATGGTAAACGTCTGTCCAAGCTAGAGAACCTCAACTTCGACTGCCAGGTGAAGAACGCTATAGATGAACAAGTCAAAGAGGCAGTTGAATGGGCAATGAAAGCGCCCCTACATGCACGGTTCAGAGATCTCCCTACCTCTGACATGAAAGAGATTCTCATGCAATGCATGTACGAGACAGACGAACACCTGGAGCAAGATGAACACAAGGAGTTGTATGAAGCCCTACAAAAGTCCATTGATTGTGACAGCTACCTTCAGTATGTGGAGGACATGGCTGAAAACAAATGAAGGAAAAAGAGGAGACACGACTCCCCAAAGACACCACAGAGGTCTCCTCCACAGACACCTCCTCCTCCACCACCCGTAGCGGTGTTCATCCGAGTAAGGTCTTCCGAACAAATGCAGAACTAAGCAAAATATTCCTCCACCATCATCGAGTCAACCAAGATCTTCCGCTGGCCAAAGCTCTTCAAAGTCAGCCAAGCCTATAGAACATGCAGCCTGGACAACGATTGACACAAGATACAAACCTTCAGTCTCTCCCATTCCTGAAGAGTTTGTGATGAATGAAGAGTCCATGTTTAACCAGGAGTCAGAATCAGATGAAGAAGATATCACCAACAAGAAAATTCCAAAGGTGAATCGGAACAAAGACTGGTGGAAGACATTCATGGGAGAAGACAGTGCTGAAACTTTAGGATCAACCTGGTCTGCTCTTACTAAAGCAATGACTCAAGAGTGGTGGAAGGAAGAAAGACCTGCCACTCCAGAACTGACCTGGTCTATCCCATCATCCGATCTTTATACTCCTGAACACAATTGGGCAAGTGCCATTGCTGCCAACCATGTTGCTCCACCAGAGAACTCGCTTTTTAACATTACTGGTGACATGGGAAGCTTCATCAAATGGTACTGCGAGCAGTAAGGGATCACAAAGCTTACACCAAAAGATCTAGAGGGTCCTGCTTATGGAATAGTCAAGGCCTTCCATCCGGACGTGGTTCACTTGCAATAGCATATGGAAGAATGTTACAAGCTGTTGACTAATCAAGTGGATAATAATGTGTTTCAGTACGACGTCAGCAAACCTCTCCCACTATGAGGTCCACCGGGTCAAGTCACAATACAATCCGAGTTCTTTTTCAACAATGATCTGGAATATTTACGCTTTGGCAACAAGGGTAGCAGGCTAGCACTATCAATTTCCAAGATGAAGGTTGCACAGTACCCTGAGGCTGGGTTAGAGCAGATGGTTCCTGATCAGTTTTGGGCTGAAAAGGAGTACGAGTACGACATCGCTGCTTCTTATGGTATCTTACATTGGTGGTTTCACAGGCAACGTTTCTACATTGACAGACACGGTGCCAAAGTGAGTCAAAGGCCTGTACGAACGCACATACGTATCATAAGTGTTGTCAGTGTAGAGATCTTCCCAATGTACGGGTATGACTACTTGAATAAGATTGTCCTCCGAAGAGCAGACCTCAAAGAACACGTCATAGAGGAAAACGACTTCAAGAACTTGTACCCAAATTATTTTGAAGATATGTACTTGTTGAATCTTGAAGGTCAACTGAATCATATGACTTCATGTGACAAGAAGACTCTAGCTGTAGCAGTCAACCTATGGACAAGAGGTCTAGTCATCAGGCAAAGAGTTAGAGACTGATGCGCTTATAACACGTTCGGGGTCAAAGGAACTTCCTTTTCGTCGAGCAAGTTTTTCAACACCCTAGGTAGTGAACCTAATCGTTGTAGTGTAGTATGGGTAAGCCTCGGTATTGATATCGTTCTCTGGGGAATAGGAATGCTAGAGAGATGTACTACGCTAAGGTTTGAGGTTGAGGAAGATTATTTTTATCTTTTATAATTTTATATAAAGCTAAGGATAAAATCTCGGGTTTGGATTGGGGTTGGTACTTCACCGATTACTTCTACTATCTAATTATCTAAACTAAGGGTAGTCTATGTCTATTGATGTGTGCTCGTATGATGATTAAAATGTGTTTACCTAGATACTATTACTCCCTAGTTATCTTTATTGGTGGTTGAATTGTCACGCCCTTATTCTTAACGCGTTGTGTCTTCTAAGGTCGTAGGTATGCTTTATCCCTAACTCGTGAGAATACCTTAAGGTTATTGCCACTTAGATCTCTAGGATTCATAAACTAACACTAAGGTTATCTTTGGATATTTAGCCTACAATTCGCTAAGTGAATATAAACTAAGGTTCACAAAGATTACTCAAGCATTAAAAACACAACGACGGCCTAGTGTAATCCTAAGCCAATTACAATCAAGATAAGAGACAACCAATCAATAATTAATAACTAGGTTGCATAGATCTAAGCAAACACATAAGAAAGTTAGCCGGACATGTTAAACATGCAAGCATACACACATACAATCGAAGACATAATGAAATCAATGAAGTAAACAACTTATCTTGATGTAAAATAGGGTATGAGAACCCTAAGATACTGTCCAAACCGGACCAAAATCGTTTTAGGTTTTACTCCACAAATCTACCTCTCTAAAATTCTAAAAATTCGATTTCTATAATTTTACATATGCGACGACGTCACCTTATAGTTGGGACGCCGTCAGATCGCCGCCATTAGGGTTTCGTCTTGGCCAAGTCATCATTGGGACAGATCACGCTAGGTCGTGGACGCCGCGGCCTTCAGCAAATGACGTCGTGCCCTCGACCGATCTAGGTCGCTCGAGAAGAAAAGTCTTCGTGACGCCTTACTTTTCAAAGCTCGACGCCCGTCAGTGCAATTAGCAAAATCGCTCCCGTGTCGTCACAAAATAGGGACGCGCCGCCTCGCTTGGGACGCCGTGTAATTCCAAGCACTGAGTGTCTTGATCTTGACTTAGCCATTTTCTTCATATATTCATCCTTTTCGTCTCAAAATGCATCATTCCAAGATTTTGCTTCCAAGAGACCTAAAAAGTGAAATGGAATGAAATTAAGCAGTAACGGATATAAAAGTGGGCGATTAAGGGCTTTAATGACCCCTTAAAAGTGTACATTTTAAATCTGTTAATACAAATAAGCCGTAAAAAAGTTTATTTATATTTTACGATCTTCTAATGTTTTGTCGATAACAAACGTAAAATCATTTTAACGAAACAAATAAAATACGTAAATGGTTTGAGTCAATAGTTTACTAACACACTTACGCTTTCACATAAAACACTAAAACAAGTATAAGTGATTTTATGATTTAGTAATACATATGTACAACAACTAGTGTTTACATATTGGGTAAATATATACATAACTAGTATGTATTATATTGGGTAATGTAAATGGGTAGAAACTTAAGTATCTTGACCCATTGACCAAATACATTGAATGTAGTTGGGTATAACCCAAAGTCCATGACCCATACCCATAGAGCATGACCCATAACCCATTGCATGACATCATGCATAAGTCATATATGGATATTATCCATGACCCATGGTTATAACCCATGACCCATGGACTAGATGCATTGCATCTTGTAGATACATTGTATCTACTTAGATACCCATGATCCATAACCCATGACCCATGACCCAAAACCCATGGGCAAAAGGGAGCGTCCCACGGATCCCCAAGACACAATGGACGGATCCTCATGAGGGATCCGTTGATCCGTGGAACAAGAGTTTTTCCTCTATAAATAGTGAGCCATTTCTTCATTGTTTCTCACCCTTTCTCACTTATTTTCTTTTTGAGTTATAAACTCTCTAACCTCAGATCCAAGTGATCTATGTATGTAGCTTTATTTTTGTGTGATTCTCTAGGTTCCTCTTAAAGGCGAGATCGCCATCTTTTGAAGACGATCAAGCTCAAGTCCATGAGTTGCCATGCTTCGTTATCATCAAGACTACTGAGGTTCTCTTGTTGATAGTTCTCTTCTTTCTCATAAGAAGTGTAGTTTTGAAGACATTAGTGAAAGATGTCTAAAGGGTCAAGACGAAGACATTAGTGAAAGGTGCCGAACATCCGTATTGAAAGCACTAGTGAAGAGTGCTTAGAAGTCAAGGCTAAAGTCATTAGTGAAGGGTGCCTAGAAGTCAAGTCACAAGGCATTAGTGAAAGGTGCCTTAAGATCGAGTCAAAGGCATTAGTGAAAGGTGCCTAAGATATACATTCGATATGGTGTGCTCGATGTACAAGATATATTAGTATTGGGTCAAAGGATATTGATATCCTTGTTGATGTTGTTATAAGGAGTGGATCTCCTTTGGGGTTAGTTGTTGTTATAGTGTTGGGTAGTAGTTCCTCCATTGTAATGGAACTCGGTATCTAGCCTAATACCGGATAAAGGGTAGGCGACGTTGTGATAGGTTTGGTTCTACCTCATGGAAGAACCTGGTATCTAGCCTTGTACCGGATAAAGAGTAGGCAACGTTGTGAAGGTTTCTCCGCCATAAAGATTTGGTGTCGTGTAGTGGTTACAAACTCTCGAGTAGGTGACTCGGGGAGTGGAATAGGGCAAGGAAGGTGTCCTTGTAGCCGAACCACTATAAATACTCACGTTGTGGTTTTGTGCTTCTTACTCCTTATTCTTTGATTACATATTTATATATGCTTGTCCATCAACATCCAACATACACATCCAAATAGATTGACATAAGTCGATCTAAATATTTTAAAACGATATTTTAATTGGTAAAACTATTCAACCCCCCCCCCTTCTAGTTTTCCACAATTGGCATCATAGCTTCGTTACCAAGTTTATTAGAGTATATTGTACTTTATAAACTTGATACGATCCATGTTTAATTGAAAACTACAAAGAAGGTCTTTTACAAAAACAAACACCATGTTTTAAAACACTTTGTTTGGATGTTGATTAGATGACAACATTTTTTTTCTTTCTTTTCTTATTTTTTTTCTTACTTAATTGCACTAACCTTCCTTGTCATGTTGCTTAGTTAAAGCTCATACCTATCAAGCCATAGGAATTGCTTGGTAACAAGAATACCTTCCCTAAGAAGGTATCTTAAACACGAAGGAACTGGAGTTGTCTTGTGACATTTGTTGTGTCATTTGTAAAGACATTCCTAAGTGCATTAGAGGTATGATCTCCCATTTATCTCTAGATAACATTAGCTTAAATAATAAGTATGCTTACATAGGAATTTATATGATTATCTTTTGCACATACTCATATATTGCACGTAGCTTCGTTAGGAAACTTTTTCTTGCATACGTGTTGCTCTTTCGTCTAAAGTCCAAGTTTATAAAATTAGTATTTTATTTTACTTAATCCAAATCATATTTATCTAATAATAAAACAAAACACAAATCTCAAAAATTCCTCCTTCCCCATAAATCTTCCCTCCGACGTCCACTCCACCAAATCCTCATTTTTCAAATCTTCCACTTTCAAAAATTTACCTCTCATTCAAACTTCATCTTCCTTCTCTTCTCATCTCATTTCAAACCAAAACCAAGAAGGATCTTCATCAACATGGTTTACATCGCCTTCGTACTCATTGTCCTAACACTCATCGCTCTCATGTTCCCCATTATTAATTTTTCTTATGGAGACATGTACTTTGTGTTGTTAATCTACATTGGTGTTATATACCCAATCCTTTGTATCGTTCTTAGCATTGAAATGAAATATTTCTAATGTTTTAGTTTATCTAGTTTATTTTTCATAATGTGTTTGTCATTTCTTTTACCTTATATTTGTCGCATTTTTGGTCTTGAGATACGATAATGCATGCTAAAAGTGAATGTTGGCTAATATATATATATATATCTTGGTATAAAACTATAAGATACAAAACCTATGTTTTTATCAAACCCTTTTCTACTCACTATGCATCCACGGATCCTCGTAGTTCGCTTGCGGATCTCTTTTGAAGGAACCGTGAGAATCTTCTTCCGAAAACAATTTTTCATGCAAAATAAAAATCGCTTTCTTCCTAAAAATATTCCACTAGAATGTCAAACATTATTTGAGTTAATTATCATTGTTAATAAATATCTAGTAAAACGTTAGGTAATCATTGTTTTGCCTTAACACGCCTCATTAACTCTTCACTTCTATAGGTCGCGTTATGTCACATGAGTATGAGTTCGATTTTCACCACACTTGCCTACACCCTAACATCTCTCTTGAGCCCAACACACCGGCAATCATGTCCGGTTCAATAATCTCAAACCCATCACTTCCATGAAGGACGATTGTCGATACTCCTCTACAATACGAAGAAGGTATCAATACCTCCTTCCGAACCATAGGACTAGAATGTCTTCTCAAAATCAAAGAGAAAATATGTCCGAGGTTTGTATTGGAATTCTTCCGCTGTTGAAGTCGTCGTAACGAGGATCGATCTCTATCTCTTTGGTTTTGGATCAAAACCAAAAGTTGTTTCTAACCTTGGGCAATTTGCTCACATCCTCCGATTCCAAATCATGGACAATGTGCCTTCACCGATGATTGGTCTCTTGATTCTCTCTTCAACCATCGTGAAGAAAATAGTCCATATTGTTCACACATACCTTCCACTCAAGACATGACTCGCATGTTATGCAAACCTCACCCTATAACTTTCTGATCCAAACATTATCTATACACGGATATCCGAGATGAGTACAAGTCTCTTGCACTCATCCCACGCGAAAATGTTTGAGTCTTAGGGAAATCGAAATCCTTCCCGCTTGTTGTGCTCACATAATGTATTGCTTGCTAACACAACAACCATACAATCTTGCCTCACTTTTCGCAAGGCGAATTGTAAATCTTCAAGGCTCCAAGAACAAACAAATCCCTTATGGAATGTTCTTGACACGCTTTATCATCACATCATGTACTTCCACCTCAATTTCAAAGTCATTCTGTATGCTTGTGAACAAGATGATGGAACCTCTAAACACATCTCTCATGAAGACTTTCTTCATCCCTGAATCGGCGAACACTCATCAACCATTTGATGATCCATCCAGCGAAAATGCTCAAGAAACTTAGTTTTCTTTCAAAATAGGGTCAATCCTTAGTATTCATGCTTTATCAATGTAATGCAATTTCTTTCATGAAATAAAACATCTAACATTTGTTATCTCTACTATATTTGTAAAACCCTAAAATCTAAAACGCATAATAAAGACTATTATACCCTTTAGAATCAAAATTATAAAATACGTAAAATATATTAACATTCATTAAATGAAATTAAAACCTAACTTATAAATGTTTAAAAAAAAAAAAAAAAAAAAAAAAACCTAGCGTGTATATTAAACAATCGACATTTAGTACGACAAGAATAAAAGTCACGCACCATAAACCTTTGGGCCTCGTTTTCTTTGCAAGCCGTTAGTCACCAAGAAACGTTATGGGTCATTTGTTTTTGTGTTAACCGATTTTCACTTAAGCCCATGGACCGGTTTGGGTTATGAGCCGAGAACCACATCAAAAAGCCCAAGCCGACCGGTATTTATACAAACACAAACATCAAAATTTGAAACCCTAGTTTACAAGATCACGGCACCAAAAAGGTTTCGGCCTTCCTTGTTTTTTCCTCGTCGATCGATCGCAACCACAAAGCGTGGTGGTGTTGGTGTCTTTGTTCCAATCGGCTGCTACTCTTGGTGTTCGTGTGCTTGATCCGAGCGGTATCAAGGTATAACAACGCTCCTTCGTCTCAATTATTACTTACATGCAAACGCTTAAAACATTGAAGCATGTTAACGGAACACATGATTAAACCGAGCCATATGAATGAAACATGAGTCGTGTGTAAAACTATAAACGACCATGGTACTTTAATATAAGCCCTAGTATCAAAATTAAGACACATCAATTTGGGTCGCCTATAATGAGAAACCCTAAATCGTTATTTTATGGATGTTTATAATTTATGTGAGGTATCGGTTGTTTGGTTCATTAAATGTTATAATGGGTGTGTAGAAAGTTGAAAGGCGGAAAATATGAAAGGTTAGGATGCTATTAAAACAGGTCATATGGCTTTCATGGGTCATGGGTGCGTTTGGGTAGGTTAAACATGTGCTTATATTGGTTTTAATAAACCCTAAAACTGGACAGCATCATATGTCGAATTTGTGTGTGTCATAGTTCGAATTTTATGAGTGAAATAATCTGGGTTTTTGTTGGAAAAGTTTATTTTATGTCTTAGTTAAGTTTTCCAAGTGGTTTGGTCGAATTTGGAGTTGTCTAAGTCGTATTTTTGAATTTTACAAGATCAAGTGTCAAAGCTGAGAAAACGGGTCTGAAATTTGGTTGGATTGTTTGATTTTTCATTTTCAAACCATAAGGAATTGGGAGCTCTCCTTTACGTGATTGACATTTAGGATATAAATGAATTTCGGGAGGTTTGGGAATTTTTTCAAGGTTTCTAAACAGTCCAATAAGTGTAAACTTTAAGGTGTATTTTTCGATCACTTTCTAGACAGTCTCGACTTGTGATTTTCCATACGCCATTTGGCATGGAGATAGAACCCATCAATTTTGGAGAGTCTTTTAACTCATATGGGAACCCCGGGATTTTGCTTGATTTCATTTGAGCTAAGTAAGTATTTTATAAAATCTCTAAAGTCTGGTCCAAATATGAGTTTAAGAAACCGAAAGATAAAATATGATATCAATAAGTAACACACTTACAAATGCATAAAGCTTATAAAATGAGTATATAAGTAATATATGATATCAATTCGTGTAGATTCGTTGAAGGAGATGTGACGTTGTATCTTCGTGTTCATTCATTCGCTTGCTTTTCCTCATTTGCATTAAGGTACGGATATTCGACCTTTTAGTAAAGGTTTCTCATGATCTCCTTTTCTTGTCATTTTCTTATGCTTATTAGGATTCCCTATGCCATTGCTATGATTCCTTCTGCTTATGTGAATCTCATTTTATCCGAACTTCGCTTTGTTGAACCTTGCTATGTTTGAGTATGAATTTCGATTATGAACTTCGATTTTGAACATCCGATTATGAACCTCTAATTATGAACGATGATATATGATCGTGATATGAACCTTTGATTTACGAACATTTGATATGAACCCTTTTGATTTGTTTGATCCGTTGCTTATCTCGAAATCTGCTTATTGAACCATGAAACATCCGATTTGAACTTATGATATGAAAACTCGATTTGTAAACTGTTTGACCTTTATGATGAATTATGATCCGTGTCATTTATGACAATCTGCTGACCTAAGTTAGTTTGACACCGATCCAATATTTCACTAGTCATGGGGTTCCATGTCCGTGTCGATGATGCATCACCGACATGATTCTAGAGCGAGAGTGATGTTCGCCACGCCCCTTTCGTTATTTGTTTATATATAGTATGGCCACTATCTCGTCTGCTGGGCGATGGATGCATCCTAGATCGATCCATATCCGATATGATTTGTCCGTGAATGATGTCGTGTGCAAGACGCTGCCTTCACAAATTCGGGAGCTAGCTACTCCATTTGTTATTGAGGTCTCCCTCATATTGTATAAGGTATTCCGAGGTCACCCTCCAAATAAGAAAGTTACTTCGATATGATATGTTCGGGCTCGTGGTAGATAACTAAATCAGATTCGTTATTTCGTGTTAGATATTCATTTATGATTCCATATTTGTCAATGTTTCCATTTACATACTTGAATTATTATATGTTTATTGAATGTGTTTATGCTTTGACATGTTTATGTGACTACCGTTTGCCATGCTAGGATATGATTAATATACTTAAATGTGATTCGCATGTTGTCATCTCGATTATATGTTAGTTTACCATTATGTGACCTTGTTGATCCGTATGATGATTTCGCTAGTGTATAATTGATTGTTACGTAAGTTCATTATGTATAATTGTTCGAGATAATTCGTGAACTTTGATTATCCGTTGGTGTTCAGATTCGCTATGTTTGATCCGCCATGTTTAAATTTCGCCTATACTAAAGTTTGATCCGGGAAATGGTTTTATGATATCGACTTGATAACTTGCTAATTGCTATGCTATGTCTTTTGCTTATTTAGTTATAGTTTTCCTACCGTGTTTTCTATTTGTATGTGTGACCGCCACGCTTGATCGCTATTGTTCCTTTGCTATGATATTGGATAGGTGTGTTAAATGTAGATTAATTGACTTGTGTAAAGGACATGTTTACTTCTAGTAGTTGTTTCGCTAGCTTTCGGTATTTCGCTTGACTTATATGTACTTAAATTGCTCGATTCATTAATTGCCTGTTGATTATGATGTGTTTCATTTGTGTCATCAATATGCTATTTGTGTTTGTTCTTATTTGTTGTTTGTTCTTCCGGATTTCGTGTATCGTGTTTCAGCAGAATCCTCGATGATTCATTATCCTCATTCACGCGACTTCGTTATTCGCTTCTTAATTTCATTTTCTATTTCGCTTTTTGTTTAGTTTTCGTTTTGTTATATCTGCTCACCTGGGCTTTGTAAGCTCACCAAGATTTTCTTTTCTGCAAGCGGTATTAGGCATTCAAGATGAGCTTATGGGATGGTCGATCCGGGTTGAGAGTAGAGCTGAGAGCAAGATTTGAAATAGGGATCTTAGATTTATTTTGGTTATTAAGTTATTTGTATTTTCTTTTGTAAGTTTTGTAAAGGCTTCCGCTATTGTATAGTACTTAAGGTTCTGATATGAAATCGTATTTGTGATATCTTTACCCTTGTCGGGTTGGGGTGTTACATTTTATGGTATCAGAGCTCTAGGTTTTAGGACCCTTAGAGCTTAGGCTATGACCTGTGAGGATTGGGTAGACATTAGGTTTCCGTGCAATGCAGATATCTTCGATTCCTTTTGACCGTCGTTCGATTGACTTTGATATTCTTTTGTCTTCACCGAGTTGGCCTCCTCTTTTCGCATCGAATTTTGTTATTTTGTTTTCGCCGTCCGTTTGTCGATCGTTAGATGGAGACTACCCGTGGAGCCGAAGAAGAGGTGCCGACCCTACATTGCTACAACAGTCCCCGTGGCCGGAGAAGTTCGTGAAGCGAAGCCACGCCCGACCCCCGCGGTCTTTGGAGACATCGGGATCTTCGCTGGAGGAAGTGGACGAATCAACCAAAGACGCAACGACGAAGACATGATTCAACCGTGGTGGGAAGGTTCATCTACTTCATATGATTTGGGCGCGACGTGTGTTACTCGATTCGCTTGTCACGCGCGTTTTGAGGCGGTTTGATATCTTGCTACGTGATTTTGATCGGCATTACTTTTCTTTGATTCGCTCGAACTCGGTTTGAATCGTGAAGTTTTATCGTTTAGCATTACGGTATATCTCGGTTTTCTTTTGGACCGACAGTAATGAGTCATGAGGAACCGTTTTATGCAAGTTGGTGGCCTCGTTTGTTTGGTAATATGGTAAGTTGTGTGATGTAATAAATGTGGTATGAATGTGTATCTGGTCTGTTTTGGTATGTTACTTGTTATCTATATGTTATCCGTTTTGTTCGATATTAGTTATGTGGTTTGTCATGACCCGAGATGTAATATGATGATAATGAGGACTTGTTATGTGATGCAAGTATTATGACGCCGATCAACGTGATAATACCGAGATCATATAATTTGAACTTATTGAAATTATATGACGCCCTGGGAAATGCCTGTGGTTGATACGTGAAAAGAATATGACTTGTATCCGTTATTTGGCACTCCTCATGTTCTTTTGAAATTTTGTACCTATTCGTGAGATTTCGTCGATATCTCATTACGTGTAAGTTTTGTGCGTTGGACCGAAATTGTTATGATTTGTGTGAACTATGGATTGCTATGTTTGCTCTAAATGTGTACGTCTCGTGTACCCTTATTGTGATCATTGGATATTTCGTGAAGTGTTTGAGGAACATTAGATCCTTTTAGTTTGATTATCTGCGACTAGTGAGACCGTTAGGATTCGTTTTGTCTATGTATATGTTTGTTCTCCTCATTAGATATCTGAATAAGTTAGAGCGTGTTGTTTGATTTTCGGCATCTCATCTGTTATCTGCCATTACTTTGATAAGTATATGATTATCTGTTATAAGTATTTGATTATTGGTTTGATTATTGAAAAGTATAAGTGTGAATATTCGATAAGAAATCCATTTGTTTCGAGATAAGTTTAGCGTTCTCTTTATTCCTTGAAATTCGAAATCCGATTTGTTTTCTGCTCGTTCGTCTTGTTCAATTTCGAGGACTAAATTTTCTTTTAGAAGGAAGAGTTGTAAAACCTAAAATCTAAAAGCATAATAAGGACTATTATACCCTTTAGAATCAAAATTATAAAATACGTAAAATATATTAACATTCATTAAATGGAATTAAAACCTAACTTATAAATGTTTAAAAAAAAAAAAAAAAAAAAAAAAAAAAAAACCTAGCGTGTATATTAAACAATCAACATTTAGTACGACAAGAATAAAAGTCACACCATAAACCTTTGGGCCTCGTTTTTCTTTGCAAGCCGTTAGTCACCAAGAAACGTTATGGGTCATTTGTTTTTGTGTTAACCGATTTTCACTTAAGCCCATGGACCGGTTTGGGTTATGAGCCGAGAACCACATCAAAAAGCCCAAGCCGACCGGTATTTATACAAACACAAACATCAAAATTTGAAACCCTAGTTTACAAGATCACGGCACCAAAAAGGTTTCGGCCTTCCTTGTTTTTTCTGTCCGATCGACTGCAGCCACAAAGCGTGGTGGTGTTGGTGTCTTTGTTCCAATCGGCTGCTACTCTTGGTGTTCGTGTGTGCTTGATCCGAGCGGTATCAAGGTATAACAACGCTTCCTTCGTCTCAATTACTTACATGCAAACGTTTAAAACATTGAAGCATGTTAACGGAACATGATTAAACCGAGCCATATGAATGAAACATGAGTCGTGTGTAAAACTATAAACGACCATGGTACTTTAATATAAGCCCTAGTATCAAAATTAAGACACATCAATTTGGGTCGCCTATAATGAGAAACCCTAAGTCGTTATTTTATGGATGTTTATAATTTATGTGAGGTATCGGTTGTTTGGTTCATTAAATGTTATAATGGATGTGTAGAAAGTTGAAAGGTGGAAAATATGAAAGGTTAGGATGCTATTAAAACAGGTCATATGGCTTTCATGGTTCATGGGTGCGTTTGGGTAGGTTAAACATGTGCTTATATTGGTTTTAATAAACCCTAAAACTGGACAGCATCATATGTCGAATTTGTGTGTGTCATAGATCGAATTTTATGATTGCAATAATCTGGGTTTTTGTTGGAAAAGTTTATTTTATGTCTTAGTTAAGTTTTCCAAGTGGTTTGGTCGAATTTGGAGTTGTCTAAGTCGTATTTTTGAATTTTACAAGATCAAGTGTCAAAGCTGAGAAAACGGGTCTGAAATTTGGTTGGATTGTTTGATTTTTCATTTTCAAACCATAAGGAATTGGGAGTTCTCCTTTTACAGGATTGACATTTAGGATATAAATGAATTTCTGGGAGTTTTGGGAATTTTTCCAAGGTGTCTAAACAGGTCCAATAAGTGTAAACCTTTAAGGTGTATTTTTTGATCACTTTCTGGACAGGTCTGGACTTGTGATTTTCCATAGGCCAGTTGGCATGGAGATAGAACCCATCAATTTTTGGAGAGTCTTTTAACTCATATGGGAACCCCTGGGATTTTGCTTGATTTCATTTGAGCTAAGTAAGTATTTTATAAAAATCTCTAAAGTCTGGTCCAAATATGAGTTTAAGAAACTGAAAGATAAAATATGATATCAATAAGTAACACACATACAAATGCATGTTGAAGCATAAAATGAGTATATAAGTAATATATGATATCAATTCGTGTAGATTCGTTGAAGGAGACGTGACGTTGTATCTTCGTGTTCATTCATTCGTTTGCTTTTCCTCATTTGCATTAAGGTACAGATATTCGACCTTTTAGTAAAGGTTTCTCATGATCTCCTTTTCTTGTCATTTCCTTATGCTTATTAGGATTCCCTATGCCATTGCTATGATTCCCTTCTGCTTATGTGAATCTCTGTTTGTCCGAACTTGCTTGTTGAACCTTGCTATGTTTGAGTATGAATTTACGATTATGAACTTCGATTATGAACATCGATTATGAACCTCGATTATGAACGTATGATATGTGACCGTGATATGAACCTTTGATTTCGAACAATTGATATGAACCCTTTCTCGATTTGTTTGATCCGTTGTTTATCCGAAATATCATTTATTGAACCATGAAACATCTAATTTGAACTTATGATATGAAAACTCGATTTGTAAACTGTTTGACCTTTATGATAAATTATGATCATGTCATTTATGACAACTGCATGACCTAAGTTAGTTTGACACCCGATCCAATATTTCACTAGTCATGGGGTTCCATGTCCGTTTCGGTGATGCCGTGACATGACTCTAGGCGAGAGAGTGATGTTATGCCACGTCCCTTCATTATTTGTTTATTGATAGTATGGCCACCATCTCATCTGTGGGCGTATGGATGCATCCTAGATCGATCTCATATATCGATATGATTTGTGCGGTGAATGATGTGGGTAATGCAATACGCGTCTTCACAAATTCGGGAGCTAGCTACTCCATTTGTTATTGAGGTCTCCCTCATATTATATAAGGTATTCCGAGGTCACCCTCCGAATAAGAAAGTTACTTCGATATGATATGTTCGGGCTCGTGGTAGATAACTAAATCAGATTCATTATTTCGTGTTAGATATTCATTTATGATTCCGTATTTGTCAATGTTTCCATTTACTTACCGAATTATTATATGTTTATTGAATGTGTTTATGCTTTGACATGTTTATGTGACTACCGCTTGCCATGCTAGGATATGATTAATATGCTTAAATGTGATTCGCATGTTGTCATCTCGATTATATGTTAGTTTACCATTATGTGACCTTGTTGATCTGTATGATGATTATGCTAGTGTATAATTGATTGTTCGTAAGTTCATTATGTATAATTTTTCGATAATTCGTGAACTTTGATTATCCGTTGGTGTTCGATCTGCTTATGTTTGATCTCGCCATGTTTAAATTCGCCTATACTAAAGTTTGATCCGGGAAATGGTTTAACTTATGATATCGACTTGATAACTTGCTAATTGCTATGCTATGTCTTTTGCTTATTTAGTTATAGTTTTCCCACCGTGTTTTCTATTTGTATGTGTGACCGCCACGCTTGTTCGCTATTGTTCCATTGCTACGATATTGGATAAGTGTGTTAAATGTAGATTAATTGACTTGTGTAAAGGACATGTTTACTTCTAGTAGTTGTTTCGCTAGCTTCGGTATTTCGTTTGACTTATATGTACTTAAATTTCCCGATTCATTAATTGCTGTTGATTATGATGTGTTTGGTTTGTGTCATCAATATGCTATTTGTGTTTGTTCTTATTTGTTGTTTGTTCTTCCGGTTTACGTATTATCGTGCTGCCTGTAATCCTCGATGATTCATTATCCTTATTCATTGCGACTTCGTTATTCGCTTCTTAATTTCATTTCGCATTTCTATTTTTGTTTAGTTTTCGTTTTGTTATATCTGCTCTTTGGGCTTTGTAAGCTCACCGCATTTCTTTTCTGCGGCGTGTATTAGGCATTCAAGATCGGCTTATGGGATGGCCGATCGGGTTGAGAGTAGAGTTGAGAGCAAGATTTGAAATAGGGATCTTAGATTTATTTTGGTTATTAAGTTATTTGTATTTTCTTTTATAAGTTTTGTAAAGGCTTCCGCTATTGTATAGTACTTAAGGTTACGATATGAAACCCGATTGTGATATCTTTACCCTTGTCGGGTTGGGGTGTTACAATATTAGTGTTAGAACTTCTTAGAAAAACACTAACTTTGAAATATGATGCCTTGTGCAATCTTTGCATACCTTTTGTAAAGGTTCTGTTTAGCAGAGAGACGGATCCCAAAGTTTGTGCTAGACGGATCCCTACTATTAGGGAACCGTGGGATCCGGCAAACAGAAATGCAGTTGCAATCATTATATTTCAAAACATGTCTTTAGATCACTTCACACTAAGCTAAACATAGTGCCTTAGGACCAATTGAGTCCTTATCAAGATGAGTAAAAGTTTCATACTCATGCATAACTCACTTAGATCACACTCAAGGCGCTTGTAGATCTATCGTTTCACCAAAACTCATTACTCTTCCGCTCTTATGCTCACACATCATTCCTCACATAATTATTGTAGGATCGTATATATTAGTGTGTTGATGATTCGGGTGGTCTTGGATGATCAAAATACATGTTTGCCATTAGAGAGAGAAAGTTAGAGAGTTGGGTGTTTTCTTGGTAGAGAGTTACTTCACAAAAGTATGGAATATTAGATTGAATGAGAAGCACCACCCCTTCCATCCATGGAAGGGGTATTTATACTTACAAACATAACGACCTCCTATCGGCCTGTGGATCAGGTATACAGTGGGTAAAGACCCGTCCTTCCTCCACGGTGTTACACTACGCTAAACTACGCTACTAAATAACTAATAAACTACTAAACAACTAAAATAACGACACGCTCACGAGCTAACTTATGCTAGATCATAATTGGGGTGATCGACACTTTAACATGGAATTTTCTAATTCTAACAATCTCCCCAAGGGAGGTCACCCCATGTTTTACATTTGAATCCTAGCATTCTATTCTTGACTTCGTTCTTGAGCTCAGAGACTTGAATTCTTCACTTTCTCAATCTTTGTGCTTTAGTAGCGATTCTTCAAAGTCCGACCGATTTGTACTTTTAGTGGAGGCCTTTAACGATCCACATCTTTGATGATCTTGAGCTTTCATTGAGATCATCGACCACAAGAAATCTCGGATCACCCTTTATTGTGTTGCCATCATGTGAAGTTGTGACTTTTGGACCGACATGCTCACACTTTTGAATCATGACCTCTTTCCATCGAGTAGCTAAGCTTTTACCGTTCAAGATATATGCAGACCGTAGCGTGAACATAGTATAAGAAATATCCGAGCTGTGTTCGTAGATATGCACCACCATGATTTCTTCAAATTGTGTGGATGTTGTGAGCATGCGGCTTTAGATTGATTCTTCAATTCGATCACCGCAATCGTTGGGTGTACCGCATACGACGCTTAGCAATAAAGCGCATCAAAGTGTTTTGATCACTTCGTTGAATTGAGGTACACGCCCACACGGTTCCGCTGATCAAGATTACATCGCACGTGATCGTAGGATTCCTAAGAATCTCCTTGATGGTTTCGCATTGTTCTAGTTGCTCTCAAACCGAACATCTCAAAGAAGACAACACGGAGCGAGTGAACCAAATAATTGAGATACAATCGATTGATGAAAATGATTTGAAAACCAATCGCGTATTGCTTGAAGAAAGAGTTTTGCAATACAACGAAGGTTTTATGAGAAAGATCAATTTTCAAACAAAATACTTTTGTATTAGAGAATGAGTACACATTCGACGTGCTAGCTAAAAAGAGATTCGCACATCGAACGGTTTTTCTAAAAGTATTTTTCAATCGAGATACTTTTTGAATTTGAAAACATAAGTACACATTCGACGTGCTAGAGAAAAGAAGGTTTGCACATCGAACGGTTTTTCCAAAAGTATTCACAAATCCATTCTCGACCAAGGTTGATTCAATAATGAATCGCCCCATCGCTTTCTATCCAGCTTGTCACAAGCTTGATCTTTTGCAAAATTTCACATGTCACCCACCAAAAGCTTGTTTGATGTTGACTCTAGAAGGATTTCCATCTTCATCGTGAATATTTTCATATCACTTTCGGATGTTCGGCAATACCACAAGGATAATGCGAGGACTCTTAATATATTCTTACTTTCCACATTGTGTGAAACAAAGAAGTCTTCAAGAATTTAGTGTCCTAATGAGATATTGTGGATGATCTCTTGGCTCTAGACTCAATAGTGCACATTTGGTTCTGTCTTGGGAGACTGTGGAGAGGGTCTCCTACTTCAATATCAACCATCTCTCAAGAGAAAGTTGATAGATTATGCCTGCCTCGTGAGAATGAAACAAGCCCTTTAAGAGGAACTTGAGTGGCTTGGGAAGTTTAGTGCAGTGCGTCCACGGTCCATGACGCCTTGTCTTCAATACCGTGTTACCTTAGTAACAACCAAGAGCATATGTATTGAACCCCTGCTTCGCGCCTAAGGTTGAATTGATGGAGGCTATTTCTTTTCACCCTTTTCACATCTGGCTCTTTTTCATTCTTCATCCCCGATTGCTTATCGAGACTTCATAACTAGAACCTTGTTGGGTTTATTCTAGTACTAGCTGCCTCATCCGCACTCTTCCCATATTCTCATTTTTCTTTTTTTTCATCATACCTAAGGACTCTACACTATCAGTGGATTGTCCTCGGTAGATCCCTCCGCTCTGGCGGGATCGTGGGAACGAATACCTAACCTAACCATCCTTATAACGCCATGCATAAAGTAAATGGTCGGTCTTTTGGTACAGTTCATTCTTCCTTGAAACCAATTGAAAAATCATTTGAAAACAATCAAGGTACTTGTGATACGAGATCAAAGCATTTTGTACCCTAATAGTTTTGATCATTTAGAAAACCTCCCTCAACATGTGCATATGATATTTGAAATCATTTTATCACATAGAGGCAAGAGTTCTTTGAAGCACATTTACGATCACACAAGCCATTAAGAAACCAATTAAAACTCAATCAAGGTACTTTATGTTAAAACATAAAAGCATTTGCACCTTGATAGTTTCTTTTCTTTAAAAATTGTTGGATCGATATACTTTAATCAAACTAACTTAACTAGCTTGTTAAGGTTTAATAACCTCGGATAAATCCTAAGTTATTAACAAAGAAACACCGAGCAATCTTTATTAAGCACGCGGAATTTACTTAACAAAGCTAAAAAGAAACTTTATTAATAAACTCTAAATCGCTTATTATGCGATACTCTAATACAACTCTAAGATATTCGAACTTTCTCTAAACTCTTAATTCAGAACTCTAAAACTCTTTTTCGAAATCGCACCTCTAATGCCAATCTAGGAGTCCTTTTATAGGCTCAAGGATATCCTAGTCGGTTTACAATTGATAACCTTGTACGACAAGTAATCTAAACATGGAATACAATACATTCCATAAACGGATAAAGCAGTTTGTTTGTTCTAGCAAGATTTTGACTTCTTTATGCAAGACTTTGACTTTGTCTTTAGCAAGACTTTGACTATTTGACTTTTCCAAGATTTCTGCGATAAAGATTTTCATATCTTCAAGACTTTGATATCTTCAAGACTTTCATATCCCAACAATCCTCCCCTAACTTGAATTCTACTTGCTTGACTTCAAGTTCCTTTGTGAATATATCTTTAACCGCTTCATCTTTAAAATGGATTGTTCTTTAGTCTTTAGATTATATCTCTCAGAGAATCTGCGCTTTGTCAAAGTATCTCTTAGAATTGTTTTCTTCAAGTGAAGATTCAAAGAATCTCCATCTTTTCAAAGAACACAAAGAACATATGACAATGTGTACAATAATTCAAGTTTAAGTTGCATACTATTCTCATCACATCAAGTGAATCATTGAAAATTCAATGGATTTAGAACTCTTTACCAAAGCCATTATCTTTGAGTAGCCAAATGTTTTGGTGTGTAAGACCATGGTACATTGATAACCATATGATTTTAGCAAATCACCACTATCAATGATTTGTTTTGTCTTTACCAAAAGTCGCACCTTCCGGACTAGTTAGTTCTTTTATCTAATGGTGAACTAATTACCAATAATGGTTTTTCCATCGCCTTTACCACAAGCCATTTCTTGTGGGCTAGCCACTCTTCACATTATCGATATGGTGAGTTGATGACCATCCAACTTATTAGCAAGTTGTCAACTAAAACGGATTTGATATATCTTTACCGAGCCGTTTGCTCATGGATTAGTCAATCCTTTTGTAACCATGGTGGATTGATAACCTATTGATGTTATCATCACAAAACCATTTATTCAACCTTATTTTAAAATATTTATTATTTTAGCAAAAGATTTCTTCTAAAATTTATTTAACTAGTTTAATGCAAGAAACAAGATCGTGATGAAAGTACTGTTCGACTAGCAAGATTTTGAATAAAAGTACTAATATATCAAAAGTATTTATTCAAAATCATACCGCTTATAGATCATCCTCAAAGAATGGTAGTCCAATTTATAAGCAAATTGATAACCATGCAAGCAATTTCATCACCTCTTCTACTTCCAATCCATGCTCTAGCATTCTTCTCATGAGCTCAACAAGAAGAGGATATCTTCTTTCGCAAACATGTGAATCATTGTTCCATTTTCCACTCCAAGACATGAACTCAGATTCTTCAAAGAATCTCCAAAGAAACTATCTCCCGTTTTCTTGATCCTTCCAAATATCATCGCATTATTTTTCATCGCTTCCACATGGTTATGAGATCTCCTTGTAAAACCAACCCAATCCCTTCTAACGGATTATCTTTCAAAATAAGTCTTTACTACATGATACAAGTAGAATAGATCTACTGCTCTATGATACGCAAGAAATCCTATAGCCTTTGAAAACTTTGAAACTTTTATCCTCTTTGTGAAAACCATGTAATCTCCATTCTTAGATTTCTCAACTTTGAAAGCAATCGATCTTTGATCCTGCTCATCTTCATGTCATTATCTTCATCTCAGATAATCAAAATCTACCACTCGAGATAATTCTTCAATTCATCACTAGTCTCGCATCTTAATTCAACCTTCTTTCTTTGAAAACCGAACATCCAGTAGTTTCGCTTTTCTTTTCCTCTTTAAGCTTTTCTTCCTTTCGACTTCAAATTCCAAAAGCTTCATCTCTAAAATCTTTAATGCCTCGCAACATCTTTCTTATAAGCTCTCTCTCAAAGATCATATAATCTCTTCATATCCACATAATTTAGCTTCAGAATCCTTTAAATCCTCTCGCTTTTAGATATGCCATCATTGCATTCCTTTCTTTAGCTAAATTAGGTCGCCTTGACATGAATCTAATGTGTTTGAGATCAGAAGGTTCAAGAACTTGAGATTGAATTCATCTTGCACTTTTGAGTCGCTTCTATCCAAAGCTTCTTGAGCTTCTCGCTCTTCTCTATCTTTAGCATTTATCTCTTCTTGAACTTTTCTAGTCTGCACTTCATTCCTTGCAACTTCAAATGCTCTAAGTTCGCCAAAGTAAGCTTCTTTTTCTTAACTTCAACCAAAACACCTTTTCCTTGTCTTTTGGATCAATTGCGTGTTGATCGGCTTGGTTGTTCTTCTTCTTGTGCTTCTCTAATAGTAACACCTCCTCTTGGTTGTGATGGATCAAGAATTGTAGCAACTAATTCATCATCACTTGGTGAATAAATAGGTTTAAATCTAGCTTCCTCCTCTTCCTCTATAACAACCAGAAGGACCGACTTCTTCTTCAAAATTCAAAACCCTTGGAGTTATTGGTGTTATTATCGGCTTAGATGTATCAAGATTTTGATGTTCAAGACTTGATCATCGTACCTTGAACTTGCACAAGACTTTGATGTTCAAGATCGATTACCTTGAACTTGCACTTCTTCTTGTTCCTCCTGAAATAATCTTTTTCGCAATACTTACGATTCTTTCTTCTTTATAACATCTTCTTTGATTCTTTATCCTTCATAACATCTTCTTTCAAATTATCCTTTCCGAATTCCTCCCAAGTTGATGTAAGATGATTTAGGAACCGTCTTTCTTTTCAAATCCTTACGAAGTGCTTTTCGACGTTTATTCTCCTCCTTAACCCATAAGTTGAAACCTTGAATATAAGGTTTAACAAAATTCCTCAACCAAAAATAGTTACGCTTCAACTTCTTAATTGTTTTAGCTTGACGCTCAACAGTCTTGTTCAACCTAGCTAGCGCCCTTGTCAAAGCATAGTTATCCATAGTTAAACCTTCACGAGGTATAGTAGGATCAGTACCTTGAAGTGGTGAATGAGTTTCTGAAACAGAACGCTGTGGAGATGGAGTAGGTGTTCTCTCAATCTCTACTTGAACCTCAGGACCTGACGAAAAATCACCTTGTAAAGATGCAAGACTTCACGAAGCGAAGATTGCAGATGCAAGACTTGTGAGGCAAGATTTTTGAAGCAACACCTTGATCAAGACGCAGTACCTTGGTTTCTTCATCCTCACCACCGTGCATCACGAATAGCTTGTACAACCTCCATCATGGATGTTGTTAATGGAATATCTCCACCTCCAACAAGTTACTTCTCTTAGCCATGAAAGTAAAGATTTTAGGTTGTTGCACAATAACAGTAGTAAAGTAGCGTGTTTTGGAACATCACCAATTGTTTATTCAAGAAAACTCAGATGAACCTTGGATACATCAACCAAGTAGCCCTGATGATATATGAGAGCATTCCATCCAAAATAAGCCGTGAAAAGTTAAACACTGTCTGTAGCTAAACCAACCATCGCGGAAGCAATATTTGAACCAAACTGCTCCCAAGAAGTGCTTTTAGAACTTATGCGGTGGAGCAATACATGAATCAAAACTTCCATTGAGGACAGAATAAAGCCTTCTTAAAAGTTTGTTCAGTCAAAGAACCTTCATAACCCAAAGTACGAAAAGTATCCCAAATCAGTTGCTTGTCAAATCTTATAGCCCCATCTTCATCACCAAATAATAAATCATCACGAATGGAGGCCTCTGTAATCTTGATAGTCTTTCCAGCAACTGAGGATCTAATATAATATTCATCCTCCTCCATATTGTCTCTAGCATTAGCCCAAAATTCTTGAATCCATAGTTCAATTATATCCGCTCAACTAAAAGAGCATAACTAATAAGCGACCAAGAAGATAATCAATGATATCATAAACGCCACATTTGCCTCGGCCTTATCCAAATTAGCCACCATATTGTGTCAAATGCTTAAACGATTCACCATTGTTGAAAGAGTGAGCACAATTGAAAGATTGTATCAAATAATAAAGAGATGGTAATTGGAAGATAAGTATGGAAAAGATATGAAGTAATAATATGAGAGGAAAATCGGAAGAAGTTATTTATAGAGGAGATTTGAAAATCACACCTAAATAACAAAGTTACCGTTATTACCAATTACCCTTCAATATTACCGTTGGAACAAGATTTAATACGACAAACAAGATTTTCCACATAAGCAAGACTTTCCAAGCAAGACTTTCCAAGCAAGACTTTCTGTGAAATACAAGATTTAGCCAAAACCTTCATATACACTAAGTATAAACTATCATCCTCCCCTCAGCAATACGGGACTATTACTAACATCCGATAGTCCTCCCTTAAACATAGATTAGTAGTTAATCATTCCAATGCTCACGACCAAGTGATTGAATCGTGACACATCAAAACCTTTGGTGAGTAGATCACTACATTATTATCCGTGTGAACTTTAACCACATTAATGAGCCTATGCTCATAAGATCTCTGATAAAATGATGCCTAATCAATATGCTTTGTCTTGGAATGATACAGATTCTTCACAATACAAATAGTACTCTCATTATCAATGTTGATAGGAGTATTCTTAAAGTTGAACCCATAATCCAAGAGTTGATTCGCATCCATAAAACTTGACCACAACAACTTGCGCAGCTACATATTCATTTCGAGATGATGTTGCCGCAATTATCCGCTTGCATTGCCATGAGACTAACCTTCTTCCAAGATATTGGCATCCACCGTTGTGGATCTTCTATCATAGTTATCACCGCATAGTCACTATCCGAAAAAGCTTCTAAGTGAAAAGGGACTCTTTTGGATACCACAACCCCAATTTAGGTTGTTGTTTCAAATAATGTAATATTCTCTTTATCGCATTCAGTGAGAAATCTTTGGTGAGACTTGATATCTTGCACATAAGCAACCGCAAACATGATATCGGGCCTTGATGCAAGAAGATACATAAGAGAGCCAATCATAGATCTCAGATAACTTGACTTCAACAGTCGTCCATCTTCATCTTTTCCCAATGAATTGATAGATTTAATCGGTGTAGTAATGCCTTCATATCAAGAAAATTAAATTTCTTAAGTATGTCCGTAACATACTTGTCTTGACTAATAAAAATCCTTCCTTGGACCGCTTAACTCAAGTCCTAAAAGAATGTTAACCTCCCATTGAACTCATTTGAAATTCCTTCGCATCACCGCTCAAACTCCTTAACCATGGACTGCTTGGTAGCCCCAAAGATAATATCATCAACATACACCGTACTAACATGATATCCTTCTTGTCTCTTGATAAACAAAGTCTTGTCTATGGCCCCTTCTCGTATCCATGTTGTAATAAGAATGTAGAGCCTCTCATACCAAGCTCTAGGTGCCTGATGAAGACCATATAAAGCCTTCACCACCTTATAAACTTTGTTAGGATGCTTAGGATCTTCAAACACGGAGGTTGTTTCACATACACCTCTTCAAGAATAGTACCATCTGTAAAGGCACTCTTGACATCCATCCGTATACCGAAACCCATATAGAAGCAAAAGCAAGAAAGATTCTAATAGCTTCAATCCTTGCCACAGAGCAAATACCTCATCATAATCTACCCTTCTTCCTCTATAACCCCGAGCAACTAACCTTGCCTTGTTCTTGATAACATTGCCTCTTTCATCTCTTTTGACTCTAAAACCCATCGGTTCCAATAACTTTCTTCCCATCCGGAAGATCACATAAAACCCAAACCTCTTGAAGTTTAAATTGAAGAAGTTCTTCTGCGATAGCTTCAACCCGACTTTCTTTAGTCAAAGCTTGAGCAATGTTCTTGGGTTCCTCTTGAGAGATGAAACAGTGAATAAGGTGTTTGATGGTCCTTATGATTGAGCCTGTTTTGTTTATACACAAAGCTAAGTAAAGCATTATGAGGTTTTGTGAAACCCTTAGCTTTGTGTCTTGTCATAACCCGTATAGAAGGACCAATGATTTGATCTCGTTGAATGATTCTTATGAATTCGTAAGATTGAGCTGTGGAACTTCATATGTATCATCTAAGTTAGTATAATCAAGACCTTCATTGGAATTTGTGAAAATACCTTCATCTTCAAGCTCATCATCGTTTCTTCTAACTCGTGCATGGTAGGATCATCCAAATCATCTAAAGTATCATCATCAGTGCAAGAAGACTTTGGTTAAAAATCTCGTCAAGCATCGGAAGAGAACTCTCAGATCTTGTTCTTCTTCTTTGCTTCTTCATAAGCTCTCCTTTGTTCATCTGTAAGAATGTGCTAATACATCTTAAAGAAGCATCCGATTAAGTTCCTCTTGAATAGATTGATCCTCACAGATAATGAGGATTGTGGTGCATCAAGATTTTGTTTTGGAGAAACAAGATTTTCTTAGGAACATCAACTTTGGGTTTGGACACATAGGATCTTTATCAGAACAAAGATCGTGTATAAGATGAATATCATGAACAACATATTGAATATCATCTTCATTATGCAAAGGTTGATTTTCTTCTCTAACATGTACATAATTCATCAAGGAGATAAAATCTCAAGATCAAACATCCAATCGGGACCTTTACCTTTCTCATTGTCTTGATCTTCTAAGAACTCAACATGAAGACAATCTTGAATCTTCTTAGTAACTCGTTGTAGACTCTAAAGCCTTTCTTGTTAGTACAATATCCCAATAAGTAACCTTCTTCGGACTTGCCATCAAACTTCCCAAATTATCAATAGTGTTCAAAATAGTAAGAGGGCATCCAAAAGGCTTCATAAAATGAATGTTGGGTTTATTGCCCATCAAGAATTCATATGGTGTCTTCATCTGTGGTTTTGTGACGTAAAACCTGTTGAGTACATAACATGCAAGACTTACGACTTCCGCCCAAAATTGAATGGGAGATGAGAATCACTAACATGGTCCTTGCAGCTTCAATCAAGGTTCTATTTTTCCTCTCGCAACACCATTTTCTTTGTGGTGTTCTAGCAATACTAAACTCCTTTTTATACCTTTATTTGCACAAAAGTCATCCATAGGCTTGTTCTTGAATTGGCCCATTGTCACATCTAATACCTCTAACCTTGAGTCTTAATTGGTTTTCTAGTGCTATTATAAGAGTTTGAATAGCATCAAAGGTATCATCCTTAAAGCCCAAAAAGAAAACCCAATCGAATCACATACCATCAAGAATAACTAACTAAAGATTTCTTCTTATTTAAACTTGCCACGAGACAGTCCAAATAAATCCATGTGTAATAGCTCCAATGGTTCTCGATATTTCTTTCATCAAGCTTGCGCAGAAGCTTTGTGTTGTTTACCCTTCTTGCATGCCAAACATGATTGATCATTCTCGTAAGTCTTTGAAGGTAAACCTCTAACTAAATTTCCTTTGACCAATTTGTTGATGTTCTTGAAATTCACATGGCCTAATCTTCTCGTGCCATTGATGTGCCTCTTCAGAGGTTGCTTTAGCCACCAAACATGTGGCTCTACCATAAGAATGTAGACTCTTCATGTCTAAACTATACACATCATTTGTCCTTGGTACCCTAAGTACTACCAAGTCATCATCAACAGTTTGAAGTCGAAGAAAGGATAAGACATTACGTGTCGTTGAATAACACGGGATGCTTTTATCACAAATTTGAGAGACCGACAACAAGTTGAACTTTAGCTCCTTCACATATCCGACATTCTCAAAATCAATTCTCCCGGCTTTAATTGTTCCTTTCCTGTAATCCTTCCTCCATTGGGATCATTCCCAAATGCAACTTTTCCTCCACTAATACTTCTAAAATCGACAGATCTCTTTGTCGTTTGTCATACTTCCGAGCAACCACTATCCACAATTAGATGATCTTTAAGCTCCTCTTCCGGGTTGCCCGCACACAAAGAAAAGAGTTAGAACTTTTAGGAACCCAAGCCATTATCGATTGCGTTCCTTGAGAAGTTACAAACTCAAATTCTTTGAGTATGTAATTCTCACTATCTCTCAACCGATGATCCAAAATTATCTTTTGATTTTTAGCATGTGGATTTTCAAAACTCTCTCGGTTTTCAACATAAATTTCTTTCACCGATTATTAGCCTTTTCTTTTAACACAAAAACATCCGATTCACTTTTTGTTGAACGATCTTATATCTCTCAGAAGATCGTGTCCTTTTAATCCATTCGGTTTTAATGTGGTTCTTATGATCTAGATCCCTATATGAATTATGATACTTTCTAGGTTGATAGTGAGATCTCCTAGAATTTCTATCCCAAGTATGGTTTTCAAGACCTTGTCTCCGAAAGCGACTTTGGAAAGTCTTGTGAGATCTTCAAGGTCTTTTCGATGTGGGTATCTCGTGATCCGGTGTGAAGTTTCGTGATTAACCCTATTTGAATTAGTCCAAACTGGTTTGTGCTCTCTAGGTCTCGATTGTTAGACTTATTCCTTGAAACTTGCTTAGATATTTCGAGTGTCTCATCACAATCTTTGATTAAATGAGTAGGACTATAACACACAAAACACGCTTTTGACCCATATGTCCAAAGTGATTTCTTCTATGTCTATGCCCAAAATTGTTTTGCCTTCTCGAGGACCCGATAAAATTTGTTTTGACCAAAATTATCCCAAAAAGGTTTAGCAAGACTGTTTGAAAAAGGTTTGTAGAAGGTATCGCTTGTTGAGCAAGACTTTGATTTAAAGGTATCTTTGGATTTTGAACACTGTTTTCAACAGTTTCTTTGGGTTTCTCGGATCTAGATTTAGCAATTAGCTTATTCCTAAACTCTAGACTATCTACTCCATAACGAGAAACATCGTGCCTAGAGGGTGATGACTAATGGATGAGGAAAAGATGATAACCATTGTCTTTCTTAGGAGGTGGTTCACTTCATCGAGCCTTCATTACTAGATGAATCTAAATAGTTAATGAGCTCATCATCACTAGTGGTTATGTCCTCAAAATCACCATCATCCCGATCACTAGGTTGATTTTCTTCACATTACTAAAGTCCATTCCAAATCCTAAGCCTGTTCTAATGTAAGCCCTTCTCTCTGCATTTTTCAACATAAGCAACTTGGGACAAGCCGGACTCTTTCCAAGCAAAGAAACTTAGCTACCAAATCATCTCTTTCCTTAGTTAATTTCTCAATTTCAAAGAATTTTACGCTTTAGTTTCCATTCACTAAGTTTTAACCGATAATCCCGTTGTTCATACTTTTCACCAAGCCATTTCATTATTTTCATGTGTTATGATTTTAGCTTCTATAGACTCTAAAGTGATTTGATAACTCGCTACCTCGCACCTAGGCCTAATACAATTATCTCTTTCAATCACATAATCATAAGCAATTTTTGATAGAATTCATAACAGTTTGAGCATACCTCGTAGATAGAGATCGAGTTGATGAAGTAGCCACCATAGCAAGAAGAACAGATCATCTTCACTTTCTTTGCTCCAATCAAATCCTCCAAAGCCATCATCGATTCCAAAACAAAGATGTTCGATTCTTCATCAAAAGCAAAGTGCTCAAATTCAATGCTTCCACCGTGTCTTCAACTCGCATCTTCCATCGCTACCATACAAGAAGTCACCGGTTCATCATCAAACTCTTCACTCCGGCCAACCTCGATAAATTCTCTCGAGCAACCAAAGCCTTTGTTTCGCCATCGGAATTTCCTTGAGCTCAAGTTTAGGCTTCTCGGATGTTCTGCTTGCTTGATACTTAGCAAACCCGCACTCCTTGCAAAGTGACTAGTCTTTTGACAATTGAAGCATTCAATTTTAGATTTGTCAAAAGTTATTCCTTGTTTTGGTTTGAAATCAATATTTTGCCTGTCTTCTTCATGTACTTTTGATTCTTGCGGTGATCAAAGCAACTTGCCACCGATATCAATTTCCTCAGTGCATCTTCTTCAACTGCTAGATCCTCTTCATAAGTGATGTAAGCTTGCTTGTTGTGCAAAGAAGGGCACACAACTTCATCCGAGTTCAAAGTGGTTGATGGTGGGACTGCTGAGTATATGATGGGGATTGTAAGCAAAGATTTTGAGAACAAGATTTGAGAAGAAGCAAGACTTTTGAAATCTTCTCTTCTTTCGTAAGATAGAAAAGCAACACCGTGAGATTTTGAATTTGGTTGACCACTCATCTCATGTTCATACACCTTCAATTGATGATAGAGATCATCAAAGTCCATAACATCCAATCCTTGTTGTCCTCGATCATAGTAGCGATCACATGCCATGTAGATGGCAAACTCCTTAGAAACTTCAAATTAGCATCCTCAATCGATACTTCGCTTTGTATAACTCCAACATGTTGAGGAGATTTCAAACCTATCATATGCGACATCAAGACTCTCTCTCTCCCCTCGTGAATGTTTCAAACATTGTTTCAAGAAGTTTCATGCATCTTCTTAGAGGCTTCATTCCTCCAACTGGTCTTGAGAGAGCCCAGAGTCGCTAGCATCTTTAGCATCGTGAAATTTGAGAAGATGACCATCCGAATGGCGAGATAGGAGAATGTTAAGAGCCTTCTCTTGATTCCTTAGGGTTGCTTGTGGTAAACCGCTTTTGGTGCCAAAGGTTGTCCAGAAATTGAATGTGTTCGAACAACTTCATTCCCATTCACAATTACATTCCACGAGCATGGTGCAGAATGGCAATATATCGCCTCATCTTCATGCACCGTAGATCATATTATCCTTCTTAATGTGGAATTCGAGTGAGGTGATTGAGGGTGGTGGAAACTCAATCGACATCTTGAATATTGTAGGGTTTCTTCCTAGTCGAGTTTCCACACAAGCTCGATACCACTTGTTGGATCAATATACTTTAATCAAACTAACTTAACTAGCTTGTTAAGGTTTAATAACCTCGGATAAATCCTAAGTTATTAACAAAGAAACACCGAGCAATCTTTATTAAGTCTGGAATTTACTTAACAAAGCTAAAAAGAAACTTTATTAATAAAACTCTAAATCGCTTATTATGCGATACTCTAATACAACTCTAAGATATTCGAACTTTTCTCTAAACTCTTAATTCAGAACTCTAAAACTCTTTTTCCAAATCGCACTCTAATGCCAATCTAGGAGTCCTTTATAGGCTCAAGGATATCCTAGTCGGTTTACAATTGATAACCTTGCGATTAAGTAATCTAAACATGGAATACAATACATTCCATAAACGGATAAAACAGTTTGTTTGTTCTAGCAAGATTTTGACTTCTTTATGCAAGACTTTGACTTTGTCTTTAGCGATACTTTGACTATTTGACTTTTCCAAGATTGCTGCGTACCATGACTTTTCCAAAGATTTTGCATCCGATTTGAACTTATGATATGAAAACTCGATTTGTAAATCTATTTGACCTTTATGATGAATTATGATCAGGTCATTTATGACAATCATTGACCTAAGTTAGTTTGACACCGATCCAATATTTCACTAGTCATGGGGTTCCATGTCCGTGTCGATGATGCATCACGACATGACTCTAGAAGCGAGAGAGTGATGTTACGCCACGTCCCTTTCTCGTTATTTGTTTATATATAGTATGGCCACTATCTGTCTGCTGGGGCGATGGATGCATCCTAGATCCGATTCATATCCGATATGATTTGTCCGTGAATGATGTCGGTAATGTCTGGCGTCTTCACAAATTCGAGCTAGCTACTCCATTTGTTATTGAGGTCTCCTCATATTGTATAAGGTATTCCGAGGTCACCCTCCAAATAAGAAAGTTACTTCGATATGATATGTTCGGCTCGTGGTAGATAACTAAATCAGATCTGTTATTTCGTGTTAGATATTCTGCTTATGATTCCATATTTGTCAATGTTTCCATTTACATACCGAATTATTATATGTTTATTGAATGTGTTTATGCTTTGACATGTTTATGTGACTACCGCTTGCCATGCTAGGATATGATTAATATACTTAAATGTGATTCGCATGTTGTCATCCGATTATATGTTAGTTTACCATTATGTGACCTTGTTGATCCGTATGATGATTATGCTAGTGTATAATTGATTGTTTCGTAAGTTCATTATGTATAATTGTTCGGATAATTCGTGAACTTTGATTATCCGCTGGTGTTCGTGATTCGCTATGTTTGATCCGCCATGTTTAAATTCGCTCTATACTAAAGTTTGATCCGGGAAATGGTTTTATGATATCCGACTTGATAACTTGCTAATTGCTATGCTATGTCTTTTGCTTATTTAGTTATAGTTTTCCTCATGTGTTTTCTATTTGTATGTGATCGCCACGCTTGACTCGCTATTGTTCCATTGCTATGATATTGATAGGTGTGTTAAATGTAGATTAATTGACTTGTGTAAAGGACATGTTTACTTCTAGTAGTTGTTTCGCTAGCTTTCGGTATTTCGCTTGACTTATATGTACTTAAATTGCCCGATTCATTAATTGCTGTTGATTATGATGTGTTTCAATTTGTGTCATCAATATGCTATTTGTGTTTGTTCTTATTTGTTGTTTGTTCTTCCGGATTTACGTGTCTCGTGTTTCAGGAATCTCTGATTCATTATCCTCATTCACTGTGACTTCGTTATTCGCTTCTTAATTTCATTTTCTATTTCGCTTTTTGTTTAGTTTTCGTTTTGTTATATCTGCTCACTGGCTTTGTAAGCTCACCAGATTTTCTTTTCTGCGCAGTATTAGGCATTCAAGATGAGCTTATGGGATGGCCGATCTGGGTTGAGAGTAGAGTGAGAGCAAGATTTGAAATAGGGATCTTAGATTTATTTTGGTTATTAAGTTATTTGTATTTTCTTTGTAAGTTTTGTAAAGGCTTCGCTATTGTATAGTACTTAAGGTTCTGATATGAAATCGATTTGTGATATCTTTACCCTTGTCGGGTTGGGGTGTTACATTTTATGGTATCGAGCTCTAGGTTTTAGGACCCTAGAGCTTAGGCTATGACCGTGAGGATTGGGTAGACATTAGGTTTCCTTCGTGCAGATATCTTTCGATTCCTTTTGACCGCTGCTCGATTTGACTTTGATATTCTTTTATCTTCACCGAGTTGGCCCTCCTCTTTCGTGATCGAATTTTGTTATTTTGTTTTCGCCGTCCGCTTGTCGATCGTTAGATGGAGACTACCGTGGAGTCAAGAAGAGGTGCCAATTCTACATTGCTACAATGATCCTGTCTTTGGAGAAGTTCGTGAAGCGTAAGCCACGCCCGACTCCCGTCTTTGGAGACATCAGGATGTTCTTGAGGAAGTCGGACGAATCAACCAAAGACGCAACGACGAAGACATGATTCAACCGTGGTGGGAAGGTTCATCTACTTCATATGATTTGGGCGCGACGCGTGTTACTCGATTCGCTTGTGACGCTGCTTTGAGGCGGTTTGATATCTTGCTACGTGATTTTGATCGGATTACTTTTCTTTGATTCGCTCGTAACTCGGTTTGAATCGTGAAGTTTTATCGCTTAGCATTCGGTATATCTCGCTTTTTCTTTTGGACCGACAAGAATGAGTCATGAGGAACCGTTTATGCAAGTCAGTGGCCTCGTTTGTTTGGTAATATGGTAAGTTGTGTGATGTAATAAATGTGGTATGAATGTGTATCCGTCCATTTTGGTATGTTACTTGTTATCTATATGTTATCCGCTTTGTTCGATATTAGTTATGTGGTTTGTCATGACCCGAGATGTAATATGATGATAATGAGGACTTGTTATGCGATGCAAGTATTATGACGCCCGATCAACGTGATAATACCGAGATCATATAATTTGAACTTATTGAAATTATATTACGTCTGGGAAATGCCGTGGTTGATACGTGAAAAGAATATGACTTGTATCCGTTATTTGGCACTCCTCATGTTCTTTTGAAATTTTGTACCTATTCGTGAGATTTCGTCGATATCTGTTACGTGTAAGTTTTGTGCGCGTTGGACCGAAATTGTTATGATTTGTGTGAACTATGGATTGCTATGTTTGCTCTAAATGTGTACGTCTCCGTGTACCCTTATTGTGATCATTGGATATTTCGTGAAGTGTTTGAGGAACATTAGATCCTTTTAGTTTGATTATCTGCGACTAGTGAGACCGTTAGGATTCGTTTTGTCTATGTATATGTTTGTTCTCCTCATTAGATATCTGAATAAGTTAGAGCGTGTTGTTTGATTTTCGGCATCTCATCTGTTATCTGCCATTACTTTGATAAGTATATGATTATCTGTTATAAGTATTTGATTATTGGTTTGATTATTGAAAAGTATAAGTGTGAATATTCTGATAAGAAATCCATTTGTTCTGAGATAAGTTTAGCGTTCTCTTTATTCCTTGAAATTCCGAAATCCGATTTGTTTTCTGTTCTGTTCCGTCTTGTTCAATTTCGAGGACGAAATTTTCTTTTTAGAAGGGAAGAGTTGTAAAACCCTAAAATCTAAAACGCATAATAAGGACTATTATACCCTTTAGAATCAAAATTATAAAATACGTAAAATATATTAACATTCATTAAATGGAATTAAAACCTAACTTATAAATGTTTAAAAAAAAAAAAAAAAAAAAAAAAAAAAACCTAGTGTGTATATTAAACAATCAACATTTAGTACGACAAGAATAAAAGTCACGCACCATAAACCTTTGGGCCTCGTTTTCTTTGCAAGCCGTTAGTCACCAAGAAACGTTATGGGTCATTTGTTTTTGTGTTAACCGATTTTCACTTAAGCCCATGGACCGGTTTGGGTTATGAGCCGAGAACCACATCAAAAAGCCCAAGCCGACCGGTATTTATACAAACACAAACATCAAAATTTGAAACCCTAGTTTACAAGATCACGGCACCAAAAAGGTTTCGGCCTTCCTTGTTTTTTCTGTCCGATCGACTGCAGCCACAAAGCGTGGTGGTGTTGGTGTCTTTGTTCCAATCGGCTGCTACTCTTGGTGTTCGTGTGTGCTTGATCCGAGCGGTATCAAGGTATAACAACGCTTCCTTCGTCTCAATTATTACTTACATGCAAACGTTTAAAACATTGAAGCATGTTAACGGAACACATGATTAAACCGAGCCATATGAATGAAACATGAGTGTGTAAAACTATAAACCACCATGGTACTTTAATATAAGCCCTAGTATCAAAATTAAGACACATCAATTGGGTCGCCTATAATGAGAAACCCTAAGTCGTTATTTTATGGATGTTTATAATTTATGTGAGGTATCGTTGTTTGGTTCATTAAATGTTATAATGGATGTGTAGAAAGTTGAAAGGTGGAAAATATGAAAGGTTAGGATGCTATTAAAACAGGTCATATGGCTTTCATGGGTCATGGGTGCTTGGGTAGGTTAAACATGTGCTTATATTGGTTTTAATAAACCCTAAACTGGACAGCATCATATGTCGAATTTGTGTGTGTCATAGATCGAATTTTATGATTGCAATAATCTGGGTTTTGTTGGAAAAGTTTATTTTATGTCTTAGTTAAGTTTTCCAAGTGGTTTGGTCGAATTTGGAGTTGTCTAAGTCGTATTTTGAATTTTACAAGATCAAGTGTCAAAGCTGAGAAAACGGGTCCGAAATTTGGTTGGATTGTTTGATTTTCATTTTCAAACCATAAGGAATTGGGAGTTCTCCTTTACAGGATTGACATTTAGGATATAAATGAATTTCGGGAGTTTTGGGAATTTTTCCAAGGTGTCTAAACAGGTCCAATAAGTGTAAACCTTTAAGGTGTATTTTTGATCACTTTCGGACAGTGTCTGACTTGTGATTTTCCATAGGCCGTTGGCATGGAGATAGAACCCATCAATTTTTGGAGAGTCTTTTAACTCATATGGGAACCCCTGGGATTTTGCTTGATTTCATTTGAGCTAAGTAAGTATTTTATAAAAATCTCTAAAGTCTGGTCCAAATATGAGTTTAAGAAACTGAAAGATAAAATATGATATCAATAAGTAACACACATACAAATGCATAAGAAGCTTATAAAATGAGTATATAAGTAATATATGATATCAATTCGTGTAGATTCGTTGAAGGAGACGTGACGTTGTATCTTCGTGTTCATTCATTCGCTTGCTTTTCCTCATTTGCATTAAGGTACGATATTCGACCTTTTTAGTAAAGGTTTTCTCATGATCTCCTTTTCTTGTCATTTCCTTATGCTTATTAGGATTCCTATGCCATTGCTATGATTCCTTGCTTATGTGAATCTCTTGTCTCGAACTTCGCTTGTTGAACCTTGCTATGTTTGAGTATGAATTTCGATTATGAACTTCGATTATGAACATCCGATTATGAACCTCTCGATTATGAACGTATGATATGTGATCGTGATATGAACCTTGATTTCCGAACAATTGATATGAACCCTTTCTCGATTTGTTTGATCCGTTGTTTATCCGAAATATCATTTATTGAACCATGAAACATCTAATTTGAACTTATGATATGAAAACTCGATTGTAAATCTGTTTGACCTTTATGATAAATTATGATCCGTGTCATTTATGACAATCGCTTGACCTAAGTTAGTTTGACACCGATCCAATATTTCACTAGTCATGGGGTTCCATGTCCGTTTCAATTGATGCACCGACATGACTCTAGGGCAAGAGAGTGATGTTATGCCACGCCCTTTCGTTATTTGTTTATTGATAGTATGGCCACTATCTCGTCTGCTGGGCGTATGGATGCATCCTAGATCCGATCTCGTTATCCGATATGATTTGTCCGGTGAATGATGTCGTGTGCAATACGCGCCTTCACAAATTCGGGAGCTAGCTACTCCATTTGTTATCGAGGTCTCCTCATATTATATAAGGTATTCCGAGGTCACCCTCCGAATAAGAAAGTTACTTCGATATGATATGTTCGGGCTCGTGGTAGATAACTAAATCAGATTCATTATATCCGTGTTAGATATTCGCTTATGATTCCGTATTTGTCAATGTTTCCATTTACTTCATCGAATTATTATATGTTTATTGAATGTGTTTATGCTTTGACATGTTTATGTGACTACCGCTTGCCATGCTAGGATATGATTAATATGCTTAAATGTGATTCGCATGTTGTCATCTCGATTATATGTTAGTTTACCATTATGTGACCTTGTTGATCCGTATGATGATTATGCTAGTGTATAATTGATTGTTCTGTAAGTTCATTATGTATAATTTTTCGATAATTCGTGAACTTTGATTATCCGTTGGTGTTCGTATCGCTTATGTTTGATCCGCCATGTTTAAATTTCGTCTATACTAAAGTTTGATCCGGGAAATGGTTTAACTTATGATATCCGACTTGATAACACTAATTGCTATGCTATGTCTTTTGCTTATTTAGTTATAGTTTTCCCACCGTGTTTTCTATTTGTATGTGTGGATCGCCACGCTTGACCGCTATTGTTCCATTGCTACGATATTGGATAAGTGTGTTAAATGTAGATTAATTGACTTGTGTAAAGGACATGTTTACTTCTAGTAGTTGTTTCGCTAGCTTTCGTATTTCGTTTGACTTATATGTACTTAAATTTCCGATTCATTAATTGCACATTGATTATGATGTGTTTCAGTTTGTGTCATCAATATGCTATTTGTGTTTGTTCTTATTTGTTGTTTGTTCTTCCGGATTTACGTGTCTCGTAGCTCCCAGTAATCCTCATGATTCATTATCCTCATTCACGTGACTTCGTTATTCGCTTCTTAATTTCATTTCGCATTTCTATTTTTTGTTTAGTTTTCGCTTTGTTATATCTGCTCACTGGCTTTGTAAGCTCACCGCATTTTCTTTTCCGGCGGTATTATATTCAAGATCGCCTTATGGGATGGTCGATCCGGGTTGAGTAGAATGAGAGCAAGATTTGAAATAGGGATCTTAGATTTATTTTGGTTATTAAGTTATTTGTATTTTCTTTTATAAGTTTTGTAAAGGCTTCCGCTATTGTATAGTACTTAAGGTTCTGATATGAAACCGTATTTGTGATATCTTTACCCTTGTCGGGTTGGGGTGTTACAATATTAGTGTTAGAACTTCTTAGAAAAACACTAACTTTGAAATATGATGCCTTGTGCAATCTTTGCATACCTTTTGTAAAGGTTCTGTTTAGCAGAGAGACGGATCCCAAAGTTTGTGCTAGACGGATCCCTACTATTAGGGAACCGTGGATCCGCAAGAAATGTAAATGATTGCAATCATTATATTTCAAAACATGTCTTTAGATCACTTCACACTAAGCTAAACATAGTGCCTTAGGACCAATTGAGTCCTTATCAAGATGAGTAAAAGTTTCATACTCATGCATAACTCACTTAGATCACACTCAAGGCGCTTGTAGATCTATCGTTTCACCAAAACTCATTACTCTTCCGCTCTTATGCTCACACATCATTCCTCACATAATTATTGTAGGATCGTATATATTAGTGTGTTGATGATTCGGGTGGTCTTGGATGATCAAAATACATGTTTGCCATTAGAGAGAGAAAGTTAGAGAGTTGGGTGTTTTCTTGGTAGAGTTACTTCACAAAAGTATGGAATATTAGATTGAATGAGAGCACCACCCTTCCATCCATGGAAGGGTATTTATACTACAAACATAACGACCTCCTATCGGCTGTGGATCGTGTATCAAGTGGGTAAAGACCCGTCCTTCCTCCACGGTGTTACACTACGCTAAACTACGCTACTAAATAACTAATAAACTACTAAACAACTAAAATAACGACACGCTCACGAGCTAACTTATGCTAGATCATAATTGGGGTGACCGACACTTTAACATGGAATTTTCTAATTCCTAACAATCTCCCTAAGGGAGGTCACCCCATGTTTTACATTTCAATCCTAGCATTCTATTCTTGACTTCGTTCTTGAGCTCAGAGACTTGAATTCTTCACTTCTCAATCTTTGTGCTTTAGTAGCGATTCTTCAAAGTCCATGACCGATTTGTACTTTTAGTGGAGGCCTTTAATCGATCCACATCTTTGATGATCTTCGAGCTTTCATTGAGATCATCACCACAAGAAATCTCGGATCACCCTTTATTGTGTTGCCATCATGTGAAGTTGTGACTTTTGGACCGACATGCTCACACTTTTGAATCATGACCTCTTTCCATCGAGTAGCGGAAGCTTTTACCGGTTCAAGATATTTGCGCAGAACAGAAGCGTGAACATAGTATAAGAAATATCCGAGCCGTGTTACGTAGATATGCACCACCATGATTTCTTCAAATTAAGTGTGGATCTTTGTGAGCATGCGGCTTTGGATTGATTCTTCAATTCGATTAGTCGCAATCGTCGGGTGTACCGCACACGACGATTAGCAATAAAGCGCACGAAAGTGTTTTGATCACTTCGCTGAATCGAGGTACACGGCCCACGCCCCCCGCTGATCAAGACAAGTACTACCCGTGATCGGTAGGATTCCTAAGAATCTCCTTGACAGGTTTCGCAATTGCTCTAGTTGTTCCCAAACCGAACATCTCAAAGAAGACAACACGGAGTGAGTGAACCAATAATTGAGATACACCGATTGATGAAAATGATTTGAAACCAATCGCGTATTGCTTGAAGAAAGAGTTTTGCAATACAACGAAGGTTTTATGAGAAAGATCAATTTTCAAACAAAATACTTTTGTATTAGAGAATGAGTACACATTCGACGTGCTAGCGAAAAAGATATTCGCACATCGAGCGGTTTTTCTAAAAGTATTTTTCAATCGGAGATACTTTTGAATTTGAAAACATAAGTACACATTCGACGTGCTAGAGAAAAGAAGGTTTGCACATCGAACGGTTTTTCCAAAAGTATTCACAAATCCATTCTCGACCAAGGTTGATTCAATAATGAATCGCCCCATCGTTTCTATCCGGTTGTCACAAGCTTGATCTTTTGCAAGATTTCACATGTCACCCACCAAGAGCTTGTTTGATGTTGACTCTAGAAGGATTTCATCTTCATCGTGAATATTTTCATATCACTCGGATGTTCGGCAATACCACAAGGATAATCGAGGACTCTTAATATATTCTTACTTTCCACATTGTGAAAAACAAGTCTTCAAGAATTTAGTGTCCTAATGAGATATTGTGGATGATCTCTTGGCTCTAGACTCAATAGTGCACATTTGGTTCATGTGCTGGGAGACTAGGGAGAGGGTCTCTACTTCAATATCAACCATCTCTAAGAGAAAGTTGATAGATTATGTCGGTTCCTCATGAGAATGAAACAAGCCCTTTAAGAGGAACTTGAGTGGCTTGGGAAGTTTAGTGCGAGCGTCCTTTGGGTCCATGACGCCTTGTCTTCAATACCAGTGTTACCTTAGTAACAACCAAGAGCATATGTATTGAACCCTGTTTACGCTAAGGTTGAATTGATGGAGGCTATTTCTTTTCACCCTTTTCACATTCAGTTCTTTTTTCATTCTTCAACCCCTTGCTGCTTCGAGACTTCATAACTAGAACCTTGTTGGGTTTATTCTAGTACTAGCTCTGTCTCATCCGCACTCTTCCCATATTCTCATTTTCTCCTTTTTTTCATCATACCTAAGGACTCTACACTATCTAGTGGATTGTCCTCGGTAGATCCCTCCGGCTCTGGCGGGATCGTGGAACAATACCTAACCTAACCATCCTTATAACGCCATGCATAAAGTAAAATGGTCGGTCTTTTGGTACAGTTCATTCTTCCTTGAAACCAATTGAAAAATCATTTGGAAAAACAATCAAGGTACTTGTGATACGAGATCAAAGCATTTTGTACCCTAATAGTTTTGATCATTTAGAAAACCTCCCCCTCAACATGTGCATATGATATTTGAAATCATTTTATCACATAGAGGCAAGAGTTCTTTTGAAGCACATTTACGATCACACAAGCCATTAAGAAACCATTTAAAACTCAATCAAGGTACTTTATGTTAAAACATAAAAGCATTTGCACCTTGATAGTTTCTTTTCTTTAAAAATGCTCCCCCTCAATATATGCTTCGAGATTCGAAAGCTTTTAGCACATATGAGAGAGCAGCGTGCTCAATTGAATCAAAACGATCACCTTTTATCAAATTTCATAATTAAATCACAAACTCTCCCCCGATCAAAAATATCAAACCCTTTGAGATTTTGGATCCCAAGTGATTTAATCAGGTTTGGAAAACATGGGAGAATATGTGGCCAGGTTTAAATACTCATCTTGTTTTTGGATAAATCCTCCTCCTCAACATGTGCATTGTGTATTTGAAATCGTTTGGCACATGGAGGCAGGAGTGCCTATAAAGGACTAAAACTCATTCCATTAAAACAGATTTGAGATTTAAATCACGATCTCTACCCCGATCAGAAATATCAAACCATTTGAGATTTGTGATCCCAACTGATTTAAATCATTTAGAAAAATTTAAGGAAAGACGTGGCAAGATTTAATTTTGAAAAATGACAGATAAGGACCATATTTAGACATTAAAGATTGTTAGTGTCAGGTATGATAGTTTTAAGAGATCTTTAAGTAAAATAAAACAATTCACAATCAAACAAGAATGTAAAAATTTCATTTTGCGGATCTTTGAGTTTTAAAGAAAAATCATACCATAACATAACATTAAATCTTTAGATCACCACATTTTAACGTACAAACCGGAACTTTTATGAAGATACATCGTTTGAAAATATTTTATTTTAAATCACTCTCCCCCTCAATCCATGACAGAAGTCAATAATTGAGTGACTTAGGTTTTGATAACATGAAGTCCGGTGATTTTCAAAAATTAGTCCAATATATTTTCAAAACAATATTTTTCATTTTCAAAACAATTTAATCAAATTATTCAAAATTGTTTAAAAATGGTATTCAGCACAAAGATACGTTAGGTGGTTGAGAAGCTTCGTTGTTGTTGTTGTAGGTTTGGAAGAAAAATTGTTTGCAGATGCGGTGAGACTTCTTCACGTTGCATTTTGAATGCCAACCGAGGTCAATTAAGCTCCGTTTCTTCAATCACTTAGAAGAAAACCATTTGTCGATGCAAGGAGACCTCTTACGTTGCATTTATGCCAACTCTCCATAGAAGTCCAATTAAGCTCCGTTTCATCATTTGTCAACCCAAGATATAGTTACCCTTTCCTTCGCATCCAATCATCTTCAATTGTGGGATCCGGATCGGGAACATTCTTTTATACCAATATACCTGCATACGTTAGTGAACAAACATACAAATATATGGTGGTCGACAACACCCAAACAACAATCGACTAATAAAAGTCAATTCAACATAACCATCAGATCATATAAGGCATGGGGTTTATGTGTTAATCAAACTCTAATCATCTAAACCTAACAATCATATCCTAAATTCCTAGTCCTTCGATACTGTGCAAATATCATTTTTAATTAAGCACGAGGATAATTAAGAAAGCTCGTTAGATGATATAGATTTGAAAACATTCTCCCCTCAATCAATGACTCATTTTTGAAAAGTTTTAAAAGCGCGAAGTCATTGATTGAGTTTGCAAATAATACTGAAAACTCGATTCGATTGATTTTTCAAGCAACTCATTTTACCACCATTTTGAAATACAACAAATATTTTTTCGAAGAATTTTAGACGGAAAACATTTGTGTAGGAACAACAGATCCTTCCACATACTTTCCTCAATTAGTTTTAGGATAAGTGCACGAAAATTATGAAAATAGTTTAAGCGTAGCACTTTCCTTCCTTTTAAGAGCGGGTTGCTATCTGAAATGATAGCAAGCCATGGTTTAAGTACGGGTTACAATCTGAGGTAACTGCAAGCCATTTTTGAAGCGCGGGTTACAGTCAGAAATAACTGTAAGCCATATTTTTGAGACATGTTTAAAAAGAAATATTTACACCTCTTGCTCGAACTTCATCTAAAGTCCCGTGCCATTATTGAATGACATTTCTAAGACCGTAGATGTTATCGATACCAGAAGACATGTCTTGAGAAAACATATTTTTGGTCTTTTTCAAATTTTCTGAATTTTTATGGATTTTTGAAGATTTTATATTTTTCTATTTTCTTTTTGTTGGTTTTATATTTTTGTATTTTCTTTTTGTATAAATATATACAAGGATAGAATAGATGATATAGTTAAAGAAGATGATGATACGAGTACCGAGATAAGGATATCGAGTAGCCCGTTGTAGAAGATAGAAGTCATCATCCTTAAACATTCACCACCAAAGCTTCTGTGGCTCCGAATAGAAGAAAGAACATGAGCCTTTGAGAAAGAGAGACTTTGGCGACTTCCCCAAACCAAAAATCCTTTAATGAAAGCGATTCAAAGCTTTCTTTCAAGCTTTCTTAGCCAGTGCACAAAGAAGCACACCATTATCATCGAACTTGTTGCTCCTTTTAAGAATAATCACCATGATTCTTCGCTCGAGGTTATATCATCCAATAGAACACCAAAGAACGTTTCATCCCACATAAATAACTCTTCTCAAATTTCATTTCCACCAAGTCCGAAAGCAATCCATTCCAAAGGTGCCAAGAGACCACTTCCCACGTAGTTGAATTGATGCGATCGGTCTCTTTGTATAATGCTCAAGAACTCTCCCAAATACACATCATGAGGGAATGAAAACACCTTCCCATGTTCACATTTTTCTTCCCGGATGATCGTGTATGAAGCTCAAGAACCCAAGTACACCAATACCCAAGAGCTCTCCGAATACACATCATGAGGGAATGAAAACACCTCCCATGTTCACATTTTTCTTCCCCGATGATCGCTTATGAAGCTCAAGTATCAAGTATACCAATACCCAAGGAAGGAATAATCGATAACATTGAAGAAGCAGGCCAAGTCATCGATTATCTGCGGATGACAATCTGCGGATGTCAACTCCGAATAAGTGATTATATCTCGAATCACCGATTAAGCCCACAAGTGAAACAAATGAGCGCCCCAATGTACACAATTCTCTCCTCGATGATTGTGATACCATCGAGATCATCACGCACTTGTGTACCTCTTTATCTTCGTAAACTAAATCTTCCATCGCTTCCCACATAGTTGGAATAAGAATACTAAACGCCTTGATGAGTAAGACCTTGAGTTTCTCGTGGTCATGACATTTGTTTTCCCGGATATCTTCAATCACTTAGAAGAATTAAGTTCATCAAGTTTACTCGCCATGAGTCAAACCTTGAGTTTCTCTCGCGGTAATAACATTTGTCTTCCGAATATCTTCAATTACTTAGAAGTATTAAGTTCATCAAGTTTACTCGCGCTTAGATGCTTGTCTCTCACGCCTTCTTTGGTTTTGACACTCGTAATCAAAGAACTCAGATAAGCCCAAATACTTGAAATCTTTATGAGAAGAACACTTGAACTCTTGTGAGAATCAACTTGTCAAGACTCTCTCGACTATTTTTATCAACCCTTATGTAGAAAATTTGAAGTGACCATCGATGAAGAAAACCCTATATACCATACTTGAAACTGAAGTTAACTTCCCCACATTTGTATCTTAAGCTTGCACCTAATGATGGAAGAACGGTGTAGAGAATTTATGCTTAAGCAAATCTCTAAGTACTCACTACCCAAACAAAGTATGAGACAATAACACCTCTTGCGATTATCCACACCGTCATATGCGTGTGACACTGAGTAAAACAAAGTAACTCCTAATAGTGATAGTTAACCGTGTCTTCAACCATCCACCTCGATCACGGTAACTAGATAAACCAAGTCTTCAACTCAAATTCTTAAGCCCGAGCAAGTTATCAAATAAGAACACGCCTTTGTGAAAGTCAACTTCAATCTCAAATAAGTGATAAATGATTAACTCTGAAGTAATCAACTTGTGTCAAATGTCCAATACATGAAATAGTCAATAACAACATCTCGAGGAGTCACTGCAAAAGAATATGAGCAAGTCTAATTGGGAATTGAATCTGAATTATAACTCTTTCCCAATTAGTGCTCTCCCCTAAACCGACAATCTGTTCGATAAAAGCCCAGATTAAGAAGAAGTCTTTAGATCGTTAAATGCAACTCGTCTTTAGTCTTCTAACATGTAGCAAATAATGTAGAACAGACTATAGACTCGACCTTCTTCAAGATTGTGCAGTTGGGGAATAGATAGTTAACATCTTCAACTCACACCAAAAAGCATCCCACCAAAAAGCATCCCAATTAACTTACATCTTGCAAATCCCTTAACTAAAGTCCTCCCAATCAAACAAGAACAGAAAGATGTTCATCAAGGAAATTAGCAATCGTAGAACGAACACACAAGATGGTAACACCAAACTACCAATCACATCAAACAAGAACAGATAGATTGTTCGAATCATCATGTTGATGTATACGTGAAGCATTAACCGGAAGCACTTTGTCGATAAACTCATCAATCCGAGTGAAGATGTCAACCAACGGCTCTTAGTAGAACAACTCCATGTGAAGATGACCCGATAAGAAGAAGCTCGGTTCTTACATGAGTTAGAGCCGTTTGACCATATATTCTCAAATATTAATCTATCATGCAAAAATTCACACTTCTTCTCCCCTCAAGAATTGCATACGGAGATGCCATTCTTGATTGAATAAGTGAAAATCATCCGAATGTTCTATTCACACTTCTCCCATAAAATAAGCACATGATGTCGCCATCTTCATTATAATCGAGCAAGTGGAATGAGAAAACAATCGGTGGTAGCCCGGTTCACTTGATGGTGAAGTGCATGGAAAAGTATGAAGCATGTTGATGAGAATGGTCATAATAATAAGATTTCTTCTTCAAAAGATAAAGCACACCGACACGCACACTTTTCTTTTCTTTGGAGAACGAGGCATGAACTGTTGTGTTCATACGTCATAATCTCTCTTTTCACTCTCTTAGCAAAACATGTAATCAAACACCATTATCATTCAAGAGGCTCTTTGTTGTGACGGTGATGAGAAAACCCAATATGATGAATTTGACCCTGAAGTAAAATATCCCGAACTCATGACTTAAACTTGCACGTATGTAACAAAGAGCGGTGACGATTTCCATTAGCATCTCTAAGTACTCTCTATGTACTCTATACTCTTCAACCAACCAACCATCAAGTATAAGATGTACATTACCTCTTGAAAATCCACAATTGAATGTGACACTGAGCACTACAACGTAACTCCTTAAAGTGATAGTTATTTTGTGGTGGTATGAGCCCAATTCCCCCAAGTGGTAAAAGAAAAGATAAAAGACACCCAACAATAACTAGATTTCCAAGTCTTCGTTTTTGATAATAAGCTCGAACAAGGATCTTGAAGAATCATCATCCATCCATCCCCGATACCTTCAGATACTAAGTACACTCGCCCGTGATAATTCACTTCAACCTCAAATAAATAATACTTAATTAACGCCGTTGTCACATCTTCTGAACTGCTCAAATCTAGCCTTCTTTGACATTTAAACGAACTTTGATAATGGTTTCATCCCGACCATGGTTAAATGCACATAACCCCGTAAAACCATGTAATAACCAAACTACCATGACAAATATCCAAACACACATCCAATACATGAAGTACACTCTTTATCCCTTCTTCAAACAAAAACGTAGCACCAAAGATCAAAAGAGATCTCGAAATACATTTTCCTTTCTCCAAGATGGTTCCATCATTACGGATTTTACAACTCTATGGTTTAAACCGATAAATAGTTTCTTCGGGATTTTACAAAACCAAGAGCAAACCGTAAGAAAGATCCGAAATGCACTTTACTTTTACCAGATGTTTCTATTGTCACGGATTTTACAAGTCTATGATTTAAACCGAGAAATAGTTTCTTCATGGATTTTACAAAATCAAGACAAAACCGTAAACAATGTTAGCTTGAATGTGTTATGACAACTTTGGTTTCGTGAATATCTGCTTTTAAGGAACATGCGCGCGGTATTATCGGTTCAATATCCAACATCAACATTAACCATCCAATCAACACTTTGGTAAACACATCATTCACGCATTCTGTCGGCTATTATAGTGACCACATGGAGAAGTAAACCCGATATACCAAACTTGAACATGAAGTAAAATTTCCCAGATTTGTTACTTAAACTTGTACTAATTCTTGTGAAGAAGAAACGGTGTACCCATTGTACAAAACCTCTTGACGTATCCTCAACTGCGTGAGACACCGAAGTGAAAGTTACGTTGTGGGTTAACCGAGAAAGAGTCACAATCGTAACTAAATAGCCAAGTCTTTATCACACTCTGTAAATGCCCAAACAAGTCATCTTCGCAGTAGGGTAGAAAGAGAGAAGACGAAACAAGTAAATGCCAGGAAAAACTTTACTTCAAAACCAAATAAGAGATACCGTACACACAACCCTGTAGTCAACAAGGTTTTAAATATTAATTCGAGCCATGACAAAATATTTAATCCGTGGAAATGCGTAGGCCAAAGTGTCAACCAACATAACACTTCAAATCTCAACATCAAGTCTCATCTCACACAAGTCTTCAAATAAAATCTCATCGACAAATCTCATTCCACATCCAAGAATAAACATCATTCGGCACCAAATAATCAATTTTATTTTGACCCGGTTAAAAGAAATATACCCAATCCAATTGACGTCTAACCTGGTTCAAAAACAATATAAACAAACAGCACATATATTACTTGGGTCCAATCCATCAGAAGTCGCATCTGGCCCAAAACATAGCTCATTTATCCTGCCCTCTATACAAATCATTTCTCAAATCAAGACTAAGATCATTCAAGTAATTTCAGCTCATCCTAAATCCAATATAGCTCAACCGAATACATGAGATGTACTAGGCATAATCACATTATCAACACCATAATCCCAAGTCCAAATAATCAACATTAAGCCCACATTCAATATACTTTACCAATATCCACTTAGGCCCAAGAGGAAATCATACCAGATCCATAGAAAACGTGCACAACCCTAAAAACGGGTATAAGACTCCACCAAATCAGATGATAATGCCCTAATTATTCTCACATATCACTACCTAAATATCTCTCACCAAACTCCTCCGCCTCCCTTTCATCTTTACGTTGCATCTCAGAAAAATAACTCCTCTTCCAACCCAAAAGTATGTAGTCGTTTCACCGTTCATTCGTATTGGCCTTGCCACAGGGTTGGCATGAGACACGTGACAGCCAAAGGGATGGCTTGTCGAAGGAAGAGTAGACATCAAGATAAAAAAAACACCCCAGGTAGGTTTAATATTAAAGCATTGTTTTTGTTTTAGAACATCGAGTAGTTGGATATTCATGTTTATGCACGAACTAGGAGAAGGACATAACACTCTTGTTATAATCCTAATCTAAAGTTTCGGATATTTCAAAAGGACTAAACTCCTAGATAGATCAATGAGGCATGAGTACTTATGTGTATAGATCGTTAAAGATCTATGAGTTTGAGAACCATTCACATAAGGTACAAGGTTGAGATCAAAGCATGATTTTTTATAATTAGTTTGGGTTGATCTATGATGATATTAGTTCTTCTCATGTGATTGGCCCTTGTGGCTTAATGAAATTTTGAGAAAAAAATCCGAGATCTTGCATGTTATTTGATATGAGTCCGTTTCTTATTCTTGCACTAAACAAAGAATCCGAGAAATACTTTTCCATTGGTTGTATCGAATGAAATTATTAGGATCGATGATGTGTTTGAGGTTCGAAAACTTGGTGAATCTTATAAAGATTTGGAACAAGTAGAACCTAACTGAGATCCATCAATTTTTTTTTTTTTTGATTTGAGTATTGACTGATGTTGTGTGGTATACTGAAGTCGTGGCATAGTCAAAGTGGTATTTGGTTATGTTAACAAGTCGCTACAAATCATTTTGCACAAGTCGCTAACATTTTTCAGTTTGACTCAAAAGTCAAACCGCCACCAAGTCGCTAGTCAAAACAAATCGCTACTTCAATTTATATCACAAGTCGCTAGGTTTTGTGTCAAGTCGCTAATGACCTGAGTTGACTCAAGAGTCAACTCGCTAACCATTATACAATGAATCTGGACAACTTGTAAATACAAGTCGCCACTAATATTTGACACAAGTCGCTAGGAAGAAAACAATGACAACCAACTCGCTAGCAAGTTTTCTTGACATTTTCCGATGAGTTTTCCGACCAAATTCCGACCATATTCATAGCAAACCCAGAAAAATGTAAATGAAAATGCATATTGACCAGTTTGACCATTAACCACAAATTCATTCATGGATAAAATATTGGAACAAAAGCGACTGTTTGGACATCACATACAAAGCAGATATTAGCAACAAAATACCACTTGACACTTTCGACCCAAATGATACTACTAAACCATGTTAGATACTGTTTTTACACAATATCAGGAAAAAGAATTTTCCGACCAAAAAACAGTACTAAAACACTAAAACAGTTTAACACAAGAAACAAACCACAATAAATCATCAAAACACAAAAACCTTGGCTCTGGTACCAATTGTAGGATCGTATATATTATTGTGTTGATGATTCGGGTGGTCTTGGATGATCAAAATACATGTTTGCCATTAGAGAGAGAAAGTTAAAGAGTTGGGTGTTTTCTTGGTAGAGAGTTACTTCACAAAAGTATGGAATATTAGATTGAATGAGAAGCACCACCCCTTCCATCCATGGAAGGGGTATTTATACTTACAAACATAACGACCTCCTATCGGCCTGTGGATCGTGTATACGATGGGTAAAGACCCGTCCTTCCTCCACGGTGTTACACTACGCTAAACTACGCTACTAAATAACTAATAAACTACTAAACAACTAAAATAACGACACGTCTACAAGCTAACTTATGCTAGATCATAATTGGGGTGACCGACACTTTAACATGGAATTTTCTAATTCCTAACAATTATACATCTAGCTTTAGAAATCTTTCAATTTTAGCAAATTGATTTTAGTCATCCTTACCTCAAAATGGGTCAAATTCTAGTTTTTCCATTTTCTATAACCTTTAAGATATCTTCCAAAATGGTATCTTAAGTTACTATCTGGTCTCTAGGACCATTTAGCTCCATTTGACACTCTCAAGTTTTTAGTGTCATCTTTGTTCATTCATTGGTACTCATAAAAGTTTCAATTTCTTCCATAAAAAGCAATCATTAGCTATATCACTCATTGCCCTTAACATTTAAGTACCCTTTCATTTCAGACACTTAGGAGGACTGAAACACTCAAAAAGGTATAGGCTTTAGACCTGACAAACATCATTTCTATCCTTTCCTAGCTGCTAAGAGCCGGATCCCTAGGATTAGCCTAGACGGATCCCTCATTGGAGGGAACCGTGGGATCCGTGTGACAGATTCATGTCAACTCTAGCTAAAACAATCAATTTAAGCTCATATTGCTAACTTAAACACTCCATCTCATCTTAATTAAGCTCCTAGATCAGTACAACTCTGAAGCTGACTCTTGTGCATGCTAATCATCACATTCCAAGAAATCTTAGTGGCTTAAGTCTTGAATGCACTTGCCTTGCTTTATAAACCACATTGTTAGGACTCCTAAAGTCATCATCCTCATCCTCATTTTCAGCACTTAGAAACCTTTACAAACATCTTTGAATCATCTCATCATGAGGAAAGCTCCTAGTGGTAACTCATCCACCAAAGGACCACCCAAGAAAATTGCTCGTGTTGTAGACGAAATTTCCTCAACCGAATCATCTCCGGTTAAATTCACAAATGCTAGGATTTCTCCTCCACCAAATCAACCAATCAAACCAATCCCAAAAAGGATAGTTCCCACAAAACTACCAATGCCAAACACCACCATACCTCCTAAAGCAAACAATCTCATTTCCACTAAACCATCACCATTGGTGCCTAGAGCCCTATCATTCACCACTCCACTCTCATCCCCACACCTCTACAATCTAGAGGATTTGCCTCCTAGGCCATCTCATCCTCCACCACCTGCAATATTCTCCTCATTAGGAGGAATAGTGGAACAAATCAAGGTGTTAAGTCAACACTAGCTCCGGCTTCCTTTTATCCGTCACCATCAAATAATCCCTTTTGGATTATGAGAAATCATCAAAGTCAACCACTCGACTACATGGAAGTTGACACCTCTCTACCACCACCATCATTCTTGGTCGAGCCATCTTTGAATGCGCCTCCGCCAATCCCTTCCTCTTTTGAGGCTCCTCAACCCGCGTTACTTGATCCTTCACATCAAGAAATTTCCCTTCTTCCATCACCACTACCGAGCCGTGACAAAGATTGTTATCATTGTCAACATGTTGAAAGTTTGATACATGAAGTATGTCAAGATCAACGTTTCATGTTTTATCACCTCCTCGAATGTTTCGACGAGATTAAACCTAAACAAACTTGAGCTAGAGGATTCTAGTGGTGTCCTAGTATCAAGCGCGACTTAGCTAGTCTAGTAATTCAAAGTCATGTATTGTTCATTTTCTTAGTTTTTAGAGTCATGTATATCATATCTCTAGTTTTATTAAATGAAATTACATGATATTTGTTATATGGTTCTGAGTATATGATTATTGGTCTAATACATATCTCATTTTTTATGCCAACATCTTTTGGTACATCACATTTGCTGTATTTTAGATACATACAGACGGACCCCTACGTTTTGCCTAGACGGATCCCTCCAAGGAGGGAACCGTGGGATCCGTGCAACAGAAGACTAGTTTTCTACTAACTTGAGTCTTATTTGTAGGAAATTATGTATCATATGCTTATTTTCTAACCTTTGTTTTGTAGATTTTGAATTTACACATGAAGACTTTGACACACTAAGCTAGGGGGAGCTTTGTGTCAAAGCAATACATTGCAAAATCACTTGCAATATTAGGATTACATTTCATGACGTCCCTTTGCAAAGTTGCAATCATCAAGGGGGAGCATATTCGTCACATAGACGAAATCTTTTGCAAACATAGTTGCAAATGAACTTGCTTAGGATTTTTTTTCTTGACGCCCCCACAAAGGAATGGAATCATCAAAGGGGAGTTAAGATGAGAAATCTTCCCGTTATTTGCTATTTACTTTTTTATCTTTCTCTTACACATTTTTTTAAAACAATGTGTTAGTTTCTTTTCGAAGCTCTTTTTTGTAATGATTAAGTAAATCCACTATTAAAGAGTCGGTCACCAAGTATATGTAATCGTTAGAAAGCTCGTAGTCGAGATTATTATAAGTTAAGTAGTATTTAGTTTGTAACACCGTGGAGGACGGATGTCTTTACCCACCGTATGCACGATCCACACCGTAGGTGGCGATTTATGTAAGAACTATAAATACTCTCTACCTCCCAAGGTAGAGAGTTGGAGCTCATAATAACACTTTCATTTTCTCTCACTAAAATTCCCAAACCTCCAACTTTCTCTCTCTAAAACCATAGTATACGCCTACTTGTGTTTGTGATATGATGTGTTTGTGAAATCCAATATGTTACAAATGGTATCAAGAGCCATGGTTTGATCATCTCTTACATATCCTTGGATTTCTAGTGGTTTTTAGTTGGTTTTTGAGTTTGAAAAAGTGTAGTGGTTTTTGCATCATTTGGTTCATTTCTAGTGTTAAAGTTTGAATTTTGAGTGTACTTTTGTGTTTAGAATCATTGTATGTGCTTGGGTTTTGATTTGGTAAGCTTGAATCACGTGGTTGAGCTTGTTTTGGATTGAAAAGTGTGTTTTGAAGTTTTCTTGGTAGCGACTTGGTTCTCGTAGTGAATCGCATCTTAGCGACTTGCTTGATAAAAGGTAGCGAGTTGTAGTGCTTTTGGTAGAGACTTGGTCCTAGCGACTTGTCTTTTGAGACAAGTCGACAAACAAGATACTTAGTGGATTCTCCACTACGGGTAGCGACTTGGTGAAGGTAGCGACTTGCTTTCAATTTTGTTAGCGACTTGTACTTAAGTTTCTTAGCGACTTGGTGTTAGCAACTTGGACCCTAGTGAGTTGCTATTTTGCGACTTGACGACTTAGCGACTTGGTGCTTAGCGACTTGTTGTCATAATTCTCAGCGACTTGGTGTTAGCGACTTGGATCCTAGCGAGTTGTTCTTTAGCAACTTGACTGTGTCTTAGCGACTTGGCATTATAGCGACTTGATTTCACAACACTTAGCGACTTGGTGCTTAGCGACTTGGTTCTAAGATTCTTAGCGACTTGGTTGATTTTTGTTTGTAATACGGTTTTCTTGATTTAGTAAAATCCGTGAAAGAATCTATTTCCGGTTTAATCATAGAGTTATAAAATCCGTGTAATCTGTAAACATGTCTACCAACGCATCCACAATCATCTCCACTGCTGTCGAGGATGTTCAAGCAATGGTTCAGATACTCGCCCACCCATGCTTGACAGAATCGACTATGACTCTTGGGCTCAACGAATCTGATTGTCTTGTCTTGTAAAGGAAAATGGGGTCAACATTCTCAAATCTATTGATGAAGGACCATATCGATTGAGACTACTAGAGACATAATTGATACCGCAGATGGAACCATGATCTTTGGATTGGATGCACTAAAGACGTATGATGAGCTCGATGATAAGGAGAAAAGAGATTCGATGTCGATATCGTGGCTTCAAACATTATACTTCAAGGTCTTCCAAAAGATATCTACAAGCTTATCAATCACAACACTGAAGCCAAGGCAGTTTGGGATAATGTCAAGATGCTTCTCTCGGATTCTGAATTAACCAAGGAAGACAGAGAATCACAACTGTATGATGAGTTTGAGCACTTCAAGATGAAACCAGATGAGAGTGTCTATGAGTACTACGTGAGATTCCATAAGCTTGTGAATGATATGAGAAACATCAAAATGACCATGCCAAACATTCAAATTGAACTCAAAGTTTGTGAACAACATGAACCCGAATGGCACAAGTTTGTCACCTCGGTGAAGTCGACTAAAGGATTGAAGAACACCAACTATGAGCAATCAGATGCCTTCCTTCTTCGTAATGAGAGACATGCTATGTTTGAAAAAGGATACTTGGACAGTTCAAAACCAACCAGGAGAAACAAGTTCATCAAATGACTCAACCGCTTTACACCAACGTTGGTATTACAACCAAAGCCTCTCAAGTCATACCCATGGGAAATGGTAATTACAAACTCATTCCTGATCCAGCTTATAAGCCTCCAGATTCAAACACACTCATGGAAAACTTCATCAACCAATTGTCCCTCATGGTTAGTCAAAACATGAACTCTCTTCCACACACCAACAATAACCTCGAGCAAAGATCCAATCCACACAATCAAGCTACCATCGGAGATGGGAAGGTTATGGTGCAACCAGTTCAAGAAAGGCAAGATGAGCAGGGAAGAGGTGGAGTTGGTAGAGGTATGTGACAAATCAAAATAGGGAAGGAATGGAAATCAAGGACAAGAAAAGCCAATCAAATGCTATAACGTGGTGGTGAGGACACATTGCGTAAACCGCACATCTCCAAAATGTCCACTGAATGCGTAATACTTGAGAGACAAGATGTTGCTCGTATAAGCTCGGGATAATGGGCTGTGTTGGATGAAGAGGAGTTGTTGTTTCTTGTCAAGGGAATGCTAAGACATATGATGCGATGTGGATGAGCACCAATTCAGAAATAGGTCACAATCATCGAATGCCTTTCAAGTAGTCGATCGTGATGCATTTGATTTCGATGTCGATGATGAACCCACCGCCTGCAGACAATCTTCATGGCGACATCTCTCCTATGGTCTCTCCAAAGGTCTCTTCACCACAACAGTGGTCAATCCAAAGAATCAATCATTTCAGAGGTATTAAAACTATACGATGATATTGGTGAGCATAAGATACATAACAAAGTACAATCAACTAAAATTATTGAATCAGATATTGAAAATATGGGTAATATCAATGTTTTCCCATATGATCAATATGTGAAACAAAATGAAAGTGAGATTGTACCAAGTGATGCATCTTCTGCAGTCAATGATGACTATGTTTTTGATGAATACACTGCATGTGCCCCCGATGATTCTGTTATCTCTGAACTTAATGCCTATAAAGAACAAGTTGCCATTTATGAACAACGTGCTAATTTTGAGTTAACTAACCGTGAGCAGGAGTTGGATAACCAAATGCGTACAATTATTAGAAAAAGTAATTTTAGAGAAGAAGTGTTAAAACAAGAGTTAAATTCCTTACAAGAAAAGCTTTCTAAAACTGCTAAGCAAAAGCAAGAACTTCAAGAAAATGTTAAAGTGCTTAAACAGGAATTTCAAGCTAAGGAATCAAAACTTTTAACTGACTTTTCCAATCTAAAAACTTTGAAAAACAAACTTGAAAACAAGTTGTACGTATAAGGGAATACCATTCAGACTGCTCACATGGTCACTAAACAGAGAGTCTTAAGCGATAAGCATATTGTTCCCATTGTAGATAAACCCAATCCTGAGTATGGTAAGAAAGCAAAAGCTGTTCAAAAGGTAATCTATGATGGCAATATGATTCTTAAGCCTAGGCAAACACCATCATGTATTGAAAACACGGAAGAGGATAGAGATTTAGATGATGCATCTAGGGAGAAAATGATTAAGAAGCTAGAAGATCCTGAGTGTAAAAAGAATAACATAACAATCAAACCCCATGACTACAAAAAGGAAAATTGGATTTCCTTGAACAAGTTTAAGCCTCAAACGTTGTTAACGCCCGAACAAGTGTTCTGGAAAAAGGACATAGATAAGCAAAAAGCAAAAAATCTCGTGGAAACAAACCCTCCCCTTAGGAAAATGCCTGCAGCGACTGTGTGTCCTCCGAATACACCAATGCATTTAGTTCCTAGAACTATTGCCACTAAGAGCAAGACCTTAATCAATCAATATGTTATTTTTCAACTATTTGTCGATTTTGCGAAAACTTGTAAGAAAAGGATCACACCCATTGGGATAATCAAGGGAAAGGGTTTGAGCAAACAAAAGAATGATATTTAACCGAGGTCATGCCTTTCTTTAAACAACTTAAAGATCAATTTGAGAGTCTTAAAAAGGGGATGGATTCAGATATTAAAGGAATGGAAAAGGAATTTGATGCATTGATTGTTGAGGTTAGTGACTATGAGCGAGCATTAAAATATAATGAGATTCAGAGGAAGAACTTGCACACCTTGAATGAGAATCTGATTTCTGAATGTATCTCTCAAGATGTGTTTTTCACTGCTACTAATTGTTCTATTACTGTTTCTCAATTTCATGAATTATCTGTTGCTTTGAAAGTCTCCCATGATCGTGTCATTGAGCTTGAAATCAAAAACTCTAAACTAAGTGAGAAAATTGAACAGACGATCACGATAATTTGGTAAAACATTTTCTAAGCTAGAAGTTGAACATTTTGATTTACAACTAAAATATCAACATCTCAAAGAAAATGTTAAAACCTCAAACATCAAGATATCCTCGGATGTTCCGAGTTTGATGCGCTTTTGAAATAAACAAACGTGATGAACGATTCAAGCTCAATGTAACACGATCGTAAAGTTGAAAGCCCAAATTTCTCAATTAAAGGGTGAAAAGAATAATGTGACTGGCTCCCAAATGCCTCCTCCTTTAGATTCTCGGAATTCTCAAAATTTTCATCTTCAAAACTTGGTTAATGCTTTACAAAAGGAAAATGAGAGTTTTCTAGAAGAAAATGAAAAGGTTAAACAACATTTTAATGAGTTATTTGAATCAATAAAGGTTATTCGTAACAAAAATAATGAAAAAATAACTTTGTTGCAAAAGGAAATTGAGAATCTGAAGAGTCGAGTAAAAGGGAAAATGCCAATGACCAATGAGGAGAATGGTGTATCAAAGGTGCGTGCTTGTAATAAATATGCTTTGTCTGTGAAATATGTTCCTCCTCATCTTAGGAATAACAAACTTGCTATTCAAACATATTTCTCATACCTTAAGGACAACCTAGAATGTCTCCGTGAGATTGTAGAAGAGGATAAGTTAGAGAAACCACTTGATAATACAATTGGCCATGCATGCTTATATGCCAAACGATCTCAAGAGCTTCTAGAATGCTTAATTACAATATGCCCTAAATCCTTAGGTGAGAGAGTTAATGCTTTGATTCCTTGTTCTATGCCTAGTGCCAAGTATGAAATCCATTTGATGTCCAATGTTATGAATGTGAACTTCAGTGTGCCGTCAAGTAGTTCAGATCCCAGCACTTTTAGTGCTAAGAAAGTAAACTTTAGTCTGCCTTCAAGTAGTTCAGATCCCAGCACATCTAAACAGGAAATGCAAAGAGTAGCAAAACCAACTATTGTTCCCATTCCCTCTACAGGAGTAATCAGTGACATTAAAGCGAGCAGGTCAAAGTCTTAAGGCAATACAAGGAATGATAGGACCTCGCAAGCTAAGAATGTGCATTGGAAGAAAGTAGAATATCACCTTAGGGAGAATTTGAATAAAACGAATCGTGTTGATTCTAGTGTTAGCTCTAAGCGTACTGTAATTAATGCGAATTCTACTACTTTTGGCAAAACATGTAATGATGATTGCGTGGTTTCATTACTAATCTTGAATGTGGTGTGAATGATTTGTCTAATCGTCAAATGCCCGCTTAAAAGCGTAATGTTAAAAATCAAGCTAAGAAGGCTAAAAGGCAAAGGCGAAGAAAGTTAGAAAACGGTGGAAACCCACGGGAAGGAAATTTAGTAATATAGGTTATCAATGGATACCCATCGGCCGTAAGATTAATGAACTAGGCCCTAAATTTGCTAAGTCAATGCCCACTAGTAAATGGATGCTCTACGGTAGAACTATTCCCTTAAGAAGTGAACATACTTTGAATAGGTCAAACACGGACACTAGCACCGTGCATCCGCTTCGATAATTTCATTGTTTCTACTTCGATGTGGGTGTTCCAATCATCGTTACTAACCAAATGGAACCCATTCTTTCATGGGATCCCAATTATCCGCTTATCCATTCTTGTCTCGTGTTCAACTGCAAATCGTTCGTGGTACCGGACTCAGTCGTTCCAAGCATATGATTGGAGACCCGGTGGCTCATGAACTCGTGAGTAAATTCATCGGGACTGTTAGATTCGGGAACAAACATTTCGGTGCTATTATGGGTTATGGAGACTATGTTATGGGTAAAAGTGTAATCTCCAGGGTATATTACGTAGAAGGTCTTGGTCATAATATGTTCTCTGTTGGTCAATTATGTGATTCCGATCTAGAAGTGGCTTTTAGAAAGCATACTTGTTTCGTTAGAGAACTTGATGGTGTGGAATTGTTAAGAGGAACCCGTGGTTCAAATCTATACACCATATCTATCAAGACATGATGAAGTCCCTCCAATCGCTTGTTGTCAAAGGCTTCAAAACAAAGTCATGGTTATGGCATCGCTGCCTCAATCACTTGAACTCCGGCACCATTAATAACCTTTCCGTAAAGGATCTTGTCGAGGCTTACCCAGATTGAATTATGAAAGGATCATCTCGCTCAACTTGCCAATTGGGAAAAAGCACGAAATATGCCCACAAACCAAAACCCACAAACTCAAGAATGGAAGTTCTTCATACCCTTCATATGGATCATGCGGACCAATGAGAGTGCAAACGATAAATGGAAGAAATACATTCTAGTAGTTGTTGATGACTACTCTCGATTTACTTGGGTGAATTTTTGAGGACAAAGGATGAAACCCGATGTCATCATCAAACTTATCAAACGACTTGAGTTCGACTCAACAATACAGCTTAGAATTGTTCGAATGCATAATGGCACAGTAGTTCGTTAAAAAGAATTAATTCGCTTTTATGAAAGTGTTGGAATCACCATCAAAGAAGTGTTCCACGAACTCCTCAATGTAATGGTGTAGTTGAAAGATCGAAATCAAACTCTTGTGGAAGCCGCAAGAACAATGCTAATTCATTCAAAGGTTCCAATGTTTTTATGGGCTGAAGCCATTGCCACTGCTTGCTACACCCAAAATCGTTCCCTTATACACACCTCTCATGACAAAACTCCATATGAACTTGTCCATAAACGAAAACCTGATCTCTCCCACCTTCGTGTATTTGGTGCTTTGTGCTATCCTACAAATGACGGTCAAGATTTAGGTAAACTAAGAGCTAAGGCAGACATTGAAGTTTTTGTTGGTTATGCATCAAACAAGAAGGGTTACCGAATCTACAACAAAAGAACTCGAGATATCATGGAAACTATTCACGTTACGTTCGATGAGCTGACCGGGCAAATGGCTCCAGGACAATCCAGTTCTGGACCCGCATCACAACCTTCATCTAGTAGTCCTATTAGTTTTTATCTTGTACCAAACTCATCACCAGCAACTCCTTATGTTCCTCCTTCAGAAGATGATTTGAAGAAATTGTTTGATCCAATTTTTTATGAACACTATGAGCCAATTGCTAATGATCTATCAAATCGATCAACAGAGGCTGCTCATATCCATGTCAATGAAGTTAATCCTTCAGTTTCTATACCATTGAGTCAAGAAGCGCCTGCTGCTGATCAATTTGTCTCATCAACAAACCTTCAATCACCGAGTGTACATCATGGATTTGCTTCTGGTTCCTATGATGGAGATAATCCCTTTGCTACTCCCGAAGATGCTCTTTTTGAGAATATATTTGCTCCAGAATCATCATCAGAACCATCTTCTTCTGGAGAAATCAACTCTGCTACTTCAGTTCCTCAACCACAACCACATGAACACCTTAGAAAATGGACACATGATCACCCATTGGACAACATCATTGGAAACCCTTCTCGTCCTGTATCTACTCAAAAACAACTTGCTACTGATGCCTTATGGTGCTTCTTCAACTCCGTACTCTCTAAGATCGAACCTAAAGACGTTAAAACTGCTATGAATGAAGACAGCTGGTTCAATGCCATGCAAGAAGAAATTCATGAGTTTGATCGATTAGTTGTATGGGAATTAGTACCTGCTCCAGACTGTGCTATAATCATTGCTCTTAAGTGGATCTTCAAAGTGAAGCTTGATGAGCATGGAGATGTTCGAAAAATAAGGCTAGATTAGTTGCAAAAGGATACCGCCAAGAGGAGGGTATAGACTTTGAGGAATCTTTTGCTCAGCTGCTCGTATCGAGGCTATCGTAATCTTCTTGGCTAATGTCGCTAGCAAGAACATGGTTGTTCATCGATGGATGTGAAACCGCATTTTTAATGGAGATTTGAAAGAGGTGGTTTACGCCACCACCGGAGGGTTTTGTGAATCCGAGCATCCTACACATGTCTATCGCTTGAAAAAGGCCCTTTATGGTTTGAAGCAAGCTCCTAGAGCATGGTATGATACGCTATCTAAGTTTATTCTATCAACCGGATTCAAGAAAGGAGCAATGATCCAACATTGTTCACCGTAAAGTCGTGCAAACATTTAATTCACGCTCAAATTTATGTTGATGATATTATTTTTCCTAATCGACCTAATGGAATGTGATCGTTTTCTAATGAAATGGGTACAAAATTTCAAATGTCTATGATGGGACAAATGTCATTTTTCTTAGGATTACAAATTTCACAACGTCCGGAGGCATTTTATAAATCAATCTAAATATGCAAATGAGATTTTAAAGAAATTTGGATTTGTTTCGTAACATCGCTGACACTCCCATGATAGAATGTACTAAACCGGATGAGGACCACTCGTGGATCATGGTAGACCAAACTAAATATCGTAGTATGATTGGATCCCCGATGTACCTCACGCCAGAGACCGTATATTCGCTCGTTGTTTGCATGTGTGCTAGATACCAAGGTAAGCCTATCAAAAAGCACCTTGAAGCGGTTAAACGGGTCTTCGGTATTCCAAGGAACCATCAATATGGGACTTTGGTACCAAGGACACCGGTATGTCACTAACAAACCTATGCAGATGCCGATCATGCAGATGTCAAGATACTCGTCAAGCACGTCCGAGGTGCTCGTTTTGGGAGATAAGCTTGTGAGTGGTCGTCAAAGAAATAAATGAGTACTTCTATTTCCTCTACAGAGGCTGAATACATAGCCATGTCATCTTGTTGTGCTCAAATCCTATGGATGAGATCCTAATTATCTGACTATGGCTTTGAATTCAATAAAATCCCTTTGTACTGTGATAATAAAAGTGCTATTGCTCTCTCATGCAACAACGTTCAATACTCAAGAGCAAAGCACATCGACATTCGACATCATTTCATCAGGGAGCAAGTGGAAAACGGTGTGGTGGAACTCTATTTTGTGAAGTCAGAATACCAGTTAGCAGACATCTTCACCAAAGGTCTTCCAAGAGAACATTTTGAGTTTATTCTTCCACGACTTGGCTTGAAAAGCCTTCAACCAGAAACACTCAAACGTCTTCAGGAGGAAGACGAGGAGTAAAGGTTACTGTCTCTATCCATATGTTGTATATAGTTTTTCAAAAAGCAATATACAAAATTACAAAACCAACAAAACAAATAGAAAAATATAAAATTTTCAAAATCCATAAAAATTTGAAAATTCAAAATTTCAAAAATATTGTCGGCTTGTCATGTTGTTTCAATTGATATATATCTATGGTCTTTGTGTCACAACAAAGAGTGACACGGGTCTTTAGATGTTGTTCGAATGTACATATATCATTTTATTTAAAAAATCAAATATATATATATATAGAGTCCGGTTCTAGAGAAAAGTATAATTAGAGAAAAAGTGAGAAAAAAAGTTACTGTGGTAGATTATGAACACAATTGAAAGTTCAGGGCAAATAAAGAAAAGTACAAATAAAAAGAATGAACCGCTTTTTTACCAGATACAAACATACCCTTTCACACAAAACACACACACCCCAATTCAAAGGCAAACACTCATCTTCACCGCCACCACAACCACCACCATCATCGCCGTCGTCACTACCATCGCCACCACCATCACCATCACCATCGCCCATTGTCACACCACCACCGATAAAAACATAATCGGATCAATAAACACATACTCCGATGAAGGAACCCTAATAAGCTATCAAAATCAAATAAAATCGATAAAAACTCATGGATGCACTAATTTCATTTCGATCTTCGTAAAATGACATAAATGAAGTTTAGGAATCATAAGTGAACCAAACCAATTATCGAAAAACAACAAAGAAGTGTTTCTTGGTTTTAAATTTTATGTTATTTTAGTACATCTTTGTGTAAATTATAAAATAATTGTTGTTATTGTTGGAACAAAATGACATATTAAGTCATCTGTCTGTATAAAAGTTACAATTTGGTGCATCTGTATTAATAATATGTTACAACATTTGTTTTGTCCCAATAAGTGCATCACATATCATGTTATCGCATCTCTTAGTATGATAAGAGAATCATGTTATAAGTTAGGGAACCTATTTGTTTAATTAGTGCATTTAAAATTAGTGTTAGCGCATTTGTTAGTATGATTAAGGCATCGCTTAATTGTTACAAGATTTGTTATATAATTAGTGCATAAGAAAATGAGTTATGACATATCTTTTATGATAATAAAATGTGTTAGTATGATTAGGCATCACATATTAGGGCATCGGTGACTATGATTAGCGCATCGCCAAACATATTAAGGCATCAATGTGCATGTTTAGAGCATCTACTTGGACATATCGGTGCATCCATTTGCATGTTTACAACTTAAGTTTCGAATACTATGTTTAATGTGGTTTGATGATTTTGGTATGTAGTGTGGAAAAATGCTTGTGGCGTTGTTTCGAGTCGCTTCAAGAAGCGTAAGAGAAGTGAGGAATGGGCTGTGGCTAAGAAGGTCAAGATTGAAGCCTTGAAGAAAAGGAATGTCGCTAACAGAAATTGATTTTCAACAGGCTAAGTAGTATACTCGGAGTATGAAGCCCATGTCCGATTTCATTTCGCCTTCTTGGCATTTGTTTGTGTTTTCGCCATCGATGTGTGGTGTTTATGATATGCATCAAATGGAATTGATTCAATTGAAACGTGAGGCAAGGTTGGAAGGTGGTTTTATGTCAACCCCAAGCTAAGATGTTGTTCATCATTAGGATCCATGGGTATGGTTTCTTGCTCTTATTGTTTGTTGTAATTTTTGTAAATGTTGCCATCGTCATATTGTAATTTATTTTATATTTTTGTTGGTTAGTATCAACTCCATGGACCCAAAATCAAATAAGATCTTGCAGCTCTTACGTTTGAGATGTGTAATTTTCGCTAACCTATTCTAGGATCATTACTTTGATACTTATTAGTTATTAGGCATTAATAAAACCATGTCTCATCTTTGATGCTCACTTGGTTAATCGAAAATTTATGTTACATTATTTCAAAGGTATATACAAAATTATCACTTGGTTACCTGATTGGGATTTGAAAAGCTTCAAGTTTAGAATAAACACAAACTTCGTGGAATTTATAAACGAAAGAGCGATGTTACATTTAGTGCAATGTTACTATTAGTGTATAATATCGACAATGTTACATTTATAACTTCGTGGAATTTATAAACGAAAGAGCGATGTTACTATTATCAGATATGTGAAGTCACTATAACTTCATCTCAGATAATCTGGAAGTGTACTAGGTGATGAACTTAGACGAGAGTGTTTTAAGCTTGCAAACTTTTAACAACACAGAAAATAAGTTTTCATGTGAAGCGATCTGAAAGTTGCCTAAGTTTCAGATTCGTTCTTCCGATTGATATTGTGATCTAGTCTTCTAATAAAAAATTCTAGTTAGACACTTGTTAAATGTTGGCAAAGTATGATAGTCTAAATTGGCAATTAATGCAGGAAAAGATTGTCATTTAGACCGATGAATTTGTTGATATGCACAAAAGGTACATAAATATTAAAGAATTTTGTAGATATGTCTTGGTTTTTAATAAGATTAAACCAACCGCCTTTGGCTTTTGCAAGATACATGTAGCAATTTGCGTCACCATAGCCCGTGCTCCCTCAATGCGGATATTAACTACTATTGTTTGAAGAAGTTATATTTTTGCTATAATATAATCTCATATGCATATTTTATTCTCTTTCAAACGCCACATCATTCATTCACTAGTAATTTTTTTAACAAAGATGTGATATCACAACACGGGTAACAAGGTTTGTAACAAGATTTAACAATATGTCATTCAGCTTATAAGCCCAAACAGATTTGTAACAAGGTTTGACTAAATTTATAAAAAATAAAAGTAATCGAGATAACCGACTTGATTAGTAACAAGGTTTGACTAAATTTATACTACAATATGGGGTACCAAATACAATATACGATTAGAGAGACAAAATAAGGAAACCCGATAATCGACTTGACCCGATTTCTAAATGGAAGCATAATTGATTAGTGCAACCATTTGCATGTTTAGAGCATCCGTTTTGACATATTAGTGCATCCATTTTCATGTTTACTCTTAAAGGCATCAACGCTATGGTTATCGTATATTAGTTCATCGATGTGCCGCTTTTAATTCAACTCAAAAGATACTCCCATAAATTTTATACTAATTTCAACTTAGGGGTAAAAATTGAAGCTACTAGACCAAATGTTATCCAACCGAATTGCTTAACGGTACCTACAACTTGTCTCAACCAATAATAAGAATGCCAAGTAGAATTCGATTTCATACACTATTTGGGATAATCATGTTTTAAGACTTTATAGAGTCCTCATAACAGATGGTGCACTTTAGGATTGATTATACTTTGTTTCGATGAACTAATTAACAAACTTAATATGTGTAGAAAGTTCGACAGTATCAAATGCTGATGCAACCACAGTACAACCGGGCTACATAAGAAATGAAGCTATTGATAGTTCTTCATTTCTAGTTTTATTTTTAGCCTTTGTTGAATTGATAATTTATACTCAACTAATGAGCTACGTAAGTTTAGATAGCTAGAAATGGCAAATGGGCTAGCTATATAGTGTACCAATACGGGTCAATACTTTAGTGCCTTCGGTTGAGGTACTTTAGTGCATCCGGTGAGGTACTTTAGTGCATCAGTTTGTAAGTTTAGTGCATCGTTGGTCATAGTAGGGCATCCATTTGTATGTTTAGTGCATCGCCGAAACTACTTGGGCATTTGTATGTATGTTTAGTGCATCGATGAACATATTAGGGCATCAATGTGTTATTTATGTTTATTGTATCAGTTTATAAGTTTAGTGCATCATTGGTCATAGGGCATGCATTTGTATATTTAGTGCATCGTTAGACATAATTGGGCATCAATTTGTATCTTTAGTGCATCCCAAAAGTCATAGCAGGTCAATTTTAGCAATATTTGCTCTATGTTTGGAATATTGCATTAGGTAAATAAAGGACTTTTACCTTCAGTAAGAAATCCTTACATATTTTCCTTTACGTCCAGAGTTAGCTGAGTCAACTTATTACTCGTATCAGAAAACAAAAGCTTTGCTACTCTATGTTTTAACCTCTTGCTTCTATAGTTGATAATTATTTCAATTGTGCATGTGTTTACTTAAGAACTAAAGTATTTCTTTTACTAAATATTGAACCATTTTTAGCTATGTGGTTGATGAGTGTCTAAATACTCATCATTTTTAGTCAAATGAACTGCAAAACGTTTAAAAATGCTCACAATGCATCAAAATATCGAAATATTCCAAAATTGCATTTTATATGTTTCGGATGCAAAATGTTCAAAATCGATGAAAATGAGCTAAGTTTGCATAATTGGCGCTTTACCCCCAAGTTTCAAAAGTTGTCAAAACAGTCCCTGAGCACATAATTTCAAAAGTAAAATCACCAAAGGTCCTTTTAAAATCATAACTTGTCAAATTTAGTCCTTTGGTGAAAATATAAAAGTTTGAGAAAATTACAAGTTTGGTCCTCCAACTTTGAAATTTGGCAAAATGGCCCTCGAAAATTGAAAATGGCAAGCTTGGTCCTTGTACTTTTGAGATTGTCACTTTGGTCCCTTGAAACATCATGGATTTGCTTCTGGTTCCTATGATGGAGATAATCCCTTTGCTACTCCAGAAGATGCTCTTTTTGAGAATATATTTGCTCCGAATCATCATCGTAACCATCTTCTTCTCGAGAAATCAACTCGCTACTTCAGCCTCAACCACAACCACATGAACACCTTAGAAAATGGACACATGATCACCCATTGGACAACATCATTGGAAACCCTTCGTCTCTGTATCTACTCAAAAACAACTTGCTATCGATGCCTTATGGTGCTTCTTCAACTCCGTACTCTAAGATCGAACCTAAAGACGTTAAACCGCTATGAATGAAGACAATGGTTCAATGCCATGCAAGAAGAAATTCATGAGTTTGATCGATTAGTTGTATGGGAATTAGTACCGCCTCCAGACCGTGCTATAATCATTGCTCTTAAGTGGATCTTCAAAGTGAAGCTTGATGAGCATGGAGATGTTCGAAAAATAAGGCTAGATTAGTTGCAAAAGGATACCGTCAAGAGGAGGGTATAGACTTTGAGGAATCTTTTGCTCCAGCTTGCTCGTATCGAGGCTATCGTAATCTTCTTGGCTAATGTCGCTAGCAAGAACATGGTTGTTCATCGATGGATGTGAAAACCGCATTTCTTAATGGAGATTTGAAAGAGGTGGTTTACGTCACCACCAGAGGGTTTTAGAATCCGAGCATCCTACACATGTCTATCGCTTGAAAAAGGCCCTTTATGGTTTGAAGCAAGCTCCTAGAGCATGGTATGATACGCTATCTAAGTTTATTCTATCAACTGGATTCAGCAAAGGAGCAGTCGATCCAACATTGTTCACCAGAAAGTCAGGCAAACATTTAATTCACGTTCAAATTTATGTTGATGATATTATTTTTTCCTCGACCGACCTAATGGAATGTGATCGTTTTTCTAATGAAATGGGTACAAAATTTCAAATGTCTATGATGGGACAAATGTCATTTTTCTTAGGATTACAAATTTCACAACGTCCCGGAGGCATTTTTATAAATCAATCTAAATATGCAAATGAGATTTTAAAGAAATTTGGATTTGTTTCGTGTAACACTGTTGACACTCCCATGATAGAATGTACTAAACTGGATGAGGACCACTCAGGGATCATGGTAGACCAAACTAAATATCGTAGTATGATTGGATCCACGATGTACCTCACACACCGAGAGACCGATATTCGCTCGTTGTTTGCATGTGTGCTAGATACCAAGGTAAGCCTATCAAAAGCACCTTGAAGCGGTTAAACGGGTCTTCGGTATCTCCAAGGAACCATCAATATGGGACTTTGGTACCAAGGACACCGGTATGTCACTAACGACCTATGCGCGATGCCGATCATGCAGGATGTCAAGATACTCGTCCGGCACGTCAGAGGTGCTCGTTTTGGGAGATAAGCTTGTGAGTGGTCGTCAAAGAAATAAATGAGTACTTCTATTTCTCTACAGAGGTGAATACATAGCCATGTCATCTTGTTGTGCTCAAATCCTATGGATGAGATCCTAATTATCGACTATGGCTTTGAATTCAATAAAACCTTTGGATTGTGATAATAAAGTGCTATTGCTCTCTCATGCAACAACGCTCAATACTCAAGAGCAAAGCACATCGACATTCGACATCATTTCATCGTGGAGCAAGTGGAAAACGGTGTGGTGGAACTCTATTTTGTGAAGTCGAATACCGTTAGCGACATCTTCACCAAAGGTCTTCCAAGAGAACATTTTGAGTTTATTCTTCCACGACTTGGCTTGAAAAGCCTTCAACCGAAACACTCAAACGCCTTCGAGGAGGAAGACGAGGAGTAAAGGTTACTGTCTCTATCCATATGTTGTATATAGTTTTTCAAAAAGCAATATACAAAATTACAAAACCAACAAAAACAAATAGAAAAATATAAAATTTTCAAAAATCCATAAAAATTTGAAAAATTCGAAAAATTTCAAAAAATATTGTCAGTTTGTCATGTTGTTTCAATTCGATATATATCTATGGTCTTTGTGCTGTCAGTCAAAGAGTGACACGGGTCTTTAGATGTTGTTCGAATGTACATATATCATTTTATTTAAAAAAATCAAATATATATATATATAGAGTCCGGTTCTAGAGAAAAGTATAATTAGAGAAAAAAGTGAGAAAAAAAAGTTACAGGGTAGATTATGAACACAATTGAAAGTTCAGGGCAAATAAAGAAAAAGTACAAATAAAAAGAATGAACCGTCTTTTTTTTACCAGATACAAACATACCCTTTCACACAAACACACACACACCCCAATTCAAAGGCAAACACTCATCTTCACCGTCACCACAACCACCACCATCATCGCCGTCGTCACTACCACTGCCACCACCATCACCATCACCATCGCCGCCATTGTCACACCACCACCGATAAAAACATAATCGGATCAATAAACACATACTCCGATGAAGGAACCTAATAAGCTATCAAAATCAAATAAAATCGGATAAAAACTCATGGATGCACTAATTTCATTTCGATCTTCGAAAATGACATAAATGAAGTTTAGGAATCATAAGTGAACCAAATCCAATTATCGAAAAAAAACAAAGAAGTGTTTATTGGTTTTAAATTTTATGTTATTTTAGTACATCTTTGTGTAAATTATAAAATAATTGTTGTTATTGTTGGAACAAAATGACATATTAAGTCATCTCGTCGTATAAAAGTTACAATTTGGTGCATCGTATTAATAATATGTTACAACATTTGTTTTGTCCCAATAAGTGCATCACATATCATGTTATCGCATCTCTTAGTATGATAAGAGAATCATGTTATAAGTTAGGGAACCTATTTGTTTAATTAGTGCATTTAAAATTAGTGTTAGCGCATTTGTTAGTATGATTAAGGCATCAAGCGAATTGTTACAGCATTTGTTATATAATTAGTGCATAAGAAAATGAGTTATAACATATCTTTTTATGATAATAAAATGTGTTAGTATGATTAGGGCATCACATATTAGGGCATCAGTGACTATGATTAGCGCATCGCCAAACATATTAAGGCATCAATGTGCATGTTTAGAGCATCTACTTGGACATATCAGTGCATCCATTTGCATGTTTACAACTTAAGTTTCTGAATACTATGTTTAATGTGGTTTGATGATTTTGGTATGTAGTGTGGAAAATGCTTGTGGCCGTTGTTTCGAGTCGTTTCAAGAAGCGTAAGAGAAGTGAGGAATGGGTTTGTGGCTAAGAAGGTCAAGATTGAAGCCTTGAAGAAAAGGAATGTCGCTAACAGAAATTGATTTTCAACAGGCTAAGTAGTATACTCGGGAGTACGAAGCCCATGTCGATTTGCTGTTTCGCCTTCTTGGCATTTGTTTGTGTTTTCGCCATCGATGTGTGGTGTTTATGATATGCATCAAATGGAATTGATTCAATTGAAACGTGAGGCAAGGTTGGAAGGTGGTTTTATGTCAACCCGAAGCTAAGATGTTGTTCATCATTAGGATCCATGGGTATGGTTTCTTGCTCTTATTGTTTGTTGTAATTTTTGTAAATGTTGCCATCGTCATATTGTAATTTATTTTATATTTTTGTTGGTTAGTATCAACTCCATGGACCCAAAATCAAATAAGATCTTGCGACTCTTACGTTTGAGATGTAATTTTCGCTAACCTATTCTAGGACTGTTACTTTGATACTTATTAGTTATTAGGCATTAATAAAACCATGTCTCATCTTTGATGCTCACTTGGTTAACTCGAAAATTTATGTTACATTATTTCAGGTATATACAAAATTATCACTTGGTTACATGTGATTGATTTGAAAAGCTTCAAGTTTAGAATAAACACAAACTTGTGGAATTTATAAACGAAAGAGCGATGTTACATTTAGTGCAATGTTACTATTAGTGTATAATATCGACAATGTTACATTTATAACTTCGTGGAATTTATAAACGAAAGAGCGATGTTACTATTATCAGATATGTGAAGTCACTATAACTTCATATGTATAATCTTCGAAGTGTACTAGGTGATGAACTTAGACGAGTGTTTTAAGCTTGCATGAACTTTTAACAACACAGAAAATAAGTTTTCATGTGAAGCGGTCTGAAAGTTGCCTAAGTTTCAGATTCGTTTTCCGATTGATATTGTGATCTAGTCTTCTAATAAAAAATTCTAGTTAGACACTTGTTAAATGTTGGCAAAGTATGATAGTCTAAATTGGCAATTAATGCGTGAAAAGATTGTCGATTTAGACCGATGAATTTGTTGATATGCACAAAAGGTACATAAATATTAAAGAATTTTGTAGATATGTCTTGGTTTTTTAATAAGATTAAACCAACCAGTCTTTGGCTTTTGCAAGATACATGTAGCAGCTGCGTCACCATAGCCCGTGCTCCCTCAATGCGGATATTAACTACTATTGCTGTAAGAAGTTATATTTTTTGCTATAATATAATCTCATATGCATATTTTATTCTCTTTCAAACGTCACATCATTCAGTTCACTAGTAATTTTTTTTAACAAAGATGTGATATCACAATACGGGGTAACAAGGTTTGTAACAAGATTTAACAATATGTCATTCAGTTATAAGCCTAAACTGATTTGTAACAAGGTTTGACTAAATTTATAAAAATAAAAGTATCGAGATAACTCGACTTGATTAGTAACAAGGTTTGACTAAATTTATACTACAATATGGGGTACCAAATACAATATACGATTAGAGAGACAAAATAAGGAAACCCGATAACTGACTTGACCCGATTTCTAAATGGAAGCATAATTGATTAGTGCAACCATTTGCATGTTTAGAGCATCTGTTTTGACATATTAGTGCATCCATTTTCATGTTTACCTTAAAGGCATCAACGCTTATGGTTATCGTATATATTAGTTCATCGATGTGCCGCTTTTAATTCAACTCAAAAGATACTCCCATAAATTTTATACTAATTTCAACTTAGGGTAAAAATTGAAGCTACTAGACCAAACTGTTATCCAACCGACTGCTTAACGGTACCTACAACTTGTCTCAACCAATAATAAGAATGCCAAGTAGAATTCAGTTTCATACACTATTTGGGATAATCATGTTTTAAGACTTTATAGAGTCCTCATAATGATGGTGCACTTTAGGATTGATTATACTTTGTTTCGATGAACTAATTAACAAACTTAATATGTGTAGAAAGTTCGACAAGATCAAATGTCGATGCAACCACAGTACAACCGGGCTACATAAGAAATGAAGCTATTGATAGTTCTTCATTTCTAGTTTTATTTTTAGCCTTTGTTGAATTGATAATTTATACTCAACTAATGAGCTACGTAAGTTTAGATAGCTAGAAATGGCAAATGGGCTAGCTATATAGTGTACCAATACGGGTCAATACTTTAGTGCCTTCGGTTGAGGTACTTTAGTGCATCCGGTGAGGTACTTTAGTGCATCAGTTTGTAAGTTTAGTGCATCGTTGGTCATAGTAGGGCATCCATTTGTATGTTTAGTGCATCGCCGAAACTACTTGGGCATTTGTATGTATGTTTAGTGCATCGATGAACATATTAGGCATCAATGTGTTATTTATGTTTATTGTATCGCTTTATAAGTTTAGTGCATCATTGGTCATAGGCATGCATTTGTATATTTAGTGCATCGTTAGACATAATTGGGCATCAATTTGTATCTTTAGTGCATCCCCAAAGTCATAGCAGTCAATTTTAGCAATATTTGCTCTATGTTTGGAATATTGCATTAGGTAAATAAAGGACTTTACCTTCAAGAAGAAATCCTTACATATTTTCCTTTACGCCCAGAGTTAGTCGAGTCAACTTATTACTCGATCGAAAACAAAAGCTTTGCTACTCTATGTTTTAACCTCTTGCTTCTATAGTTGATAATTATTTCAATTGTGCATGTGTTTACTTAAGAACTAAAGTATTTCTTTTACTAAATATTGAACCATTTTTTAGCTATGTGGTTGATGAGTGTCTAAATACTCATCATTTTTAGTCAAATCTGAACTGCAAAACGTTTAAAAATGCTCACAAATGCATCAAAATACTGAAAATATTCCAAAATTGCATTTTATATGTTTCGTATGCAAAATGTTCAAAATCGATGAAAATGAGCTAAGTTTGCATAATTGGCGCTTCACCCCCAAGTTTCAAAAGTTGTCAAAAAAACCCTCGAGCACATAATTTCAAAAGTAAAATCACCAAAGGTCCTTTTAAAATCATAACTTGTCAAATTTAGTCCTTTGGTGAAAAATATAAAAAGTTTGAGAAAATTACAAGTTTGGTCCTCCAACTTTGAAATTTGGCAAAAATGGCCCCTGGAAAATTGAAAATGGCAAGCTTGGTCCTTGTACTTTTTGAGATTGTCACTTTTGATCCCTTGAAACATCTTTGATGAATTGGCAGCTCAAGTCCCTCAATTTTCAGAATTTACACTTAGGTCCCAATGATTATTTAAGCCCTTATACCCATTTGGCCTTGTCAAAACTATTTGGACCCCCTGTCATTTAACCAATTTTGACCCCCCTTCTATTATTAACCCTTGGTCAAACTCTGGTCAAAAGAAGCAAACGCGCCAAAGTCTTCATCTTCCACTTGCTTCTCTGCAACCAAGCTATCTCCCATCCCCCCTCCTCTCCTCCACTCAACCATGTCCCCCCACCTTAGCTACCATCCAATATGCATTAAATGCACTTTCCCTCACTCAACCTCTCCAAATTGTTAAAGCAATTTACGCCAAAATCCATTTAAACGGTCAAGATTGCTTCTAACCATCCAATGGGCTAAACAAGGGAAACATTCAGAGTGGATGAGAAGAAGATTGGAATATAAAAGAAAGCAAAGAGAGAAAGAAGAGTAGTAGACTTTAGTTTAAAATTTCTATTATGTCGCTTTTTCTATTTTATGTCTTAGTTTAATTCAAAATGTAATAATTTGTTCCTAAGTGTTGAACTCAAGTATTTTCATCTGTAATCTAGTTTAAACTTCAATTTCAAAGTTTATTTAAGTTTCAAATTTTCAAGCCATGTTGAAAATTTCAGCTCTATTTTCTACATACAAGCTTCAAATAATCTCTTTCCATGTTCAAATAAGCTTGTTTAAGCTTGTTATAGCTTTTCACAAGCTCACGTTTCGCTTTCAAGCATTTTTGGTTCTTGGTCAACAAAAGTCAAACTGGTCAAAATGCAATGGAAATGGTTAATGGGTGATGCAGAGTGGAATTAATGAAAGTTATAGTTATTTGGGTTGGTTTAGAATAGGTAGTGGTCCATTGGTTCATTGTGTTTCAAGCCATAGTGGCTATGGACATTTGTAAGTCATTTTAAAGTTTCTTTGCTTAATCTGAATTTGAGGTCATAAGTAGTTTAAATTTGTTGATTCAGTTGAATTTAGAGTAGTTATAGTCAGTTTAATGGTTTACTTTAGTTAATTCAGTGTTTGTCTCATTAAATTTGCAAAACAGTTGATAAAAGGTGTGTTTGGAATTGCTGTTACAGCTGTGTTCAGGGCTTGTTCAGTGTATAAATCTTGTTGTTTTAAGTTTACTTAGCTCATATTAACTCATATTTGTCATAATCTTGAGCCTGCACACCTTTAAAGTCAACATGCATCTCAAATTGTCTTAAACTCGCTAACTCGTTGGAGTTTTGAGAATCAAAGTCTTGAATTGTGTTTAAAATACATAGATAAAGGTTGCTTTAGTGTCATTTTATCATATAACACCTAGATCGGCCTTACATTTGAATCAAAGTTCAAAAAGTGAGAGTTTCATTTTCACTTTAAAAGTCAAACCCGAAAAGTCTGCTTTTCGCCTAACTAGGAGGATTTTTCATTGTGTCGCTTCGAGCCAAACTTGGTGAAACTTGTTGTTTTAAAATCTCCGTTGGTCTAATTTCTTGTTAGCATTTTTGTATAATTTGTGATTTTTTATAAAGCTCAAAAGTGCTTGCCAAAATGGTAGGATGTGCCCTGTACACACTCAGTATTAACTGAGTGTGCACAGGATTCTTGCAGCCCTTGCAACAAGCTCATTTGAGCTTTTCCAAGTCTCATATTTGGTTCATAGATAGCCAACCAGGTCTTGATTAAGTTCCAATTTCTGTTTTTCCTTTTCAGCTTATTTTAACGCTTGTGCTTAAGCCCAAAGTTAGTACCAAAATCTGTTTTTGCTTATAAACTCAAATCATCAAATCTTGGTAATTTGTAATCCAGAGGTTATAGCTTGTTGATTCTAGTTGCATTTTGGTTCTTTAAGCTTATTTAAGCTTCTGTTTTAGTTTGGTGCTTGTTTTGTCCCTTTAGTTTATCCAAGTGCTTATTTCATAAGCACTTTGCACATCGCTTCAATTTCTTGCACATAACCCCATGTTTTTCCATTTTCCTAGCTTCCTAATATTATTTTAGAGTTTTCTTGAAATTTTCGATTTTTCCAAGTCGGTTTAGTATTTTTCTTGATTTTATTTAGTTTTTAAGTCTTTTTAAATAGCTTTTAATACAAATAAATCAGAAAAAGCTTAAAAAAATATGTTTTAAATTTTCATAGATTAAGATAAATATAAAAAGCCAAAAAAATATTTTTCCATAATTTTCTTGGTTCAAATAGTATTTTCTAGCATTTTAAATAGTTTTAAATAGTTTTAAATTAATAATAAATACATAAAAAGTCTAAAAAATATATTTTCAGTTTTAAAATTAGTTTTATCATATTTTAGATTTTTATAAGTTATAATTTCATTTTTCTAGGTTAATTTTGTATTTTCTTATATTTTAGTGCATTTTAAATACTTAATAAATAGTTTTTAATTAATAATAATTAGATAAATAGTTTTAAAAATAATTTTCTTTTTCTAATAAATTTCCAATATAATTAGGATTGTAAAAATGTATTTTTCATATCCGTAGGTATTTTCCTTCTTTATTTTCACGTTTTATTTTGTACGTTTACGTAATTTTATTTAAACGTACGTTTTAAGTTTTAAACGTTCATCATTTTAAATATAGTGATAGCGTTTATTTAATATATTTTATCTTTTTAATCTTCTTAATTTGTATTTAAGTCGCTTTAATTTATAAATTTTTTTCAGTAGTGTAATATTCAATCCAAAACCTTATCGATCACTATCCTTAGTGATCATTCTATCGTCTCGATCAAGTGTTTACACACCATTGAGTCTCCGTGGGACATAACGACCGGAATTCATTGTATTCTCGATCTTCATTGTATTTGTGGTTTAAGCGCTTTAAGCTTTACGGTCGGCCATTCACAAGTGGCCTAGGCTTGTGAGAAAGCTTGACTTTCAAGACCAATCAAATTTTACGTCACGGGAGGCTTTAGTGTGTTAACCCTTTTTCGCATCCATTCTTGCACATACCCCATCTTTTGTAAAAAGTTTTTGTAAAGTTTTCAAAATCCAAAAGTTCATTAACACTTTTCCCAAGTGTTATCAACACCAAAATATTTTCATTCTTTGTTTTATAGCGGTTTTTAAAATCCAAAAATATCCATCCTTTATCCTCCAACTGCTTAATTCTACATTTCTTTATCCTCAAACCCTGTTTAATTCTTCATTCCTTATCTTCTTTAACCGCTTAATTCTCCATTCCTTATCCTCTTATCCGTTTAATTCTTTATGTCATGGTATTTGACATGTTCCAGTGTGGAGGTCCATTTAACGGTGGAAATTGTCTCTGATGTACCAATGTGATTTTCGGAGACAAATTTGTCGGTAATCCCGATCCCATTTCAAATAATGAAACACCCGATTTTTCCTACCGCCTCCACAACCCCAAGACGAATCCTACTCATGCGAGTTTTGTGGAATGATTCTCATTACGGTTTTGATTGTCCACCTCGGGTTCCGCTTGTCTATGAGCCGTAACCATGTTACAATCGAACTTTGGTGAAAGTTATTTTCCCAATTCTCTACATTGTGAGAATCATGGGGTCCTCATGCGACTTTTGAATGTCAACCGATGAATCAAAATTTTCAAAATTCCAATTCTCCGGTTTGACAATTTCCAACCCCCAAGATTCCATCATTCATCAATATCCTTCACAAAGATTTCAATGATCACGAGGAGTGTAATCTTCCTCGAGTTTCAAGAAATACGATTCGAAAGAAACTACAAATGAAAAGAATGGTATGTAAGCTTCAGCAGATGAACATAAGAATGATATGATGACGATGATGATGAGGATAGTATTCAAATGAGGGAATATTATGAGGACGACGAGAGTGTTATTCCTTTGAAAAATATCATTTCTCAACTCCCCGCCTATTGCTATCACACCTATCTTACCTATTATTGCTTCCAAAGACTCTCTCATAATGGGGACGAGCCTCTTAGCACTATTCCGTAAATGGAATCGCCTAGTGTTGAGAACCTTGTCCCAACCCAAGTGTGTCCGAGGTTATCTCCGTAATATGTGTGATGAACCTCTTAATGATGATTCTTCTCTCCTCATGACATTCCATATGATCATGTCGAGATGTTCTCCGATTCGATAACGATTGTACTGCTTGACGATTCTTTATCCTATGGAGACATCGATTATGTCGAGGAGCTACCTTCGAGCTAGTTAGCTTAGAAGAAGTGAGAAATTCGATGATCCGAAATTGAGGACGAGATACTTCGTGAACAATTGTTCAATATAAATCTCCTTGTTTCTAAGATCGAATCATTACGTGCTAAGTCGCTTCATCTCCTATCCCGTTGTGGATAGTGACTCTACATTGGACAAGCCCGAAACATCTCTTGAGCTTGAGGCTTTTTCCAATGATTCTCTTCATGAAGAGTTCTCCGGTGAACTCTCTCATGACATATCTCCTCCGGAATATGATCATTTCTATTTTGATCTTGAGGATGATATTGGCTCGGAGGAAGGTGTACTCTATCATAAGAGTTTGCTTATTGATAATACTACCTTCACCCTTCCTCCCGATATGTCTACATTTGAGGATGAAGAATGGATCCTAATTGTTATAAACATCTTTCTTCCATTCCTCACATATGATGTGACTTCTCTCTTCTTCACTCCTTCTGGAGTGAGGACACTATCTTTGACCCCGCATTTTCGCTATCATTTGTGAGCCGGGTCTTTCTATGTATATCTCATCGGTGTGGAACTTTCGCGTGCTTCAAATGTTTGTCCAAACATCTTGAATGAAAGTCCGATGGAGATTGTTTCTTCCACTTTGCTTCCCATGAACCAATTAATTCTGGGTCGAGTCAAGCTAGCGACCGGTAACCAAAAACAAGAGACTCACCATATGGGTTTTCACCCATATTTCGCCTTCTTACCCCTTTCTATCACCCTAGTGTGGGGTGTTGCCCCACATGTTGTGATATATATAAGTTTCTAAAAAATAAATAAAAAAAAATATATATATATATCTCTTTAAAATAATGGCCGTAGTATTTCCCTTTACGTTTTTTGTTTCGCATAACTGCGGTACTTTGAATATTGAGGCAATATTCATTTCTAAGTGCTGGGGAATTCTCACGAATTTCGTGTATTATCCACCCAATTCCCCGCTTTTGGCCAAAATTTTTTTTTGGAGTAAGTGTTCTACACTTACTCGGATTGGTTATCATCCGCCATGTCTCAGAAGACATAAGGATTGGCTAATCCAGAGCAAACGGCTCTTGGTAAAGATTTCAAATCTGCTTATATGGCTTGAAGTTTGCCCAAAATTGTATGGTTCTCAACTCACCATATCCTAAAAAGTGAAGAGTGGCTAGCCGCAAGGTTATGGCTTGTGGTAAAGGCGTGGAAAAACCATAATTGGTAATCACTCACCAAAGATAATATTGATAATTTATCTAAGAGTTGGCTAGTCCGAGCAAACGGCTACGGTAAAGACAAATCAAATCCGTATAAATTTTATGATTTGCTCAAAATCATTTGGTTATCAAGGTACCAAGGTTCTTACTTGAACGAAACATTTGGCTACTCCGAGTGATGGCTTTTGGTAAAGAGTTTTAAATCCATTAAAGTTTCAAATCATTGCTAGGGACTAGCAATATCTCGATGTGGGGATTGATGAGTGTCTAAATACTCATCATTTTAGTCAAATCAATCGCAAAACGCTTAAAATGCTCACAATGCATCAAAATATCGAAAATATTCCAAAATTGCATTTTATATGTTTCGATGCAAAATGTTCAAAATCGATGAAAATGAGCTAAGTTTGCATAATTGGCGCTTCACCCCCAAGTTTCAAAAGTTGTCAAAAAGCAGTCCCCGAGCACATAATTTAAAGTAAAATCACCAAAGGTCCTTTTAAAATCATAACTTGTCAAATTTAGTCCTTTGGTGAAAAATATAAAAGTTTGAGAAAATTACAAGTTTAGTCCTCCAACTTTGAAATGTGGCAAAATGGCCCTGAAAATTGAAATGGCAAGCTTGGTCCTTGTACTTTTGAGATTGTCACTTTGGTCCCTTGAAACATCTTTGATGAATTGGCGACTTAAGTCCTCAATTTTCGAATTTACACTTAGGTCCCTATGATTATTTAAGCCCTTATACCCATTTCGCCTTGTCAAAACTATTTGGACCCCCTGTCATTTAACCACTTTTGACCCCCTTCTATTATTAACCCTTGGTCAAACTCTGGTCAAAAGAAGCAAACGCGCCAAAGTCTTCATCTTCCACCGCTTCTCCGCAACAAGCTATCTCCCATCCCCTCCTCTCCTCCACTCAACCATGTCCCCCACCTTAGCTACCATCCAATATGCATTAAATGCAATTTCCACTCAACCTCTCCAATTGTTAAAGCAATTTGGCGCCAAAATCCATTTAAACGGCCAAGATTGCTTCTAACCATCCAATGGCTAAGAAACAAGTGGGAAACATTCAGAGTGGATAGAGAAGAAGATTGGAATATAAAAGAAAGCAAAGAGAGGAAAGAAGAGTAGTAGACTTTTAGTTTAAAATTTCTATTATGTCGTTTTTCTATTTTATGTCTTAGTTTAATTCAAAAGCTGTAATAATTTGTTCCTAAGTGTTGAACTCAAGTATTTTCATCTGTGTAATCTAGTTTAAACTTCAATTTCAAAGTTTATTTAAGTTTCAAATTTTCAAGCTCATTGTTGAAAATTTCGGTTTCTATTTTCTACATACAAGCTTCAAATAATCTCTTTCCATGTTCAAATAAGCTTGTTTAAGCTTGTTATTTTTTCACAAGCTCACATTTCGATTTCAAGCATTTTTGGTTCTTGGTCAACAAAAGTCAAACTGGGTCAAATTGCAATGGAAATGGTTAATGGGTGATGCAAAGTCGAATTAATGAGTTATAGTTATTTGGGTTGGTTTAGAATAGGTAGTGGTCCATTGGTTCATTGTGTTTCAAGCCATAGTGGCTATGGACATTTGTAAGTCATTTTAAAGTTTCTTTGCTTAATCTGAATTGAGGTCATAAGTAGTTTAAATTTGTTGATTCGATTGAATTTAGAGTAGTTATAGTCGGTTTAATGGTTTACTTTAGTTAATTCGTTGTTTGTCTCATTAAATTTGCAAAACAGTTGATAAAAGGTGTGTTTGGAATTGTCTTTATTATTGTGTGTTCGTGGCTTGTTCTAAGTGTATAAATCTTGTTGTTTTAAGTTTATTTAGCTCATATTAACTCATATTTGTCATAATCTTGAGCCTGCACACCTTTAAAGTCAACATGCATCTCAAATTGTCTTAAACTGCTAACTGTTGGAGTTTTTGAGAATCAAAGTCTTGAATTGTGTTTAAAATACATAGATAAAGCTTGCTTTAGTGTCATTTTATCATATAACACCTAGATCAGTCCTTACATTTGAATCAAAGTTCAAAAAAGTGAGAGTTTCATTTTCACTTTAAAAGTCAAAACCTGAAAAGTCTGTTTTTCAGCTAACTAGGAGGATTTTTCATTGTGTCAGTTCTGAGCCAAACTTGGTGAAACTTGTTGTTTTAAAATCTCCTGTTGGTCTAATTTCTTGTTAGCATTTTTGTATAATTTTGTGATTTTTTTATAAAGCTCAAAAGTGCTTGCCAAAATGGTAGATGTGCACACACACTCTCGTGATTAAGCGAGTGTGCACAGATTCTTGGACCCTTGCAACAAGCTCATTTGAGCTTTTCCAAGTCTCATCTTTGGTTCATAGATAGCCAACCAGGTCTTGATTAAGTTCCAATTTCTGTTTTTCCTTTTCAGCTTATTTTAAAGCTTGTGCTTAAGCCCAAAGTTAGTACCAAAATCTGTTTTAGCTTATAAACTCAAATTATCAAATCTTGGTAATTTGTAATCCAGAGGTTATAGCTTGTTGATTCTAGTTGCATTTTGGTTCTTTAAGCTTATTTAAGCTTCTGTTTTAGTTTGGTGCTTGTTTTGTCCCTTTAGCTTATCCAAGTGCTTATTTCATAAGCACTTTGCACATCAGTTTCAATTTCTTGCACATAACCCCATGTTTTTCCATTTTTCCTAGCTTCCTAATATTATTTTAGAGTTTTCCTGAAATTTTCAGATTTTTCCAAGTCAGTTTAGTATTTTTCTTGATTTTATTTAGTTTTTAAGTCTTTTTAAATAGCTTTTAATACAAATAAATCAGAAAAAGCTTAAAAAAATATATTTTCAATTTTCATAGATTAAGATAAATATAAAAAGCCAAAAAAATATTTTTCCATAATTTTCTTGGTTCAAATAGTATTTTCTAGCATTTTAATTAGTTTTAAATAGTTTTAAATTAATAATAAATACATAAAATGTCTAAAAAATATATTTTCAGTTTTAAAATTAGTTTTATCATATTTTAGATTTTTCTAAGTTATAATTTCATTTTTCTAGGTTAATTTTGTATTTTCTTATATTTTAGTGCATTTTAAATACTTAATAAATAGTTTTTAATTAATAATAATTAGAAATAGTTTTAAAAATAATTTTCTTTTCTAATAAATTTCCAATATAATTAGGATTGTAAAATGTATTTTCATATCCGTAGGTATTTTCCTTCTTTATTTTCACGCTTTATTTTGTACGCTTACGTAATTTTATTTAAACGCACGCTTTAAGTTTTAAACGCTCATCATTTTAAATATAGTGATAGCGTTTATTTAATATATTTTATCTTTTAATCTTCTTAATTTGTATTTAAGTCGCTTTAATTTATAAATTTTTTCAAGAGTGTAATATTCAATCCAAAACCTTTATCGATCACTATCCTTAGTGATCATTCTATCGTCTCGATCAAGTGTTTACACACCATTGAGTCTCCGTGGGACATAACGACCGGAATTCATTGTATTCTCCGATCTTCATTGTATTTGTGGTTTAAGCGGTTTTAAGCTTTACGGCCGGCCATTCACAAGCGCCAACGTGAGAAAGCTTGATCGCTTTCAAGACCAATCTGGTCCAAATGTTGTCGCTTTTGAAGGCTATCAGTTGACAAAGGTTGCCGAGAATTACCAAATGAGCTCAAGAATGCAATATATTATGTTGGCGCTTCTAATGTGCAAAGTGATATATTCATCAACTTATTCGATTTGTTTCTGTATGGTTTTCAAGCATCATTCATAGCTCTTTTGCTTAATTAGGTGGTGGGATACACATGAAAGTTGTTGATGTTGGTGCCGATCTTGTTGGAAAAGTGGAGCAGGAATACCTTAAGATGATATTCGAATCCTTTGTCACATTCGATCCGGTATACATCCTCATATATGCTTTTTCTTGCTTATTAAAACATAAAATTATTAATCCAACTACCAAATTCTAGTGTTTATATTGTTAATAACTAATATCTCGGTCGAGATAATGTTGGTGATTGTGCATCAAGAGTCGATCTGATTTGAGAGCATTCTGCAGAGATAATAAGTGCTATGATTGTAGGAGGAACTATGGCCCATGGCTGCAAACTTGAAGGTAGGCATTTAGTTTTTCCCAGTTGTAGTTCTCACTAAATCCTTGTGAATATGTGTTAAAGGTCAGCTTAAGAGGTTGTCATCCTAGATTTGTGCTTTGTTATTTTATTATTTTTCTTCTTCTTTTATGGCACTAAATGTTTTGTTCGCTTGATTCTTGTAAGAGCATGTTTACTTGATATAACGATCAACTATGTGCAATTTTAATTGACTAGATTGCAATTTTGGGACCACAATTTCATCATATTTACTTAAGAATGGACCACTTCATGTATCTTTTATCACTAATGGGTTAAAATAGTCAATATGTCGAGTTTGATTCATAAATCAAGATATTGTCGTTAGGTGGGTACAACATCCGGGCACACTAAATCCACTTGTTTCTCAACTTCAACAATAGCAAACATGGATAACTATTGATACTAATAATTTTGGTATCTTTGTTGGGTCTTTTGATATTGAATATGTTGTTCGATCAACCTGACGACACCGCCTGTTTTTATTGTCAGTTCTTCCAGTCCATTTAAAGTTTTGTATGTGTTATTTTTTAGGTGGGACGATGCCCATAAGTTGCTGAATGAGATGAGAAAATGCGATTCATCAAGCGATTTGGCAGAAGATTAGGGGACACCCAAACAAGCTTTGCGATCAAGTCTCTAATGCCATCCTTGATACTTGCCTAGAAGATCCCGAGAGCAACTTATAATAGAGTCGAGTTAGCCTTGAATAGTATTGTTTACCATTGAGTTTAGTTTATTTTATTTTCTAGTTTGAAGAAAGCAACTGTTATGTAGATTAACTTAATTTTAATTAACGCATATCAATGATTTGGGAAATCGATATTTAAATAGTAGATTGAAATAAATTCGAGGTATCGCTTGAATATAAGCATAAAGAATACATCTTATATTAATCAAATTCAAAACGAAAGGTATGTGACGTATCAACTTCTTCCAATTATAACATACTAAATGTATAAATTGTTATAGATCATTGTTTAACACAAATAAAATATCTCACGGACCATCTAAAAAGTTGCAACTTCAAATAGCCTAGAAGGCAACTATAAGTTGCTCACTATTTCAAAAACCAATGTTTCAATATTACGCTTGTCACAATCTCGTAACTTCCATAATAAAACAATTGTATATGTTGAAATAAAGGTGCATTTATTTGAAGATAGTAAGTGCTCAATGAGAATTACTCTGCTCATCATACCAATGATAAAATAAAAGGTGCATCAATGTTGAAATAATGGTGCATCAATGTTAAAATAAAAGGTGTATCAATGTATATACAAACTACTCATTATATCAGTGGGTCTTTTGCTCATCATACCAATGATAAAAAAAAAGGTGCATCAATGTTGAAATATAGTGCATCAATGTTAAAACAAAAGGTGCATCAATGTATAAATACAAACTACTCATTATATCAATGGGTCTTCGTGGGTCACATGGAAAAGTAATGTCTTTCGGATGTTGTTGAGGCCACAGAAAAAGCATCACAACACGTTCCAGTCCAACTCCAAACCACACCATGTGGTGGTGCATCGTACCTTTAAAAACACGCCAATTGTTAGTACGAATATCAAAACACACAAAGCCATTCAGAGAAGGCGTTCATTACCAAATGATGGTCATATCTCGAATGCTTCATGTAACCAACAAAGACCTAAGGGCATTTGGTGATTGATGTTTGTGAAGCAAAGGACTAGGGTTCGAATATGGTACTTTGCCTTTTTGCAAATTAATTAATTTTTTTTTTCAATTTTTTTTTCTTTAACAGCTTGAAAAGGATGTTAAAATAACCACTTTTTGTAAAAGCTTGAACTTTGAAAACTTTTGAATAAGCTGTTTAATGGCTTAATTTCTCAACTGTGAACAAACAATAAACTACAATAAGCTATTAAACAAACAATTTTAAAACAAAGATAAGCTAGCTTATAAGTTAAGAACAAAAAAAATAAGCTACAATTAAAAAGAGTAAAGCAAGAATAAGGGGACCAATAAGCAGTTTTGGGAATTCCTAGTGCTAAATTACTAAGGCTAAAATGGGCTAAATAAGCACTAAGCAAGCTCTAATAAGCTAAAGGTAAGCTATCCTAATCTATGGATCTAATAAGCACTAAAGTATGCTAAATAAGCTAAAGTGTAATCCGAAATAAGCTCAAAGAAGCTAGATGTATGGTCAGCTTCACAAAGAAACAGATCTATGGGGCTAGTTTAAGCTAGGAAAAAGCTACCTAAGGGACCACCTAAAAATTCATAAAAATAAGTTATAACTATACTACCTACCATAGATTAAGCATGCAAAATTACAGGACCTACGGCTAAATATTAAGCAAGTTAAAAATCTAAAAAGGAAGGGGAGTGGGACACTTAGGTTGCTGTAACAGTAACTGATATGGGCAAAGGACAAATTTGTCGAGACAATTTAACTAAGCTAAAGTAATACTAAGTGCAAATAGACTATATATATATATATATTAAAATGGGTATGTGAGATGCAACAAAAGTAGTTTTGGAAAAGTTTTGAATGAAAAATAAGCTTTGAAAAAGCTAGAAACAAAGAACTATAGTCATTGTTTTGTGTCTTGAGACGTAAAATTTTTAGCTATGAAAACTTGTAAACCTTGTTATGCAAGCTGAAATCCTTTTTGAAACTTACTAAAACTTCAAAACAAATTTGACGTTGAAAGTCAAAATGGGTAAAAAGTCCTTTTAGATGGCAAATAAGCTTGAACCAAACACCCCTTTATGGGGTGTTAAACTATCTTAAAAACTGTTTTTAGGAATAAAACTTGTGATTTTCACTTATATAAACTTTTTAATAACTTGGAAATGGAACTTGATACTGAAAATAAGAAGTAACAAACTAATAAGTACTTAAATGCTTATTAGCAAAATAAGCTGTAAAAAGAAACTTGAAACAAATAAAAACTTTTTCATTAATTAAAAGAAATTACACTACAGGAAACTAAATTAAAAACTACTAAAATTCCTAGGTGCCACTATCAGATCATGATAAAGTTAGTATCCAATGCTTAAAAGCTAACAAAATCAATGTCATAAACACATCATATCAAATCCCCAAAATCATCGTTTCGTCATAGCAATGAACAATTCTTATGGAAACTATTAGTGCATCACAACTATAAAATTTCATTGATACATTTATCAAACACCTTACGTGCAGTTTTTACAAACATGACTCCAAAGTTTTTTTTTCTCAATTACTTCAAATAGATAACTAATACACTATATCAGGTCACCAAACCAAAACCCTAACTCACAATGAACAATAATTCATGCAGATAAACGCTAACAAATATGTACATAACGTTTCTATTTGAATTCAAATAGCAAAATTAATAAAACTGAAATCGAAATCATTTAAATAACTTACTTTAATCTTTGATTTGAGAAATCATGACGAGAAGATTAAGTGAATCTGATAATAAACCATATCTATCGTGTTGATCGGATGGATATAATCAGTGAACGAAGAAGAAATCGTGAAAAGTGAGAGGATCGAGAGAAAAGAGAAAAGGAAGAGAAAAATGAAAAGAAATACATTTTATATATGATAATTAAAAAGTTACGGAATTTACCCTCAAAAAATAGAAAGTTGCAATTAGGCCCCTGTAGTTTGGTGAAAAAAAAAGGAGGGGAAGGGGGGATGATCCAACGGTTGAGATCACTTCCCCCACTTTTCTCTTGAGATCAAGTTTTTAAATGATCCCATCTATATATCTATACTACTTATAAAGCATGCATATCCCCAACCAAAACCCAACCCTCCATCTTTAAGATTCAGCCACCCGTACCTACATCCAAGCCTGAATTTACACATACCAAACCAACATCGGATCCTAAAAATTACCAAACCAACCATCATCCAATCCCAACAAACCAATAACAAACAAAAAACCCATCCTCCAATCCTATTTACTTCCCCTTTATATTTTTTATTTAAAAAAACACACACTTAAAACACTCTCATCTCATTTAAAAAAAAAACACTCTCATCTCCCAACCAACCCTACTCTCCAACAAAAAAAACACACAAAAAACACACAAAAAACACACTCTCATCCCAACCAAACCCCAATCTCATTTTATAAAAAACTCTCACAAACACATTCATTTTATAAAAACTCTCCACAAAACCAAACCCTACACAACCCTTCACCACCCGCCACTCAACACCACCGCCGCCACCTTCTCCCGCCGCCACCATCGCCGCCACCACCATACCACGTTATTTTGGTACGTTTTTATACTATACGTAATTTTTTTCACAAATATGCGTTCTTGGTCATAAATTAAATAGATCCGTAATTTTTTTCCACAAATATGTTTTTGTCATAAATTAAATAGATCCGTAATTTTTTTGAATAAATATACGTTTTTGGTCTTAAAATAAAATAGAACCGTAATTTTTGATAAATATGTTTTTTGTCATAAAAAATATAACCGTATTTTTTTATAAATATGTGTTTTTGGTCTTAAAAAAATAGATCCGTAATTTTTTTTTTATAAATACGCGTTTTTTGGTCTTATAAAAATAGATCCGTAATTTTTTTTATAAACACGCGTTTTTTGGTCTTATAAAAATAGATCCATAATTTTTTTTGATAAATACTCGTTTTTTGGTCTTAAAAAAATAGATCCGTAATTTTTTTTTATAAATACGCGTCTTTTGGTCTTAAAAAAATATATTCGTATTTTTTTTATAACACGCTGTTTTTGGTGATAAAAAAATAATTACGTAAATTTGTTTTTCATTTTTTTATTTTTAGATCCAATCTTTTTTTGGTAGATCTATTGATTTTTTTTAGATCTATTTTTTTTTAAAGTTTCGTATTTTTAAAGTTTTTTAAAAAAAAAATACGTTTTTTTTTTTTTTTTTTTTATACATCCGTAAGTTTTATTTTTTTTTAAAGATCCGAATTTTTTTTAGATCTCTTTTTAAAATACGTATTTATTTAATTACTATTTTTCAAAGATCCGTAAGTTTTTATTTTTCTTTGAAGTTCCGAAATTTTTTAGATCTAATGTTTTATTTGTAGATTTATTGAAAATCCGTATTTTTTTTAGTTTTTTTTAAAAATCCATAAGTTTTTAATCCGTATTTTAAAAGATCCATATATTTTTTAGTTTTTTTGTAAAATCCTGTATTTTTTAATTTTTTAAAAATCCATAAGTTTTAATTTATAGATCCGATTTTTTTTTAGATCTAATGAGTTTAAGTTTGTAGATCTAACATTTTTATATTTTTTTGCACCGCCACTCTTTGCCTGGACAAGTAGCTTTAATAAAGAGCTTGGAATCATATTTATTGCCGGAAATAGTATGCTTTATTTTTAATTGTTGTTAATATTTCTTATAATGGTTATTGTTAATGTTAATATCATATGTAAATTGTTATAATAAAGTTTACGGCTTAAATTTTGTTATAAAGTTTATATGTAAATTTTGTATTAAGTTTATATTGTAAACATTATTATAAAGTTTATTGAGTAGATTCGTTATTAATTTTATAGTGTAAATATTGATATGAAGTTTATAGCATAAATTTTGTTATTAAGTTTATTGTGTAAGTTTGTCATGAAGTTTATTATGTAAACTTTGTAATAAAATTTATGACGTAAATGTTGTCATAAATTTATAGTGTAAATTTTGTTACAAGTTTATAGTGTAAACTTTGTTATAAAGTTTATGATGTAAATATGTTGTAAAATTTATAATGTAAATTTTGTTATAATGTTTATGGTGTAAAATTTTGTTATAAAGTTTATTTTGTAAATTTTGTTACAAGTTTGTAGTGTAAACTTAGTTATAAAGTTTATTGTGTAAATTTGTTATAATGTTTATTGTGTAAATTTAGTTATTAAGTTTATGATGTAAATTTTGTTATAAAGTTTATTGTGTAAATTTGTTATAAAGTTTATTGTATAAATTTTGTTATAAACTTTATTGCGTAAATTTATTATAAAGTTTATTGTAAATTTTGAAATTAGTTGAAATTCAAAAATTTTTTGGAATATTTTGAAAGTTTAAACTTAGAACTTTGATGTATTTTGAAACTTGAAATATTTTGAAACTTGAAATATTTTGAAACTTGAAATTTTAGAAACTTGAAATATTTTGAAACTTGAAATTTTAGAAACTTGAAATATTTTGAAATTGTATGAAATTTGAAATATTTTGAAAATTTTGAATTAGTGACTTTGAATTTTAATATTTCTTAAAATTGAAATAGTTTTAAAATTAAATAACATTAAAAGTATAAATTTTAGTAATTTAAAAAAATGAAATATTTTGAAAAGTTGGAAAATTTTTAAAACTTTTAAAAATTTCGATTTAAAAAAAAAATCGGGAACTTTAAAATCCGTTTTTAATAAAATTTTAAACTTTTATTTTGAAACTTGAAATATTTTGAAACTTGAAATATTTTGAAACTTGAAATTTTAGAAACTTGAAATATTTTGAAACTTGAAATTTTAGAAACTTGAAATATTTTGAAACTTGAAATTTTAGAAACTTGAAATATTTTGAAATTGTATGAAATTTGAAATATTTTGAAATTTTGAATTAGTGACTTTGAATTTTAATATTTCTTAAAAATTGAAATAGCTTTTAAAATTAAATAACATTAAAAGTATAAATTTTCGTAATTTAAAAAGATGAAATATTTTGAAAAGTTGGAAAATTTTAAAACTTTTTAAAATTTCGGATTTAAAAAAAAAATCAAGAATTTTAAAAATCCGTTTTTTAATAAAATTTTAAACTTTATTTTGAAACTTGAAATATTTTGAAACTTGAAATATTTTGAAACTTGAAATTTTAGAAACTTGAAATATTTTGAAACTTGAAATTTTAGAAACTTGAAATATTTTGAAATTGTATGAAATTTGAAATATTTTGAAATTTTGAATTAGTGACTTTGAATTTTAATATTTCTTAAAATTGAAATAGTTTTAAAATTAAATAACATTAAAAGTATAAATTTTCGTAATTTAAAAAAATGAAATATTTTGAAAAAGTTGGAAAATTTTAAAACTTTTAAAAATTTCGATTTAAAAAAAAATCGGGAACTTTAAAAATCCGCTTTTTAATAAAATTTTAAACTTTTATTTTGAAACTTGAAATATTTTGAAACTTGAAATATTTTGAAACTTGAAATTTTAGAAACTTGAAATATTTTGAAACTTGAAATTTTAGAAACTTGAAATATTTTGAAACTTGAAATTTTAGAAACTTGAAATATTTTGAAATTGTATGAAATTTGAAATATTTTGAAATTTTGAATTAGTGACTTTGAATTTTAATATTTCTTAAAATTGAAATAGTTTTAACATTAAATAACATTAAAAGTATAAATTTAGTAATTTAAAAAAATGAAATATTTTGAAAAGTTGGAAAATTTTAAAACTTTAAAAATTTCGGATTTAAAAAAAATCAAGAATTTTAAAATCCGTTTTTTAATAAAATTTTAAACTTTTATTTTGAAACTTGAAATATTTTGAAACTTGAAATATTTTGAAACTTGAAATTTTTAGAAACTTGAAATATTTTGAAACTTGAAATTTTTAGAAACTTGAAATATTTTGAAATTGTATGAAATTTGAAATATTTTGAAATTTTTGAATTAGTGACTTTGAATTTTAATATTTCTTAAAAATTGAAATAGTTTTTAAAATTAAATAACATTAAAAGTATAAATTTTCGTAATTTAAAAAAAAAATGAAATATTTTGAAAAAGTTGGAAAATTTTTAAAACTTTTTAAAAATTTCGGATTTAAAAAAAAAATCAAGAATTTTAAAAATCCGTTTTTTTAATAAAATTTTAAACTTTTATTTTCAAACTTGAAATATTTTGAAACTTGAAATATTTTGAAACTTGAAATTTTTAGAAACTTGAAATATTTTGAAACTTGAAATTTTTAGAAACTTGAAATATTTTGAAACTTGAAATTTTTAGAAACTTGAAATATTTTGAAATTGTATGAAATTTGAAATATTTTGAAATTTTTGAATTAGTGACTTTGAATTTTAATATTTCTTAAAAATTGAAATAGTTTTTAAAATTAAATAACATTAAAAGTATAAATTTTCGTAATTTAAAAAAAAATGAAATATTTTGAAAAAGTTGGAAAATTTTTTAAACTTTTAAAATTCGGATTTAAAAAAAAAATAAAGAATTTTAAAATCCGTTTTTAATAAAATTTTAAACTTTTATTTTTTTTTTTGAAATTTGAAATTTTTAAAATTTTGAATTATTGACTTTGATTTTTTACATTGAAATAATTGAGAAAAATAAATTTTAAAAAAAATATATATATTTTTTAAAATATTCGAATGCTTTTGAAACATTAAAACTTTATTTTTATTAAACTTTTAAAACATTTAGAATTTATAAAATTGACATATTTTCAATTTTTTAAAATTCAAAATTCAATTTTTAATTTGAGGTATTTGAAATTTTAAAATTGTTTAAGTTTTAACATGTGAAATTTTGAAATTGTTTAAGTTACATAAACACTCAAAACTTCCAAGTTTGAATTACTTTTAAAATTTGAAATAACTTTGGAATTAAGAAAGTTTAAGAAAAGTCTTTAATTTTTAAAATATTTATAATGTCAATAATGTAAATATAGTTATTTTAGTTTTAAGTTATACATTTTTTGTTGCCTAATTATTGATTTATTATCGTAGAAAAATGGCTAACGTTGTGAAACGAATATAATAATTCGGGACAACACAAATCTTGAGCTGGTGTCAATTGACGCGTTCCCATGTTACCCGTTGGTACGAAATATTGATGCTCTCTTAAATGATCAAACTCGAGAAACTAACTTGATCGGTAATAAATTTTTTTCTTTTCGATTATTCTATTATTTTGTACTTTACAAAAAAATCAAATTAAAATATATTTTTATTTCTATATTTTATAGATGTTGTTGGTAAAATCAAAAGCGGATATCTAATAACACGTGATACTGTTGTTGTGTTATTTCTTGAAGACCATACGTAAGTATAAATTAGTCTTTTTAAAGTTTAATACATTTTATAGACAAGTTATTAATTTTTATTTTAATTACTTTTATTCTTAATAGAGGTAGAGAAATTAAGTTGACTTTATATGCCAAATCCCACAATGCACCTGGAGCTATAGCACGAGCGATATCAAACCGTTGGGTTATATATGCATCACATTTGAAACTTATGCATTCTGATGATGGAAGTAAGTTAGTACTTTTTAAAAAATATTAATATTAATTATGTCTAAATTATTGTTAGTAATATTATTAAGTTTTATTGTTATACCATTATTTTCAAGAATTTTTATGCTCTACGCGCTTTTCTAAGGTGATAAATCAACCAATGATGCCGGAAGCACAAACTATTAGAGATATATTGGGCGATTAGACTATTTTAATATCGATTATGAAGGCTAAAATTATGTATCTTAATTGTTATCATGTATTTGTAATTCATGTATTGTTATTCTGTATACATTGTCTTACTTATTATGAACGATGTAAAATATGTGAATTTAGACATGTTAAGTGTTCACTCTATGTATCTTAATTGTTATCATGTTGAATTATTGTTATTATGTATACATTGTCATACTTATTATGAACGATGTAAAATATGTGAATTTAGACATGTTAAGTGTTCACTCTATGTATTTTAATTGTTATCATGTATTTGTAATTCATGTATTGTATGTTAAATCATTATAGTCCGAAAATCCTATCAACTAATTCATGTAATTCTATGTTAAATCATTTGAGAATATTTTCAAATGGTGAAGGATGTAGCAATTGACGCCATCGTCTATGTATCTTAATTGTTATCATGTATTTGTAATTCATGTATTGTATGTTAAATCATTATAGTCCGAAAATCCTATCAACTAATTCTATGTATAAAAAATGGTTGTATAGTTATCAATGACGAGTGGGAATGATGAAAAGAAAATTGTGATTTATCGACGAGACAAAAGAACAAGAAAGAGAACAACAAACAACATTATGCGAAACGCAAGGCTAATGGTGTTGTCTCCCGCCTAATGCCGAAAATAGAAAAATAGTAATAAGAAGTATTATGAACAACGAAAGGAGAAACGTTTGAGAATATTTTCAAATGGTGAAGGATGTAGCAATTGACGTCATCGTCATCAAACATTAGTCAACCTTTCGAGAGAATACCGCTACGAACCATTAATAACAACACTATGTTAAGTTCTCTATGTCAAGGAAGTAGTACGAGGATTGTAACAAGACTAAATGGAATTCATTCGAATGTTTCCCCGGATCGAAACTACTCAAATATGTTCGTGGATCACACATGAGACTTTTAATGGTACAAATAAATAAATACAATTTGTATTACTTTTTATAAAACCACATATAAAGTTTGCATTTCTTGACAATTTGGGTCTTTCTAACATAGGCAATCAAATCGTGAATGAAGTCATGAATAGTGACGTTTCACAAGGTCGATACGAGGTTCCTCTTCGTCCAACAAATATTCAGAACCATCCGAAAGATTACCTCAAAGAAGTCAAATTTGTTCGAACTTACACATCAAACTTTAAACGGTAAAATAATTTTAATTTGTATTACTATAACAAGCGTACAAAATCTGCATTTCTTGACATTATTTTTCTTTCAATTCAAATATAGGTTATCGAACCGAACGTGGTATACTATTTCCACTATTTGATGAAGTCATGAATCAATCAATATTGTCTTCCATCACTCAAGACGTTTCTACAACAAGATCCAGATGATCCTTACGATTTTGTGTACGATGGGCCCCTAAAGAGCATCGTGTATTGAAGGAGCAACCACCATGTGTCATTTGTGGAGCAAAGAAAATACAATATGAGTTTCCTACTTTTGTTGTATGAAGGGAAAACAACTTTGAAGCCCTTAGACATTCCTCCGAACTATACAACATATTTACATCCCAATGTGAGTTAGGAAAATGTTTAGGAAAAACATACGTCGACAACACAAACTTTTCCTTTGCATCGATGGGTGTAAACTTAGACAAAACATACAACATTAGGAACTCGGGCGATATACTTTTCGCATGCATGGGGATATATCATAGAATGGATCGCTTGGTTCCTAGAGACGGACAACCAAGGTACTTGCGGTTGTACTTTTATGACGAATCCGAACTTGACCACAAAGCTACAATGGCCAAATCTTGATAAAGAAATCGTTAAGATATTATCACGTGTTCTTGCTCCAAATCAGTATGTTCGGACATTCCAAACACTTGGTAACCTTGGTCCGCTTGATAAGTATAGGGTCGAATTAAATGCATCCGTTAAAGTCGATCAAAGACTTTACAACCGCCCTACAACGTCCGAGGTATAAATACCATTCTAACCGCTACACGCCTTTTCTAAATTGACCATTTCATATCTAATCTTATACTCTCAACTTAAATATATTATCACATAGGTCGGTATCCGGGTAGAAGGTAATAACAACATCACGTGCATACAAGAGAAGTATCGTTGTGTATGGAAGGTCCGAACACCCTCATAAATACAAACCTCATTTTGCTTCCTATGATCCTTTGTCTTATCCAATGTTCTTTCCAAACGGTGAGGTGGATGGCATTCTCGAATACCAAGAGAAGGCGTCGACATAAATGGAGTTGACGGTGATGACGATGATGTCGAAGAAGACGAAGAAGGTACTAAATCAACCGTTATAATCATATCACTTATTATTGTTTAATACCGGTCACAATAGTATCATATAGTATGTGTATGGCTTACACAAAATTTTAACATCACTATCGTGTATTAACACAACACCGGTAGAAAAACAGTTGCTATGAGAGAGTATTATTGTTACAAATTCCAGATTCGTCCATATCATAACTTGATACTATTTGGAGGTCGATTGTTTCAAAGAATTGTGGTAGATACGTACATAAAGCTTGAGACTTCACGCTTGCATTTTGTCAAAACCAATCAAAATTAGAGCGATTTGTATCAAGGAATCGTTGATTGTGTTAATGCCGGAGAGGTTCAATCGAATAGAGTTGGCCAACGTATTGTATTGCTCCGCCTTTTATCGGAGGGCCACGTGACATGCGAGACGATTTTTGGATGCAATGACGTTAGTTCAAGATTGGTAAACCCGATGTCTTTCTTACCATGACTTGCAATCCTAATTGGCGTAAATCACAATCGAACTTTATCCCGGACAGATGACCCAAGATCGACCGGACACAGTTACACGAGTTTTCGTGCAAAACTAGAGGATCTCAAGTACCAACTATTCACCAAGCATATCCTGGCGTTATTTCCTCACACATATATGTTATCGAGTTTCAAAACGGGTTTGCCACATGCACATTTTCTCTTGATTATGAGTTCACCACAAGTCGTCAAACCCGATCACTACGACAAAGTTGTTTCATTGAAATTCGGACTCAAGAAGCATCCCGAATTGCACCAATCGGTTCTAAAGCACATGATTCATGGTCCTTGTGGTCACTTAAATACCCAAGTGTCCTTGTATGGAAGGTGAACCAAAGAAATGTCGTTGGAATTATCCTAGGCAATTCCAAGAAACAACCCAACAAGGAGATGACTCGTACCCATTGTATCGGCGGAGAGACAACGGCATTGAGGTAAACGCATGGAACATCATTCCGGACAATAGATGGGTTGTTCCATATAACCCCAAATTATTGATGATGTTCAATTGTCACATCAATGTGGAGGTATGCTCAAGTATAAAACTGCTAAATATGTCTTCAAGTATGTTTACAAGGGTCATGACAAACAAGTTGTAAATGTTGATCAAGATGGAGATCAAGTCGTTAATGAGATAAAGAGATTCCAAGATGCGCGTTATGTTTCACCACCGAAGCTATGTGGCGAATTTATGGCTTCCTTTATCTAATATTCATCCGTCTGTCATGTCTTTGCAAGTTCATCTACCAAATAACCGCTGGTTAGGTTCTCGTAAGACGATGTAATGACCGACATTCTTGAGAAAGAAAGGGATAAGAGATCGATGTTGACGCTTTTTTGAGTTGAACAAGATGACGTAGACGCGAGGCAATACTTGTATAAAGACATCCCAAGTACTATACGGAACAAGAGTACACGCAAGTGGAACCTTCAAAAAGGGAAGATGAGAGGAAGATTGGTTTCCGCTAATCCGGCCAAGGAGAGCGGTTCTATCTACGTGTACTTTTGCAACATGTTAAAGGACCCCAGGATTTGAATATCTTTACGGTGAATGGCGAGAGTACATGACGCGTTTCGCAGAGGCCCTCGAAGGGGATTAATAAAGGGTGATGATCACATATCGACTGCTCACGTGAGTCCTCGATGCACGAGATGCCCGGCCCTCTTAGAAGGCTATTCATGACTCTTCTAATCTTTGTGAGCCGTGAGATGTTCGTAAGTTATGGGATGACCATTACGAATCACTCTCGAAGACTACACCTTAAATTGTACAAGTGTTGAGCGGGTTCAAAATATGGTTCTAACGGACATATCATCAATTCTACAATCTATGGGTAAGAGTCTTAGTGACTTTGACCTTCCCAACATTACCGCGAATGTAAGTTTAGAATCATTTGTTGCCGTGAGTTACAAGAGGAGTGCTCAATAGTTGTACAAGATGAAGATTTACTCGCCGACATTCTCTCAACAACGATCAAAAGCCGCATATGATACCATCATGAGACATATTGATGGTGATTCTCCGGCGTATTTTTTATTGATGGCCCCGAGGAACCGGTAAAACATTCTTGTATAAAGCGTTACTTGCCACCGCTCGCTCGTGGTCTTATTGCACTTGCCACCGCTTCGTCAGGGGCTGCGGCAAATAACATGACAGGGGGAAGAACTGCTCACTCTCGATTTAAGATCCCCATCAATCTTAATACAAACTCAGTATGCAACATCAAAAAACAAAGTGGCCTTGCTAAGCTACTTTGCCAAGCCAAGTTGATAATCTGGGATGAAGCATCAATGGCTAAAAGGCAAGGTGTGGAGGCGGTTGATCGAACTATGCAAGACATTACCGGGGTCAAACTTCCATTCGGCGGCAAGATAATGGTTTTAGGTGGGGATTTTAGACAGGTTTTGCCGGTCATTAGACGTGGAACACGAGCGCAAATTGTAGATTCGAGTCTCGGATGTCACCTCTTTGGTCTAGAATTGAAAAAATGAGCTTAACCATAAACATGAGGCACGGATGACTCCATGGTTTTCAAACTTCCTATTACGAGTTGGTGACGGAGTTGAAGAGGTCATTGATGAAGACTATGTACGACACCGATGACATGACGATTCCATACACGTAAGATCTTGCCTCAAAGGATGCATTGATAAATGAAGTGTTTCCTTCCTTCGCCACCATAGCTCATTCACCCACCGATATAGTTTCAAGAGCTATTTTATCCACTAAAATGAACATGTTGACAAAGATTAATGATATGTTGATTGATGATTTCTGGCGAAGAAAAGGTTTACTATAGTTTTGATGAAGCGTAAGACGACACCCATAACTTATATCCTTTGAATTCTTAAACTCACTCAACGTGAGCGGATTGCCTCCTCATTACTTGCGTTTGAAAATTGGATGCCCGATTATTCTTTTAAGGAATCTTGATCCGCAAATGGATTATGTAATGGAACGAGGTTGATATGCAAACGTTTTGATCCTAATGTCATCAATCTTTGAGATTGTTGGTGGGAACACGCTGGAGTTAGAGTGCTCTTGCCAAGAATTCCTCTTGCTCCATCTCGAAGACGACATGTTCCTTTCAAACTAAAGAGAACACAATTCCCGTGTGCCTTAGCTGCGATGACTATTAATAAAGCTCGAGGCAAACAATTCCAAATGTGGGTGTCTATTTGCCGTTGCTTTCTCTCATGGCCGCTTTATGTGGCATTGTCTAGAGGATATCTCGTAGAACAACAAAGGTATTGGTTAAACCGGTCAAAGAGTTCCGTCAAGCGTGAATCTATACCTCAAATGTCGTGTATCAAGAAGTTTTACGTGACGAGTAACATGTGTTGTTAATTAATATTTCATAATTGATGTAATCTTTTATTTTAAGTTTCATTAAATATTTTTCTATGTCGTTTGATATATGTTAAGAATTTTTGCTAGAGTTGAATTATCACATGTTACAACAATTTGTAATTACATTTTCATCTTTTTCACGTTTTATTTTGAAGCGTTATACAAAACACTTACCACAATATCGTATATCGTTAATTGTCCGCTAGAAACCGATGCCGCTAGGCACGGGTACTCGCCTAGTATATATATATATATATATATATATATATATATATATATATATATATATATATATATATATATATATATATATATATATATATATATATATATATATATATATATATATATATATATATATATATATGTATATATATATATTTGTATATATATATATGTATATATATATATATATATATATATATATATATATATATATATCTATACTACTTATAAAGCATGCATATCCCCAACCAAAACCCAACCCTCCATCTTTAAGATTCACCACCGCACCTACATCCAAGCTCGAATTTACACATACCAAACCAACATCGGATCCTAAAATTACCAAACCAACCATCATCCAATCCCAACAAACCAATAACAAACAAAAACCCATCCTCCAATCCTATTTACTTCCCTTTATATTTTTATTTAAAAAACACACACTTAAAACACTCTCATCTCATTTAAAAAAAACACTCTCATCTCCAACCAACCCTACTCTCCAACAAAACACACAAAAAACACACAAAAACACACTCTCATCCCAACCAAACCCCAATCTCATTTTATAAAAACACTCTCACAAACACATTCATTTTATAAAAACTCTCCACAAAACCAAACCCTACACAACCCTTCACCACCCACTGCCACTCAACACCACCGGCCACCCTTCTCCCTCCGCCGCCACCGCCGCCACCACCATACCACGTTATTTTGGTACGCTTTTTATACTATCGTAATTTTTTTCACAAATATGCGTTCTTGGTCATAAATTAAATAGATCCGTAATTTTTTTTCCACAAATATGCGTTTTTGTCATAAATTAAATAGATCCGTAATTTTTTTGAATAAATATCGCTTTTGGTCTTAAAATAAAATAGAACCGTAATTTTTTGATAAATATCGCTTTTTTGTCATAAAAAATATAACCGTATTTTTTTTTATAAATATGTGTTTTTGGTCTTAAAAAATAGATCCGTAATTTTTTTTTATAAATACGCTTTTTGGTCTTATAAAATAGATCCGTAATTTTTTATAAACACGCGTTTTGGTCTTATAAAATAGATCCATAATTTTTTTGATAAATACTGTTTTTGGTCTTAAAAATAGATCCGTAATTTTTTTTATAAATACGCGTTTTGGTCTTAAAAATATATTTTTATTTTTTTATAAATACGCTGCTTTTGGTGATAAAAAATAATTACGTAAATTTGTTTTTCATTTTTATTTTTAGATCCAATCTTTTTGGTAGATCTATTGATTTTTTTAGATCTATTTTTTTAAAGTTTCGTATTTTTAAAGTTTTAAAAAAATTTTTTTTAAAGTTTTTTTTTTTTTTTTATACATCCGTAAGTTTTATTTTTTTTTAAAGATCCGAATTTTTTTTAGATCTCTTTTAAAATACGTATTTATTTAATTACTATTTTTCAAAGATCCGTAAGTTTTATTTTTCTTTGAAGTTCAAATTTTTAGATCTAATGTTTTATTTGTAGATTTATTGAAAATTTGTATTTTTTAGTTTTTTAAAATCCATAAGTTTTAATCCGTATTTTAAAAGATCCATATATTTTTAGTTTTTTTGTAAAAATCCGTATTTTTTAATTTTTTAAAAATCCATAAGTTTTAATTCTATAGATCCGATTTTTTTTAGATCTAATGAGTTTAAGTTTGTAGATCTAACATTTTTATATTTTTTGCGTACCGCCACTCTTGCCGGACAAGTAGTTTAACAAGAGTCGGAATCATATTTATTGCGGAAATAGTATGCTTTATTTTTAATTGTTGTTAATATTTCTTATAATGGTTATTGTTAATGTTAATATCATATGTAAATTGTTATAATAAAGTTTACTGACTTAAATTTTGTTATAAAGTTTATATGTAAATTTTGTATTAAGTTTATATTGTAAACATTATTATAAAGTTTATTGAGTAGATTAGTTATTAATTTTATAGTGTAAATATTGATATGAAGTTTATAGCATAAATTTTGTTATTAAGTTTATTGTGTAAGTTTGTCATGAAGTTTATTATGTAAACTTTGTAATAAAATTTATGACGTAAATGTTGTCATAAATTTATAGTGTAAATTTTGTTACAAGTTTATAGTGTAAACTTTGTTATAAAGTTTATGATGTAAATATGTTGTAAAATTTATAATGTAAATTTTGTTATAATGTTTATGGTGTAAAATTTTGTTATAAAGTTTATTTTGTAAATTTTGTTACAAGCTTGTAGTGTAAACTTAGTTATAAAGTTTATTGTGTAAATTTGTTATAATGTTTATTGTGTAAATTTAGTTATTAAGTTTATGATGTAAATTTTGTTATAAAGTTTATTGTGTAAATTTGTTATAAAGTTTATTGTATAAATTTTGTTATAAACTTTATTGCGTAAATTTATTATAAAGTTTATTGTAAATTTTGAAATTAGTTGAAATTCAAAAATTTTTTGGAATATTTTGAAAGTTTAAACTTAGAACTTTGATGTATTTTGAAACTTGAAATATTTTGAAACTTGAAATATTTTGAAACTTGAAATTTTAGAAACTTGAAATATTTTGAAACTTGAAATTTTAGAAACTTGAAATATTTTGAAATTGTATGAAATTTGAAATATTTTGAAAATTTTGAATTAGTGACTTTGAATTTTAATATTTCTTAAAAATTGAAATAGTTTTAAAATTAAATAACATTAAAAGTATAAATTTTCGTAATTTAAAAAAAAAATGAAATATTTTGAAAAGTTAGAAAATTTTAAAACTTTTTAAAATTTCGGATTTAAAAAAAAAATCAGAACTTTAAAATCCGTTTTTAATAAAATTTTAAACTTTTATTTTGAAACTTGAAATATTTTGAAACTTGAAATATTTTGAAACTTGAAATTTTAGAAACTTGAAATATTTTGAAACTTGAAATTTTTAGAAACTTGAAATATTTTGAAACTTGAAATTTTAGAAACTTGAAATATTTTGAAATTGTATGAAATTTGAAATATTTTGAAATTTTGAATTAGTGACTTTGAATTTTAATATTTCTTAAAATTGAAATAGTTTTAAAATTAAATAACATTAAAAGTATAAATTTTGTAATTTAAAAAGATGAAATATTTTGAAAAGTTGGAAAATTTTTAAAACTTTTAAAAATTTCGGATTTAAAAAAAAAATCAAGAATTTTAAAATCTGCTTTTTAATAAAATTTTAAACTTTTATTTTGAAACTTGAAATATTTTGAAACTTGAAATATTTTGAAACTTGAAATTTTTAGAAACTTGAAATATTTTGAAACTTGAAATTTTTAGAAACTTGAAATATTTTGAAATTGTATGAAATTTGAAATATTTTGAAATTTTTGAATTAGTGACTTTGAATTTTAATATTTCTTAAAAATTGAAATAGTTTTTAAAATTAAATAACATTAAAAGTATAAATTTCGTAATTTAAAAAAAATGAAATATTTTGAAAAAGTTGGAAAATTTTTAAAACTTTTAAAATTTCGGATAAAAAAAAAAATCAGAACTTTAAAATCTGTTTTTAATAAAATTTTAAACTTTTATTTTGAAACTTGAAATATTTTGAAACTTGAAATATTTTGAAACTTGAAATTTTAGAAACTTGAAATATTTTGAAACTTGAAATTTTTAGAAACTTGAAATATTTTGAAACTTGAAATTTTAGAAACTTGAAATATTTTGAAATTGTATGAAATTTGAAATATTTTGAAATTTTGAATTAGTGACTTTGAATTTTAATATTTCTTAAAAATTGAAATAGTTTTAAAATTAAATAACATTAAAAGTATAAATTTTAGTAATTTAAAAAAATGAAATATTTTGAAAAAGTTGGAAAATTTTAAAACTTTTAAAAATTTCGGATTTAAAAAAAAAATCAAGAATTTTAAAATCCGCTTTTTAATAAAATTTTAAACTTTATTTTGAAACTTGAAATATTTTGAAACTTGAAATATTTTGAAACTTGAAATTTTAGAAACTTGAAATATTTTGAAACTTGAAATTTTTAGAAACTTGAAATATTTTGAAATTGTATGAAATTTGAAATATTTTGAAATTTTTGAATTAGTGACTTTGAATTTTAATATTTCTTAAAATTGAAATAGTTTTAAAATTAAATAACATTAAAAGTATAAAATTTCGTAATTTAAAAAAAATGAAATATTTTGAAAAGTTGGAAAATTTTTAAAACTTTTTAAAAATTTCGGATTTAAAAAAAAAAAAATCAAGAATTTTAAAAATCCGTTTTTTTAATAAAATTTTAAACTTTTATTTTCAAACTTGAAATATTTTGAAACTTGAATTATTTTGAAACTTGAAATTTTTAGAAACTTGAAATATTTTGAAACTTGAAATTTTAGAAACTTGAAATATTTTGAAACTTGAATTTTTAGAAACTTGAAATATTTTGAAATTGTATGAAATTTGAAATATTTTGAAATTTTTGAATTAGTGACTTTGAATTTTAATATTTCTTAAAAATTGAAATAGTTTTAAAATTAAATAACATTAAAAGTATAAATTTTCGTAATTTAAAAAAAAATGAAATATTTTGAAAAAGTTGGAAAATTTTAAAACTTTTAAAATTTCGGATTTAAAAAAAAATAAAGAATTTTAAAATCCGTTTTTAATAAAATTTTAAACTTTTTTTTTTTTTTTAAATTTGAAATTTTTTAAAATTTTGAATTATTGACTTTGATTTTTTTACATTGAAATAATTGAGAAAAAAATAAATTTTTAAAAAAATATATATATATTTTTTTTAAAATATTCGAATGCTTTTTGAAACATTAAAACTTTATTTTTATTAAACTTTTAAAACATTTCAGAATTTATAAAAATTGACATATTTTCAATTTTTTTTAAAATTCAAAATTCAATTTTTTAATTTGAGGTATTTGAAATTTTTAAAATTGTTTAAGTTTTAACATGTGAAATTTTTGAAATTGTTTAAGTTACATAAACACTCAAAACTTCCAAGTTTGAATTACTTTTAAAATTTGAAATAACTTTTGGAATTAAGAAAGTTTAGAAGTCTTTAATTTTTAAAATATTTATAATGTCAATAATGTAAATATAGTTATTTTAGTTTTAAGTTATACATTTTTTGTTGCCTAATTATTGATTTATTATCGTAGAAAAATGGCTAACGTTGTGAAACGAATATAATAATTCGGGACAACACAAATCTTGAGCTGGTGTCAATTGACGCGTTCCCATGTTACCCGTTGGTACGAAATATTGATGCTCTCTTAAATGATCAAACTCGAGAAACTAACTTGATCGGTAATAAATTTTTTTCTTTTCGATTATTCTATTATTTTGTACTTTACAAAAAAATCAAATTAAAATATATTTTTATTTCTATATTTTATAGATGTTGTTGGTAAAATCAAAAGCGGATATCTAATAACACGTGATATCGTTGTTGTGTTATTTCTTGAAGACCATACGTAAGTATAAATTAGTCTTTTAAAGTTTAATACATTTTATAGACAAGTTATTAATTTTATTTTAATTACTTTTATTCTTAATAGAGGTAGAGAAATTGTTGACTTTATATGCCAAATCCCACAATGCACCTGGAGCTATAGCACGAGCGATATCAAACCGTTGGGTTATATATGCATCACATTTGAAACTTATGCATTCTGATGATGGAAGTAAGTTAGTACTTTTTAAAAAATATTAATATTAATTATGTCTAAATTATTGTTAGTAATATTATTAAGTTTTTATTGTTATACCATTATTTTCAGTAAATTTTTTGCGTTCTACGCGCTTTACGAAGGTGATAAATCAACCAATGATGCCGGAAGCACAAACTATTAGAGATATATTGGGCGATTAGACTATTTTTAATATCGATTATGAAGGCTAAAAATTATGTATCTTAATTGTTATCATGTATTTGTAATTCATGTATTGTTATTCTGTATACATTGTCTTACTTATTATGAACGATGTAAAATATGTGAATTTAGACATGTTAAGTGTTCACTCTATGTATCTTAATTGTTATCATGTTGAATTATTGTTATTATGTATACATTGTCATACTTATTATGAACGATGTAAAATATGTGAATTTAGACATGTTAAGTGTTCACTCTATGTATTTTAATTGTTATCATGTATTTGTAATTCATGTATTGTATGTTAAATCATTATAGTCCAAAATCCTATCAACTAATTCATGTAATTCTATGTTAAATCATTTGAGAATATTTTCAAATGGTGAAGGATGTAGCAATTCGACGTCATCGTCTATGTATCTTAATTGTTATCATGTATTTGTAATTCATGTATTGTATGTTAAATCATTATAGTCCGAAAATCCTATCAACTAATTCTATGTATAAAAAAATGGTTGTATAGTTATCAATGACGAGTGGGAATGATGAAAAAGAAAATTGTGATTTATCGACGAGACAAAAGAACAAGAAAGAGAACAACAAACAACATTATGCGAAACGCAAGGCTAATGGTGTTGTCTCCCCGCCTAATGCTGAAAATAGAAAAAATAGTAATAAGAAGTATTATGAACAACGAAAGGAGAAACGTTTGAGAATATTTTCAAATGGTGAAGGATGTAGCAATTCGACGTCATCGTCATCAAACATTAGTCAACCTTTCGAGAGAATACCGCTACGAACCATTAATAACAACACTATGTTAAGTTCTCTATGTCAAGGAAGTAGTACGAGGATTGTAACAAGACTAAATGGAATTCATTCCATGAATGTTTCCCTGATCGAAACTACTCAAATATGTTCGTGGATCACATGAGACTTTTAATGGTACAAATAAATAAATACAATTTGTATTACTTTTATAAAACCACATATAAAGTTTGCATTTCTTGACAATTTGGGTCTTTCTAACATAGGCAATCAAATCGTGAATGAAGTCATGAATAGTGACGCTTCACAAGGTCGATACGAGGTTCTCTTCGTCCAACAAATATTCAGCAACCATCCGAAAGATTACCTCAAAGAAGTCAAATTTGTTCGAACTTACACATCAAACTTTAAACGGTAAAAATAATTTTAATTTGTATTACTATAACAAGCGCACAAAATCGCATTTCTTGACATTATTTTTCTTTCAATTCAAATATAGGTTATCGAACCGAACGTGGTATACTATTTCCACTATTTGATGAAGTCATGAATCAATCAATATTGTCTTCCATCACTCAAGACGTTCTACAACAAGATCCGGATGATCCTTACGATTTTGTGTACGATGGGCTCCCTAAAGAGCATCGTGTATTGAAGGAGCAACCACCATGTGTCATTTGTGGAGCAAAGAAAATACAATATGAGTTTCCTACTTTTGTTGTATGAAGGGAAAACAACTTTGAAGCCCTTAGACATTCCTCCGTAACTATACAACATATTTACATCCCAATGTGAGTTAGGAAAAATGTTTAGGAAAAACATACGTATGACAACACAAACTTTTCCTTTGCATCGATGGGTGTAAACTTAGACAAAACATACAACATTAGGAACTACGGCGTATATACTTTTCGTAAGCATGGGGGATATATCATAGAATGGATCATTGGTTCCTAGAGACGGACAACCAAGGTACTTGCAGTTGTACTTTTATGACGCTGAATCCGAACTTGACCACAGGCTACAATGGCCAAATCTTGATAAAGAAATCGTTAAGATATTATCACGTGTTCTTGCTCCAAATCCGTATGTTCAGACATTCCAAACACTTGGTAACCTTGGTCCGCTTGATAAGTATAGGGTCGAATTAAATGCATCTGTTAAAGTCGATCAAAGACTTTACAACCGTCCTACAACGTCCGAGGTATAAATACCATTCTAACCGTCATACGTCTTTTCTAAATTGACCATTTCATATCTAATCTTATACTCTCAACTTAAATATATTATCACATAGGTCGTTGGTATCCGGGTAGAAGGTAATAACAACATCATCGCATACAAGAGAAGTATCGTTGTGTATGGAAGGTCCGAACACCCTACGCAAATACGACCTCATTTCGCTTCCTATGATCCTTTGTCTTATCCAATGTTCTTTCCAAACGGTGAGGTGGATGGCATTCTCGAATACCAAGAGAAGGCGTCGACATAAATGGAGTTGACGGTGATGACGATGATGTCAAGAAGACGAAGAAGGTACTAAATCAACCGTTATAATCATATCACTTATTATTGTTTAATACCGGTCACAATAGTATCATATAGTATGTGTATGGCTTACACAAAAATTTTAACATCACTATATGGTGTATTAACACAACACCGGTAGAAAAACAATTGCTATGAGAGTATTATTGTTACAAATTCCAGATTCGTCCATATCATAACTTGATACTATTTGAGGTCGATTGTTTGACAATTCGTGGTAGATACGTACATAAAGCTTGAGACTTCACGCTTGCATTTTGTCAAAAACCAATCAAAAATTAGAGCAGATTTGTATCAAGGAATCGTTGATTGTGTTAATGCCGAGAGGTTCATCGAATAGAGTTGGCCAACGATTGTATTGCCTGCGTCTTTTATCGGAGGGCCACGTGACATGCGTAGACGATTTTTGGATGCAATGACGTTAGTTCAAGATGCTGGTAAACCTGATGTCTTTCTTACCATGACTTGCAATCCTAATTGGCCAGAAATCACAACTGAACTTTATCCTGGACAGACAGCCCAAGATCGACCAGACCTGGTTACACGAGTTTTTCGTGCAAAACTAGAGGATCTCAAGTACCAACTATTCACCAAGCATATCCTTGGCGTTATTTCCTCACACATATATGTTATCGAGTTTCAAAAACGGGGTTTGCCACATGCACATTTTCTCTTGATTATGAGTTCACCACAGTCGTCAAACCCGATCACTACGACAAAGTTGTTTCATACCGAAATTCGTGACTCAAGAAGCATCCCGAATTGCACCAACCGGTTCTAAAGCACATGATTCATGGTCCTTGTGGTCACTTAAATACCCAAAGGTCCTTGTATGGAAGGTGAACCAAAGAAATGTCGTTGGAATTATCCTAGGCAATTCCAAGAAACAACCCAACAAGGAGATGACTCGTACCCATTGTATCGGCGGAGACAACGGCATTGAGGTAAACGTCACGAATGTCATCCCGGACAATAGATGGGTTGTTCCATATAACCCCAAATTATTGATGATGTTCAATTGTCACATCAATGTGGAGGTATGCTCAAGTATAAAATCCGTTAAATATGTCTTCAAGTATGTTTACAAGGGTCATGACAAACAAGTTGTAAATGTTGATCAAGATGGAGATCAAGTCGTTAATGAGATAAAGAGATTCCAAGATGCGTTATGTTTCACCACCGAAGCTATGTGGCGAATTTATGGCTTCCTTTATCTAATATTCATCCGTCTGTCATGTCTTTGCAAGTTCATCTACCAAATAACCAGCTTGGTTAGGTTCTCGAAGACGATGTAATGACCGACATTCTTGAGAAAGAAAGGGATAAGAGATCGATGTTGACGGCTTTTTTGAGTTGAACAAGACAGACGAGACGCGAGGCAATACTTGTATAAAGACATCCCAAGTACTATACGGAACAAGAGTACACGCAAGTGGAACCTTCAAAAAGGGAAGATGAGAGGAAGATTGGTTTCCGCTAATCCTACCAAGGAGAGCGGTTCTATCTACGTGTACTTTTGCAACATGTTAAAGGACCTCAGGATTTGAATATCTTTACACGGTGAATGGCGAGAGTACAAGACGTTTGCAGAGCGGCCCTCGAAAGGGGATTAATAAAGGGTGATGATCACATATCTGACTGTCTACGTGAGTCCTCGATGCACGAGATGCCCGGCCCTCTTAGAAGGCTATTCGCGACTCTTCTAATCTTTTGTGAGCCAGGAGATGTTCGCAAGTTATGGGATGACCATTACGAATCACTCTCAGAAGACTACACCTTAAATTGTACAAGTGTTGAGCGGGTTCAAAATATGGTTCTAACGGACATATCATCAATTCTACAATCTATGGGTAAGAGTCTTAGTGACTTTGACCTTCCCAACATTACCGCGAATGTAAGTTTAGAATCATTTGGTTGCCGTGAGTTACAAGAGGAGTGCTCAATAGTTGTACAAGATGAAGATTTACTCGCTCGACATTCTCTCAACAACGATCAAAAAGCCGCGATATGATACCATCATGAGACATATTGATGGTGATTCTCCATGATTTTTTATTGATGGCCCTGGAGGAACTGGTAAAACATTCTTGTATAAAGCGTTACTTGCCACTGTTCGTTCTCGTGGTCTTATTGCACTTGCCACCGCTTCGTCAGGGGCTGCGGCAAATAACATGACAGGGGGAAGAACTGCTCACTCTCGATTTAAGATCCCCATCAATCTTAATACAAACTCAGTATGCAACATCAAAAAACAAAGTGGCCTTGCTAAGCTACTTTGCCAAGCCAAGTTGATAATCTGGGATGAAGCATCAATGGCTAAAAGGCAAGGTGTGGAGAAGCGGTTGATCGAACTATGCAAGACATTACCGGTCAAACTTCCATTCGCGGCAAGATAATGGTTTTAGGTGGGGATTTTAGACAGGTTTTGTCGGTCATTAGACGTGGAACACGAGCGCAAATTGTAGATTCGAGTCTACGGATGTCACCTCTTTGGTCTAGAATTGAAAAAATGAGCTTAACCATAAACATGAGGGCACGGACAGACCCATGGTTTTCAAACTTCCTATTACGAGTTGGTGACGGAGTTGAAGAGGTCATTGATGAAGACTATGTACGCATACCTGATGACATGACGATTCCATACACAGAAGATGCTGCCTCAAAGGATGCATTGATAAATGAAGTGTTTCCTTCCTTCGCCACCATAGCTCATTCACCCATGATATAGTTTCAAGAGCTATTTTATCCACTAAAATGAACATGTTGACAAAGATTAATGATATGTTGATTGATGATTTCTGCGAAGAAAAGGTTTACTATAGTTTTGATGAAGCGTAAGACGACACCCATAACTTATATCCTTTGAATTCTTAAACTCACTCAACGTGAGCGGATTGCCTCCTCATTACTTGCGCTTGAAAATTGGATGCCCGATTATTCTTTTAAGGAATCTTGATCCCGCAAATGGATTATGTAATGGAACGAGGTTGATATGCAAACGTTTTGATCCTAATGTCATCAATGCCGAGATTGTGGGACAACACCTGGAGTTAGAGTGCTCTTGCCAAGAATTCCTCTTGCTCCATCTCGAAGACGACATGTTCCCTTTCAAACTAAAGAGAACACACCCCCCGCGCTTTAGCTTTGCGATGACTATTAATAAAGCTCGTGGCCAAACAATTCCAAATGTGGGTGTCTATTTGCCGATTTGCTTTCTCTCATGGCCGACTTTATGTGGCATTGTCTAGAGGATATCTCGTAGAACAACAAAGGTATTGGTTAAACCAGGTCAAAGAGTTCCGTCAGCGTGAATCTATACCTCAAATGTCGGTATCAAGAAGTTTTACGTGACGAGTAACATGTGTTGTTAATTAATATTTCATAATTGATGTAATCTTTTATTTTAAGTTTCATTAAATATTTTTCTATGTCGTTTGATATATGTTAAGAATTTTTGCTAGAGTTGAATTATCACATGTTACAACAGTTTGTAATTACATTTTCATCTTTTTCACGCTTTTATTTTGAACGTTATACAAAACACTTACCACAATATCGTATATCGTTAATTGTCTGCCGCTAGAAACCGATGCCGCTAGGCACGGTATCGCCTATATATATATATATATATATATATATATATATATATATATATATATATATATATGTATGTATATATATATATATATATATATATATATATATATATATATATATATATATATATATATATATATATATATATATATATATATATATATATATATATATATATATATATATATATATATATATATATATATATATATATATTGGGAGAAAATGAAACAATGGTTTATTGTCATTTCAGCAAGAATCCGCTTTTCAAAGAAAGAACGAGCCATGCTTTATCTTGTTTTCAAATCTTATGCTCGATTCTATAAACAATTACTTACAATCTAATGAAAACTAATTGCTTTGTTAAATAACTCGGACTCTATCTTTGAAAATCATCTGGACTTAACTTTTGTCAAAATATCTATCTCTCAATCAACATTGGATTTCCAACATTGATTGGAATTTGTGGGAGATTGTCAGGAAGGGGAACAGTTTGAAGAGAACTACCACAGATGCTGATGGTAATCTTACTTTCGTTCCTCCTAAATCTGCTGAAGAGTTACTGGCGGTTCAGAGAGAAACCAAAGTAAAAACGATTCTTCTTCAAGCTATTCCTGAGGATCACTTGAATGATTTTCACTTTATGCAGGATGCTAAGGATATATGGTTGGCTATTAAGGCCAAGTTTGGTGGGAATGTGGAGTCTAGGAGAATGAGAAAATCGATGCTGAGACAACAGTTTGAAGAATTTCAGATCTCTGAAGAGGAAGGAATTCACAAGGGCTATGACAGGTTTCACAAGATTTTAAGTTAGTTGAATCAGCTGAAGGCAAAGCCAGATAATGATGATTGTAATTCTAAGTTCTTGAGATCTTTACCTCAATCCTGGATACAAGTAAGCATTGCTTTCAAAACTAAAGGTGGGCTGGATATGCTTACCTTTTATGAGCTGTACAACAAACTTAAAGCTCTTGAGCATAATGTAAGGAGTCCTTATCGTTCCTCATCCACTTCTAGTCATACAACTTTTGTTGGGGCTTCTACCCCTAAGATGATTCATGCTCCAAGTCCCACTTACTCATCATCATCTTACACTACCACTCCATCAAGATCTCATTCTAAATCTAGTGGTGTAATGGAAGATGTGCTTGGATCCTTCTTTGCTGATTATGATCCTCAGCAGGAACTTGCATATGAGGATTTTGAATAGGTTGACCCAATGGATATGGAGGAGATGAAGTTGAAGTGGCAAGTGGCTATGCTTTCTATGAACATCAAGAGATTTGAGCGTAAATTTTGGGAGGAAGTTTGGCTTCTGTGGAAGAGATCCAAGGTTTGACAAAAGAAGGTCAAGTGCTTTACATGTCATCGATAGGTCACTTCCGGAGAATGCAAGGATAGGAAAGCGGTGATGAGGTGAGATACTCTTCCTATCGCTATAATCGGAGGAAGCCGGAAATACTAAGACCGCTCGTCACTTTGATGCCAATGTCGATCGGAAGTCACATGAGGTCGAGAATGAAGATGGTCTTGGTGGTGAGAATATTGGGTTATCTTGGCTAATCAGACTTGAGGATAGGCATGATCAGATTGCCTTGATGGGCATATCTCAGGTACAAAATTGTTTGTTTGGTTGTAGTGAACGTTATAATGAACTTAAGGAAGCATATGATATTTTGAAACCTAAATACAATGAATGCTATGTTGAAGTTGAAGCTTATAAACAGGCTTTAAAAACATTAGAAAGACAAAAGGCTTGGTTTCAGAAGAATCAAATAGCTTATGATGAAAAACTTAGGGTGTTGGAAAGTGATCTAGAGTGTACTAAAAATGATTTAAGAAGATCTGAGAAAGTAAAAGCAGATGTAATATCCGAAAATCTAGTGTTAAAAGAAAAACTAGATGAAGAGATTGCTAGGCATAAAGAATGGTTGTTGAATGGAAACAAGTTAGCTAGTCACATCTATGCTAGTCAAGCTCCTAATACTTCTATAGGTTTAGGCTTTAAGAAGTATGTAGGGTTAGAAGCTAGGGATGACACACAGTAAATCTACACCAAAGAGCTTAGCTAATTTTGTCAAAGAAGGTGATTTACATGTCAGACGTGGGCCGATTAGAGGTGAGCACATGCCCATTGACCTTTCCATTTCGTTGACTTTGATGGATCACAAGATCTTTATGGCAAAATTCAAGGGACTTGCGGACCGATACTTCATCTACTGACTTTGTCTCTTGTGTTAACAGTGACAAGTCCTCTGACCAATGAAACATTTGATAAAAGTGGTTAAAATTCACACTGATGATAATGTGGCAGATCTGTTAACAAAAGCTTTTGATGGACCAAGGTTTCAACACCTTATGGTCTATATTGGTATGCTTAACCCTTAACTGCAAAGTTTAAGGGGAGGCATAGGCCTCAGGGGAGGCATATGCCTCAGGGGAGGATTTGTGTACACTTTGAATATTCTTATGTAACTTTGTAGATTTTTGTTTACTAACACTAACCAGCTAATGTAATTTAAGTTTATTTGTCTTTGTATGGTTTGTGTGTTTCTCTGTGTCTGTTTTGTTTTGCAGATTGCATATATGAGTTGAAGTTCACCATGGATGGTCAATTGGAATATGGTCAAGTAAGCTTTAAAGTTTGTTTCCACTGAAGAGAAAGTACTGAAGATAAATTGTTCATTCAAGAGAAGTACTGAAGTTAATTGTTCATTCATTCAAGAAACAGCATTTTTACCTTACCATACGATACCACTACCTGATTACAATCAACTTTAAATGGAAATACAAAATTCATATCTATTCATGAACTACTAAACCTATTATAATTCCTATCATCGACTAACTCATATCATCTATTCCAGCTGTTGGATATGCATGACCATGATATGCATGACCAGTACGACGAGCTAAGGATCAAAATGGGAAGGATGGATTAAGGAAACCGTAGATGATGAAGATGAATACACATTGTCCTTTGTGCTTCATCTACTGGTTTCACCAAAAAGCAATCAATCCATCTTCCTTTTACCCTCCCCCTTTACGATATGTGTTGAAGCACCAAAACATAGTGCAGAAAGACCAAGAACCACCTCTCTGTCCTTTGGGAGTGGCGGATTTTTGGCGCGTGGCCTTGGTTTGGGTTGGGAGGATGAAGGTTGTCCTTTCTTTGCTTCCTCTCTAACCAATCTATTGAAGATTGGTTCTAGGCGCTCAGTAGAATCATCTGATCCTTTTGATGACTCAGAAGGATCTATCACACTGTCATCTTCTGAAGAAGGGAGAAAGGGTGATTTTCTAAGTTGCGGATATGGTTGAGGAATGTAATAAAGCCATGGGTTAGCATCATCACTTGATGATGATGATGATGAGGATGAGGAAGTGAGGTTTATTACCTCTGGTTGATTCCACATTGGTAATTGGTGTTGATTGGAGGGTTTTTGGTAAAATTAGGGTTTGTGATGAATATTGGGGGTAAATGATATGTGTTAAGTGTGCATTGGGATGATTATATAGACGGATTCGAGGTTTAATGTAATTTAATGTGAGTTGGGTGGCACAGTAACGCTCCAGATATTTACTGAGATCTTTTATCTTTGGTGGTTTCTGCTGATGGGATTACTTCAGCAGATTTACCGTGTTTCTGCTGAAGTGTTACTTTGTCTTTGGTGAAAGTTAAGAGACACGTATGATATGGTCAACGAAAGTTCTGATATTTTTGACCATAATTTGGGCAACTTCTACCTATCCATTAATTGCATATCTTTACTTCAAATCAACCGATTCCCTCTTCAATTAGGTTCAAAACACTTACAGTTGCAAGAATCATAACCCTAACTCACAATTCATCACATGGCACTTCAATTTAAGAAAGATCATTATAAAATAGCTTTTCTGGGAAAAACAAAGGGAGATGAAATATATGAACCAATGGTGGAGTTCTTGAAAAGATCAAAGATTCATTATGCTTTAACACATTCTCCTAATGTGATATATGAATCATTGGTTACACAGTTTTGGGCATCTGCTGAAAAACAGAGTGATACATAGATAGTAGCTAAGATTGACGGAATAGAGTATAATGTGACGGAGGAGTTGATAAGAAGAAAGCTTTGTTTAGACGATGTTAATGGGGTTTATCACTCTAATGTGGTGGACATACTTGCTGGACTAAGAGCTTTTGGATACCAAGGTACGAAGACTGATATATGGTTCAAGAATCAGCTTTGTCCTATGTGGAGGTTTTTGGTTCACACATTGCTTCAGTGTATAAGCAATAAATCAGGAGGATGGGACCAGTTTTCTACTCAACTGGGATGTGGTATTGTTTGTCTTTCACAGGGTTTGACTTATAATTTTTCTAGGTTTATTTTTGATAATTTGGTTGAAAATATTCATAGGAAAAAGCATAAGTTTTTTATGTACCCTAGGTTCTTACAAATGATTTTAGACATTACAACCACTGACCAAGTCTTTTGTCCCATAGGAGCTTTATCTACTAAACTATTTGCTTCAATGAAAACTAAATATGAGGGGGGACATCATCCTTTGCTTGCAGCTATGTTGCCTCAAGGCAATGAGGCTGCTGATGAGGATAATGTTGTTAATGACCCACCTTCTTCGAATGTTGCTGCTGATGGTAATCCATCAGTTAACATAGATGAGGGCCCTTCTACAACTGCTGAAGCATCTCATGTTTCTCCTGACCAACCTCCACCTACACCTTCACCTAGACCTAGTCCTAGTCCACCACCTACTCATGTTACTCCTGATGAGATTGAGCATGAGGTTAATAGACTTACCACACCTATTCCAATTGAGGAACCATTTAATGAAGGTTCTCTTAATGTTGAGCATGACCATGTTTCTCCTGAAAGGTCCAATGAAGCTCCCAATACCACTGAGCAATCTGCTGGTGGAGCTGAGGACATTATTACACTTACATCTGTCTATGCTTTAGTGAACAGGTATGTGGCTGAGGTGGCTGATCTCAAAAAGGAGCTTGCAGAGACAAAATCTACACTTGGTGGTGAGATTGTGGAGTTAAAGAGTAAAGTTTAGAATTTAGAGGAACAACTTGGGTATAATTCCAAAAGGAAGCTAGTGGTTTCTTCTGATGAGGAGCAAGAGGATGTTCATTTTGGTTCTCTTGACATGTTAGCAACTGTGGCTCAGAAGACTAATGTTCCTTCATCAGTGATTGCTGAATCTTCAAAGAATAAGGAACCTATTCAGTTTGCTAGAAAAAGGAGAAGAAATTATTTGAATAAGAGATCCACTGAAGCTTCAAAGGAACAAAGTGTTGAAAATGTCACAACTGCTGAAGACAAAATGACTGATGTTCAAATGGAGGATATTGCTTCTGAACATGGTCAAGCTTCTTGTGTACAAGTACAATCAGGTCATTCACCTTCAGCAGATGATCCAGAAGTATTTCTTGCTGGAAGAAGGTTTACTTTGAATCCAGCAACTGATGTCTTTTCCACACCTGTTGAAGAGTTGTCTCAACATGTTTCTTCTGATGTTAACCTAGGCGTTTCTTCTGAAGTTCCTATTGTTGATATTGCTGATGATGATTGTGCTAAGGAGCCTGATAATAAAGCGAAAGGAGTAGTGATTGAAGATAAGCTTGGTCCAGGTCTGGTAAGTGAACAGGAAAGGCTAGAACAAGAACGAATGTTAGCTGACTGTGCAGAGCTGAAGAAAAATGATGAATTGGCTAAAAAGCTTGCAGCTGAGTCTACTTCTGATTTGCCTCCTGAAAGAAAAAGAGAACTGGATGAATTGGCTACACAGATGCCTGCTGCACAATGGGATGCTCACATTCAGCAAGCTGCTTCAGATCCTACACTTGCTCAGAATATTCTAGGTGCAGACTTTGATAGTGAGAATTTTGTTGCACAAATGGTAGCTCTTGGACGAAAACGAAAGCAAGAGGCAGCTGACAAAAGGAAAGCTCTTAAGGCACAAAAGGATAAAGCTAGAAGAGAGAAACCACCTACTAAAGCTCAGAAGAAAGCATATATGAGAACTGTGGTGAAAAATCAGAATTGTACTGTATATAATTCTAGTCTAACAATGAAGCAAGTTTTGGCTTTTTCTGATTCTGAACTGGTCAAGAGGTATAATAGAATTATGAAGTTTACTTCATCTGTTTCTACCTCATCATCAACTTTGAAGAGGGTTGCTGGTGCTACCGATACTCCTAAGGCTAAGAGACCTAAAACAGTGGAAATTGTAGATAACTTTGATAATGTTCTACCACAGATGATTTCGTCTGATGTTTCTTCTGAAGCTACTCCTGAAGCTACTCATTCAGCTGACAGGGTTCACTTTGCTGAATCAAATGTTGTTTCTTCTGAAACATTATCCAGAGTGGCACATGCTGATCCAATAGGCACAAAGTTAGGTAGGGAAGCTGAACAAAAAGCTGCTAAATCAAAGAAGGCCAGAGAGGTTCTTGAGAGAATGTATCAGTTGCGTAGTGCTGTCCCAAGTAAGGCTACTTCTTCCATTCCTATTATAGATGTTCATGATGACTCAGAGGAGGCACCGTGTATGGGAATTTATATACCAGGTAGGAGGAAGAAAAGGATGTCCAAAAGAAGACCTTTTCTTTATGGAGATCTGTACGATCATCTGGGACACACACATCCAAGGTTAAAAAATCTCCCAAGGCTAGCTCTTTGGATCTCAAAGCTGATGATTCAACTTTCATTAAAGAAGGATCTGCTGATGTTTTTCCTGAAGGATCTCATGATGTGTTGATTAATTAGACTTTGACTGATGGGGAGCTTAATACTATTCATCGGCTGGATAATTCCTCAATGAAGTTTAACTTCTTGAAGGAAATATTTCATCTGGTAGATAGGCATGATTTGAATACACTCTATAATCTTGTTACTAAGCATTATGCTACACACACCCCACAAGGTTCTGGTGTATTTCTGTTGGGTGATCTTCAAGTGTTGTTTGATTCTCAATCTCCAGATGGTAAAGGGTATCATATTTGGAAGAATTCACATATGTGGAAGGTTGACACATGGAGATTTTATCCTATGCCTTGTGTGCATGTGGTGGAGACAAAGGGTGGTATTACTGTGTGTATGTTCTCTGAGAAGATTTATCCTTTGTCTAGAAGATTGATGGAAAGAATACTTAGACAGAAGTTGTTAAAATTCACACTGATGATAATGTTTGATTATCATCAGTGACATTGTCTAGAAGGTTTATGGATGGAGGTTTTGATGAGTGATGGTATTGATGCGATCAAGGATGATGTTGAGTATGAAACGCATTTCTTCCCTAACTTCTATTGCGATTTCCCTAGTGGATTTGCAATGTTCACAATGTAAGTGATGTGGGTAATGAGTGCGGAATTTTTCTGGGCTGTTTTGATTTGAGTTATGCGGAAGATGTGGTGGAAAAATAGGAAAATATGGATCAACATCCGGAATGTTTGTAAGTGGTGGTGGAAAAGAACCTAGATGTTCTTGTAATGTGATGGGGGCTAATGGTGGTGATGTTTCAAGATCTTGAAAAATAGTATTTGGAGATGTGGGCGGTGTTGAAAAGACTATTTCTTTTTGTTTAGGTTGTTTAGATCTTGTTGGAGTCTTAAGGAGTTCCAAAAGAGTGACTTTAGGTGGTGATGAAGTTGGTGTACTTGTTGGTGACGAGGGAGGTGCTATGATGGAAGCATTTTGTGGTGAGTTATTTGATGGTGATGAGCTATTAGATGATGTTTTTGCTAAGCAACAAGGTCGGATACTAATCCGTGCGGATATCCTAGAGTGTGATTGTGGTATTTTGGATGGTGGAAGTACAAAGGTTTGGGTGTCATGAAGATGATTGTTTGTACTAGGTGATTCATCTAAGTTGTAAGAGTTTGTGAATGACATGTTTTTGAGGATGGGATGAGTATGCAAGCATTTTGGGAGTTCTATATATAGAAAAATAATGCAGTGTAATGAATGCTTGACCCAAAATGTGGATTAAAATCTAATGATTAGATATGAATTTAAGGCATATGATCATGAGAACATAAGCATTAAAGAGCATACTCCAAAAATAAAACAAATGTGGATTTTTCATCCAAAGTGAGAAAAATAGAAGGTAAAAAGCACTCGTCTCACGAATCCATGGATCCTTCCTTGAGGGATCCGTCCAGCATGAAGGCCGGGATCCGTGGGTCCTGTGATTCGAGCAACACAAAATTTTCCTTTTGGAAACATTTTGCCTAGTGTGTGCCTATATGCAAACTATTTGGAGTTACTGATTATCTCGACCCCTAAAAAGAAATGGAAAATAAACTAGAAGTGAAAATAAACCTATTGAGATAACCTGAGAACACATATTTAGTACTTTGAGTACGTAATTTAGTGTTGTCGATGCTCCTAATTCATTGTTGCTTAGATGAATGTACCCGAAAATACATATTAGTTATGTATCTCCTTTAGCATTCACAAGACATGAGATGCAATGAAAACGGGTTTTTACTTTGTATTAATAATCGTGAGAAATTGCTTTTGTGAAATTGATACGGGAAGGTATCATCCTTTTAGAAGACGTTTTGAAAAGAGGTTTTCTTTGAAAATGTGTATGTGTTTGAAAAAAAAAGAAATAAGAAAGCTATAAGTGGAAAACTTATCTTGGGTTTTGAAAATTCCCGTATTGTTTGTGAGTTGTGCGTGAAATAGAGATCCTAGACTCAGAAAGAAGAAGGCTAGTGTTTACATACCTTGTAGAGTCAAACAAGTTACGACGTTTGTTCCATTAGACCACGACCAAGACGAAGTAGGTTGAATTGTTCCCGCTTCAATGGTTTGGTGAGGACGTCAGCTATGTTGTCTTCGGATGCTACCTTCTCAATAGAGATTTTCCCCTTTTGAACATTGTCTCTTAAGAATCTCTATATGCTTTGTGCGAGAATGCAATACCGGAATCTTGCTTAAGTCGATGGCACCTTTGTTGTCACATAGGATGGCTATGTCGCTTAGATGGATGTCGAGTCGACTAACGCTTGTTTCATCCATAGTGCTTGTTGGCATGCTTTCACGGTGAAGACGATCGGCTTCGGTTGTTGATATTACTAGTGTCGTTTGTTTCTTAGAAAACCAAGACGTTAAACAACATCCCATGAAAGTACATACCCCACTTGTACTTTTCTATCAACGTAATCACCGCATGGTCGAATCGCATATACAATTGTTTCTACTCCCGTGCCCTTAGGATACCATAATCCTAATTGTGTTGTACCCTTAATGTATCTAAATATCCTTTTACGGCTTCTAGGTGTGATGTTTTAGGGTCTTCTTGAAACCTAGCACATAAGCAAACACTAAACATGATATCCAAATTTACTTGCCGTGAGGTAGAAGACTACCTATCATGCCACGATATTTAGTATTATCTCTGATTCATTGCCTTCATCTTTTGTGAGTTTGGTGTCGGATGACATTGGTGTCCTAATTGGTTTCGACTCTTCTAGACCGAATTTCTTTAACATCTCCTTTATGTATTTAGATTGATTAAAGAAGATACCATCTTCTACTTGTTTGATTTGTAGACCAAGAAATAAACTAAGTTCTCCCATCATACTCATCTCGAACTCGTCATGCATGATTTTAGAGAAATCATCACACATGTCTTGACAAGTGGATCCGAATATAATATCATCTACATATATTTGCACTATGATTATATGTGACTCTCTTTTCTTAGTAAAAAGTGTGTTGTCAACTAACCCCATGGTATAGTTGTGTTTAATTAAAAATGACTTAAGTATATCATACCAAGCTTTTGGAGCTTGTTTAAGACCATAAAGGGCTTTCTTTAATTTATACACATGTTTAGATTTTTCAAAATCGATGAAGCCCGGAGGTTGAGCTACATATACTTCTTCATTAATGAAACCATTTAGAAAAGCGCTTTTGACATCCATTTGATAAAGCTTTAGATCATTAGCACAAGCATACGCAAGAAGTATTCTTATAGACTCTAATCTAGCCACGGGGGCGTAGGTATCATCAAAGTCTATTCCCTCTTGTTGGTTATACCCTTGAGCAACGAGTCTAGCCTTGTTCCTAGACACTACTCCGTTTGCATCTAATTTGTTTTTATAAACCCATTTAGTTCGTATTATGGTTTGATTACTAGGTGGAGGGACAAGTGTCCAAACATCATTAGAAACAAATTGATTTAATTCTTCTTGCATGGCCATTACCCAACTCTCATCTTTTATGGCTTCTTGTGTATTCTTAGGTTCTATGGTTGAAACGAAACAAAACAAGCTACTTTGGTTTTGAACTTGAGACCTTAATGTTCTTTCGTTTAGCTTTCCTATGACCTTATCTATGGGGTGATCTTTGGACTCTTTAATGTTTATGACTTCATCATTTAAAGGTTCTTCTTCTTCAATTATCTTTTTCTTTATTATTATAGCTTCACTTTCTACAATCTCGTCATCGGCAAGAGGTGGAGAGGGTTTGGGTGGACTTTCATCAAATTTTATATTTAATGACTCTTCTACCTTCATTTTTTCTTTGTTTAATATGACGTAAGCTTTGCTATTTGGAGAGTAACCTAAAAAGATACCTTCGGTTGATTTAGGATCAAATTTTGTAAGGTAATCTTTAGTGTTAAGAATAAAACATTTGCTTCCAAAGACTCTAAAGTGATTTAACGTAGGCTTTTTGCCTCGGAGTAACTCATATGGAGTTTTACCTAGGATTGGTCTAATTAAGACTCGATTGAGTATGTACGTTGAAGTATCAACGCATTACACCAAAACTTTGAGGTATGGATTGTTCATTAAGCATTGTTCGACTCATTTCTTGTAGGGTTCTATTCTTTCTTTCTACTACCCCATTCGATTCATGGAGTGCGTGGAGCCAAGTTGTGAGTAATACCATTAGCCACAAAAGGCTCCAAATTGCACTTCGTTATCGAATTCCCTACCATGATCCGTCCTAATAGACACTATGGGACTTCCTAGTTGTCTTTGGATCTTTTTGCTTAATATTTCAAAATAATTAAAGGTTTCCGTTTTGTTCTTTAAGAATTTTGTCCATGTATACCTAGAATAGTCATCCACTATGACCAAAGTATAGTAGTTGCCTCCATAACTTTGGATAGCGGATGGACCAAACAAATCCATATATAGCAATTCTAGACACTTAGTTGTAGACACCATGTTTTTAGCTTTATGACTAGAATGAACTTGTTTTCCTACATTACAAGCATCACAAAAGTGATGTTCATATTTTAACTTAGGTAGATCTCTTACTAGATCTTTGGATGATAGCGATTGAAGAAGTCGCATATTGGCATGACCCAATATTCGATGCCATAAGGTCAAAGTATCATCCATAGAGGTAAGACAAAGTTTGTCTTTAGGTTCATTACCAATTTTAATGACATAGACTCCATGTTTCCTAATTCCTCTTCCTATGGTTATGCCATTTTTTAGTATCTTACTACGGTTTCGGTAAAAGTACATTGCACTTTTATCACATATTTGTCCTATACTTAAGAGGTTAAAGTTTAGGTTTTCTACGTGACACACATTGTTAATGGTTGAGATTATTTAGAAATCGTACTTTACCGATGATTCTACTTTTGTTATTTCCAAACACCACATTACCTCCATTGACGGATTCATATGTGGAGAATAAATCCATATTGCCGGTCATGTGCCTCGTGCACCCGCTATCCTTGACCCATTCATCGGGGTCTAGGTCGACCTTTAAGCACACCTAAAACAATAATAAAGTCAAAAGTTTGGTCCCCATTTGTTCATGGGTCTATTAGTGTTAAACATTCCATTCATGTTAGACATGTATGGATAAGGTGAGTATGCATTCCATGGAGCAAAGTTTTGAAAAGGAAAACCATTTTGCATATTTGGGTTCCATCCCATTTGATGATTACTTTTCGGGTAAATGTTATTAGGTCTCCTAAATGAATTAGGTTTTGAAAAGGATGGAGCTTTGTTTCTTGCAAAAGTAGGATTATATTTTGGAGGTGGTTGTCTAGTGGTGACGTGAGTTGGTTTCTTCCTATTAACGATAACAAAATCGGTTCTAGATAAAGAAGCTACGTTATTACCCTTTGCTTGCTATAAGGATCCACGGATCCTGGCAGACACCCACCGGTTCCCTTTTGAGGATCCGTGGGATCCGCCACAATGATGTTGGTTTATCTAGTGCCTTAACAAATTTTGCTTCTTTAACTTCACTAGTTGATGGATCAAGTTGTTGAATACCTAAACCTTTTTGGTTGTTACCGGTTTTAACACTATCTAATATTGTATCTAAAGTGTTCGTACTCATTCTAGCAATTTTAGAATCTAGATGATCAACTAGTGTTTGAAGTTGAACGCAAAGTTCACATTCACCACTTGCTATTTTACCTTTTTCTAAACGTTTTAGTTTTGCTTTTATATCTATGACTTCTTTATCTAAACGTTGGTTTTGACTCTTCAAAAGCTTGTTTTTGTTAATTAGTTTTAAGCTAATATTGCATAGTTTGTCATATTCATTATGTAATGAGTCATCATCAAGTGATGAACTACTATAGTATTCGTGACATACCTCGTCATTTGCCATGAGACAAATTTCTTCGCCCTCCTCGTCGCTCATTCCCCAAGTGCCGCTCACGAACGCCTTTTGATCATCCCGTTTAGGACACTTACTAATAAAGTGGTTTGGGTCCCCACATTTAAAGCAAGTACGATCATCCTTCGGCTTCTCGTCCTCTTTGCTTTTCCGAAAGCCTTTCTTATCGTCATACGGTTGTTTGACGTATCTTCCCTTCCTTCTAAAGAACTTTTTAAAGTCCCTTACCGCCATAGCGTACTCCTCATCATCACTATTTGAAGAGGAGTTCTCTTCGTCGCTTGAAGCCTTTTTGGCTTTAAGGGCAAGAGATTTTTGTTTCTCTTTCACCTTTGTGGCTTCAGAGTCTTTAGCAAGGACAAGCTCGTAGACTTTAAGTTGCCTATGAGTTCATCAAGGGTGAGGATTGTCAAATCTTTTGACTCTTCGATCGCCGTCACCTTGGATCTCCACTTAGGTGGAAGTGCCCTTAGATATCTCCTGACATGGTTACGGCTAGAAAAAGATTCATCAAGTGCTTGTAAAGATGTAATAATAGTATTAAAATTAGCAAATGAATGATCTATAGTTTCCTCATCCGATATTGAAAATTGTTCATATTGTTGAACAAATAAATCAATTTTATTATTTTTAACTTGTTGATTACCTTGATGAGTTACAACTAAAGAATTCCAAATTTCTTTAGAGGCTTTAAGCATAGAAATTCTTTCAAATTCCTTTTTGGGTAAAGCATTATATAAGACCATTTTTGCTTCACTATTTTTAGAAAGCTTTTTCTTTAAATCATCACTTAGTTTATCATGAGGTATGTTAACTAAATTTCCTTTATCATCTTTTGAGGTAGCCTCAAAATCTCCTTCAACAATAATGTACCAAAGATCAATATCTTTAGATTTCACATATGTTTTGAATCTATTTTTCCAATATATAAAACCATTAGTTTCAAGTAGTGGTGGTCGTTGCATAGATTGCCCTTCCTTATAATTTTCGAACCCATAGTGATCGAAAAGTTTTAAAATACAAATTTACTTTAAAACTTTTATAAACTTAGCTCTTGATGCCAATTGTGGAAAACTAGAAGGGGGGTTGAATAGTTTTGCCGATTTTAAGTTAGTTTTCAAAAACTTTAGATTCGTTAATATGTGATATCTTGTGGATGTAGAGAAAGTATAGATCTAATGATAAAGCAATCAAGTAAAGTAAAGTTAAGGGATAGAAATGACACAACCGATTTATAGTGGTTCGGCTACAAGGACACCTTCCTTGCCCTACTCCACTCCCCGAGTCACCTACTCGAGAGTTCAAGCACTATGTCAACAAACTCCTTCACTTGGCGGAGAAGCCTTCACAACGTTGCTTACACCTTTATCCGCACGGCTAAATACCGAGTCCGTAACACGGTGGACCAAACCAACACGATCGTTACACAACAAATATGTGAAATATCAAATACAAGATCTTCGCTACGAAATCTTTGGTAGTGACAAATCAATCAAGGACCCTTGCTTGGATGACTTGTAGAATGCTCGTGATCTCGCCTTAGAAGGACCTATATGAGGATCACTATAGAAAGAAAGAAGAACAACTCTAGATCAAAAGATCTATATGTTAGAAGAGAATGAGAGTGTTTGAGAGATTTAGTAAGAAGAGGGTGAGTTAGAATGAAGAAATGGCTCTCTATTTATAGGCAAAATCTTCATCGCTCCCCGGATCCCACGGATCCCTCCCACTTGGGATCCGGCTAGTGTAATCCTAGGGATCCGTGGGATGCTCCTCTTTGCCCATGGGTTTTTTGGTTATGGGTCATGGGTTATGGGTTGGTCCATGGTTTTTCTTTAGATTCAATGTATCTAAGTATACATTGTATCTAGCCAACTTGGGTATGGGTTATGCTCCATGGGTTATGGTTATGATCCATGGGTTGTGGTTTTTACCCATCCTAATAAACTATTACAACAAATGATCAATTACAACATTTTTGTATTTAAATGGCTATATGTAAATGCTTTACAAAAATAACATGTATCCTTATAATTGTACTTAAGATAACATTATATTTGTTATCAACAAAACACAAAGAGATCGCAAAATATTAATAAACGTTTTTACGGTTTATTTGTATTAACAGAAAACAATTTGTACAAAGTACTAATCAATTAATACACAATGAAAAAATTACATAAAAACTCGTGCGTGCACGACTATGATAACTGTATAAATATAAAAGAAGTATAAAAATCGAATAAGTGTCAAAAAAAGAAATATCTAACAAACCAACAAAGTTGTTTAGTATCGAGAACCCAGATAGCGCCACTGAGCGTATAACAGATGCACCAAATGATCATAACCTACATGAGTTGTAGACTGGATACGTCTACAAGCTTGTTGTGACCTGAAATAAGAGAAAGAAACACACTATGTTAGTCGGAGCTCGTGGATACACCCTGCCAATTGGTTTGACGTGAGAATAAGTCATCAAATTATAAGATGAACGTGTTTAGAGAGATAAAGTGAACATAAGGGAGAACATATCCTAAGAAATGAAGATGGTATTGATATTTATAAGCAATTACTAGGAAAGTTTTAGGCCATACCACATGTCTCAGCCAGATAGGTTAGAGGGGAGTACATTTCCGTTGGCCAATAGGAAGCTAGGCTCCGAGTGCAGGTTGTGATGTCCTTCCCTTGTTTGTCAAAAATATGTCCATGTGCACTTGTCGCGGATGCGGGAATATTCTATGTTTGTCTTTAATTTGGAGCCTAAGTCTCCTCAAAGGCTAAAGATTCTCGAAGGGTAAGACTTCATGAGGTAGGTCCTTGTGTATTAATGGATTTCCTTACGGTAGCCTAGTAGGCTTTACGTCAACGATAACATTGAGCGCTATACGTGTACTGCTTGGAGGCTAGCCTCTGACCGTAGTACGTTGGGACTACAAAATTATGTTTGACATATGTTTGTTCTTTCATCTGTGTAGTCTTGTGCAATACAACAATCTTTTTTAGTAAACATTCTTGCTATAACTGCTTAGCTTGTCATGACATGAAGCGTAACGTGGAGGTCCTAAAGTTGGTCCTGTATGTTTAGGTTTATTCGAGTCACCTTCTTCATGTTCCTTGTAGTCTTGTGTAATATTACAATCTCATTTTTCTACCTTTTTTTTTTCAAGAGAAACAAACATGGTTAACATATTAAACTAAAAATCACGAAACTTCATGGAAATAAACCTATAACATAATAAACACTCTGTTGGTTGGTAGCTCCCAGAACAGGGTTAAGACAATCAGTAGCAACTGCAAATACCACTAGGTGGTTACCGGATATCACTTGGAATCGTGTAATCACTTTCCAAAGTAAATTATTCGACCCAAATGTCTGGGTTACACGAATATCTACTTGGGATAAGACCAAATGTTTGTTATTGAGTTAGGCACAAATCAATAACCCTTTTGCTTAGAAGTGTTAATCGTTTTTCTGTCTTCTTCCATGCATGATCAGATATCCTATTTATAGGAAATTACTCTTAGTCAAATGGAATTATGATAATTAATTGCCCCATTAATCGCCTCATAATTATCCCCATTATAGCGTTAGTGGTTACATGACCAATTAAACGTGGTCATTATGCGCTTGTAATCGCCACTTGAATAGGTTAATGCACGTTACAAGTTGAATTCAAGACTAGCGATACTTTCATAACACTAGCAAGATTACATAGCACTAGCAAGTGGAAACACCGCCTATCCGCACTAACTTAGCACTATCAAGATTAACATCGGCTATCGGTACTAACTTAGTACCATCGGACTAACTTAGCACTACCAAGACAAACCACTATTATAGTCGTGGTGTTCGGTGACCTTATGGGTGTACACTCCGCACCTTCCGACCCATTACGGTGTGAACTAATCCCTCAAGTGCACTAAATTTTCCAACAATCCTCCCCAAATTTAGTTCACTTCCTTTGCATGAAAAACAAACATCAAGCAAAACATGTGCTAGTCAAAATCCTGAGGATTGAATTTCCATCTTAGTACATTACACGTTCAAATATTCTAGAATCAGGGTGTTCTAAGAATTGAACCCTTCAACCCATTTGAATACCTGAAGATAAAATACACACAAGATTTCAAACACTTAAAAGCTCCTGACACTATACAAACCATGTGTCCATATACAAATTCATAAATGTTGTAAGAGCCAAAGTCCAAAGCTCCCTGAAGCGGCAAAACTTCAACATTCACATAGGTGGTTCCTCTTTATTCATGCTCATGCCAAGCACTTTTTCAAAGAAATTAACCATTAAGAAGTTAAGACTTCATCCTCCTTTTCAGCAGGTCTGAGCACAACCTTGGGATGTAAAATAAACATGTGCTCCAGTCCACTGAATGTTCAGCTTTCCACATTGAACTCAGCTCCTAAGTTTCCTCAGGAGGGAGTTGGGTGTCTTAGCATTCATCGACTAAGTTGGACTTAAACCCATCCCTTTAGCAGACTTTATAACCAAGTCTCTAGCTAATCCCTTCGTCAAGTGATCGCCTAAGTTACATTGAGATCTAACAAACTCTATAGATACCACCCCATTCATGATAAGCTCACGAATCATGCTATGTCCGACACCTAAGTGTCTAGACTTCCCATTGTACATCCGGCTATAAGCCTTTGCCAATGTAGTTGCACTATCACAATGGATAGAAATAGGTGCTATAGGTTTAGGCCACAATGGAATCTCAATAAGCAAGTTTTCAACCATTGACTTCTTTTGCCAAAGAATCGCTAAGGCTACAAATTGATTCCATTGTTGAACCGGTGATGCAAGTTTGCTTCTTGGATGCCCAAGAAATTGCACCTCCACCAAGTAGGAATCTGACCATCGGTAGAGCGAATTGTCTTGATGTTACCGATCCAACTTGCATTAGTGTATCCTTCCAACATCGAAGGATAGCGGTATATGAGAGACTATAATCCATAGTTCTCTTCAAATACTCTAATACCCTCCGAATCGCTTGCGGTTGATGAGCACTAGGATTACTAGTATACCGCTCAATTTTCCCACCGCAAAACCAATATCGTGTCTTGTACAAGTCATGGCATACATCGTGCACCAATCACCCTAGAATACTCAAGTTGAGATACGACTTTGCCATTATTAGGCATCGACTTCTCACAGTATCCATAGATGTAGTCATCTGAGTACAATCAAAGTAAATGAATTTCCTTAACACCTTCTCAATATAATGAGACCGAGAGATAGAAATCATTACTTTCATGTTTAATCCTTATACCAAAGATAACATCGCCTCCCCATGTCCTTCATGGAGAACCTTGATGACAAAAATTCCTTTGTTAGGTCAACTCGATTTTGGTCGGTGCAAAGATCAAGATGTCATCAACATATAGGCAAATGATGACTCCTTTACCGATTCATCAAATTTGCTATATACACATTTGTCGACTGGTTAAGAACATAACCACTAGACAAAACCACTTCATCAAATTTTGATGCCATTGCTTAGGTGCTGCTTGATCCATAAAGAGACTTAATCGGTTTACTCACCTTGTTTTCATTGCCGTGCATGATAAAGCCCCGAGGTTGGTTCATATAAACCTCCTCTTCCAATTCACCATTCAAGAAGGCAGTATTCACATCCATCGATGAATAATCGACTATGAATAGATGCCATAGCAATCATGAGTCTTATGGTATCGATACGAGCCACGAGGGCATAAGTATCAAAATAGTCTATTCCGACTTTTGTTTAAAGCCACGAATGACTAATCTAGCCTTGAACTTTTCAATAGTTCCATCTACCTTCATTTCCTTTTGAAAATCCATTTGCAACTGGTGGTAGATCAACCAACACCCAAGTGTTGTTGCCCATGATGGAATCCATCTCATCATTGATTGCTTCTTTCCGTAAAGCAATATCTCGGGACTTCATTGCTTCATCAAATGTTTTGGGATCATCCTAAACAATGAAGCAATAGGAGTATTGGTCCGAGACCTCATCCTTGTTCCTTCAATTAAGTATAATTGAAACTCGGGTCCAAATGACTTTGGAGTCTCGACCCTTTTGCTCTTTCTCGAGCATAGGTTCGAGTTGTTGAACTACAACCTCATCGGGGACCTCGATACACCGGTGTCATGAGTTCCATTAGGAATCCTCCGACTTGGTCTAGGGACCGATGAGAATCTATTCTCATCAAAGTTTGCATCCCTTGATTCAATTATGAAGTTAATCGAAACATATTCATTAGGTTCAATAACATAGAACCTAAAAGCCTTGGAATGCTAAGCATATCCAAAAAGATGCATCAATGCCTCTTTCACCCAAAGTTTTCGACTTTGGATCGTGAGTCTTACAATGACCCTACAACCCCAAACCCCGAGATAGTTCGGGTTGGGTTTCCTTTTAGTCCGAGTTCATAAGGGTAACCTTGTTCCTTTGTTAGAACTCTATTTAGTAAATAGCAAGTCGTTAACATAGCTTCACCCCGAACCCTTGACTTAGTCTGAATAGGACAACATGGAATTAACCATCTCCTTCAAAGACCTGTTTTTCCTTTCGAAATACCATTTCTTTGAGGAGTATAGGGAGCGATCGTTTCATGGATTATACCAACAGATCGAAAATACTGAGTATCCATGTACTCCCTCCCTATCGGTCCTTAATCTTTTGATCGGGGACCCAAGTTGTAATTCAACTTCGCTTTTAAACACTTTGAATTTATCTAATGCTTCATCCTTAGTATGTAATAGATAGACATAACAAAACCTAGAAGCATCATCAATAAATGTCACAAAGTACTTCTTATTCCCAAAGAGGAGTGGCATGCAAATCACACAAGTCATCGTGTATTAGCTCAAGAGCTTAGTCTCACGACTAACACCCTGAAAGGGTTTCTTGGTTATCTTGGTCAACATGCAAGTTTTACACTTTTCAGTGTCCATGTCAAATGCTGGAATTAACCCATCCTTAGACATATCTTCCATCCTTTTATAGTGTACATGGCCAAGTCTAGCATGCCAAAGGGTAGAGTCAGTCTGGTCAGAGGTGGTCACAAAGACTGAATTATCACTATCAGTGACAATATTAAGCCTGAACATTTGGTTAGATAAATAGCCAAAACCAATAAAAACACCACATTTAGACAAGACAAATTTATCAGACTCAATAACTTGTTTATATCCATGATTATTCAAAACACTACTTGAAACCAAGTTTTTCCTTATATTAGGAACATGAATAACATTAAACAAAGTTACAATCTTTCCTGAACTAAACCTAAGGTCTACACAACCACGACCATGCACCAAGGTTGTTGACTCATTTCCCATGTGAAGAATAGAACCATCATTCAGTGACTCATAAGTCTTAAACTAGCTTCTATCTTTGCACACATGGACGGTTGCACTAGAGTCAACCCACCACGCAACATCATCATCCTGCACATAATAAGATTCAGATACATATGTAACATAATAAATCTGAAAAGACTTATTAAACATATTCTGACCTTTTAGTGAGTGGGTTGAACCACCACTCCCTGAACCATTAGTGCCTGATCCATTGGCTTTACCACAAACTCTAACACCCTTGCAATCCCTTTTAATGTGACCAGTTTTGCCACATTCCAACAAGTAGGTGTTGCCTTCTTGTTAGGATATGCCCTTGTGTTATCATGATATTTGCGTTTGCCTTTGTTGTCATTGTACCTGGTGGAGTTGTTATGCTCCACTAGATTGACAACAGATGCACCAGCAGCATTGCTACTCTTTGGCTTGTCATTATCCTGCACCTTGAGTGATTCCTCAATGCGTAGATGACTGCCCAACTCAACCAGAGTTAACTCCTCCTTCTTATGTTTCAAGGTATGCTTGAAATCTTTCCAAGAAGGAGGAAGTTTATCAATAACACAAGAGACTGAAATAGCCTCATCCATGTGCATATTGTGTTTTGTAAACCTTCCAAGTATTCCAAGAAGTTCATTGTATTGTTCCATGGTGGTCTTGAATCGGTCATTTTGTAATTTGTGAAATTACTTACAAGAAACTTCTTACTTGATGCTTCCTCAGCCATATATTTGGCATCCAAGGAATCCCACAGTTCTTTGGAAGATTCAAAGTTCTGATAAATGTCAAACAGAGAATCAGACATACCATTGAGAATTAGACCTCTGCAAATGTAGTCATCATTCTCCCATTTGCTCCTCCTCCTGATATGCTCAACAGTAGCATCATCCCCATCATCAAGAATATGAGTGGTTAGCACATACACCACACTCATGCTTGACAGCAGGAAGTGCATCTTCTTCTGCCATCTCCTAAAGTCCACCCCTTCAAACTTATCCAGCTTGGCAAATTTTGAAGCAATGTGTTTCATTGCAGCAGCAGCCATTGATTATCAGCAAATAGTTTACTTTGATTGTTGGTTGGTAGCTCGAGCAATGTGGTTAAGACAATCAAGAGTAGCGCAAATACCACTAGGTGGTTACCGGATATCACTTGGAATCGTGTAATCACTTTCCAAAGTAAACTATTCGACCCTAATGCCTGAGTTACACGAATATCTACTTGGGATAAGACCAAATGTTTGTTATTGAGTTAGGCACAAATCAATAACCCTTTTGCTTAGAAGTGTTAATCGTTTTTCTGTCTTCTTCCATGCATGATCAGATATCCTATTTATAGGAAATTACTCTTAGTCAAATGGAATTATGAGAATTAATCGCCCCATTAATCGCCTCATAATTATCCCCATTATAGCCGTTAGTGGTTACATGACCAATTAAACGTGGTCATTATGCGCTTGTAATCGCCACTTGAATAGGTCAATGCACGTTACAAGTTGAATTCAAGATTAGCAAGACTTTCATAACACTAGCATGATTACATAGCACTAGCGATGTAAACAATGCCTATCCGCACTAACTTAGCACTATCAAGATTAACATCGGCTATCAAGACTAACTTAGTACCATCGGTACTAACTTAGCACTACCAAGACAAACCACTATTAGAGTCGGGGTGTTCGGTGACCTTATGGGTGTACACTCGTACCTTCCGACCCATTACCGGTGTGAACTAATCCTTAAGTGCACTAAATTTTGCAACACACTCTATATCGTAAGGCGATCTTTATATAAAATCAAAATGATTAGACACTAATCTAACGAAGTATTATGAAATTTTTGAGCCCATGTTCGTTATGAAAGGACACGCCAAAAGGCAAAACCTTAATGTTCAAATTTACTAAACATTTGAGGAATTGTTTTACTCCATTCATCATAAAATAATTGTTCAGTTTTGACTTTTGAAGTCTTTATTTTCTAACTTTGACTTTAAGTATTATTATTTGTATTATATAATACTTGATGAAAGTTATACACAATGAAAATATATTTTAAACATAATCCGTTTATATATTTTGCATCAACTATTATATAACACAAAAAAAAATACTTAAGATCAAAGTTGAACAAGAAAGATTTTTAAAAATCAAAACAGTACAATTACTTTGGAACGGAAGGAATATCAAATTAGAATGTTTGACTTTTGAGTACGCAATCATCTTTAGACATTCTAATCTACAAGCAGTTAAATAGATTATACTTAAAGTGCAAGTGTCTAACGATATGTTGATGTGTGCTAATAAAAATTGAGAGTGTGTAAATCAAATTCTCAAAGACATATGACCTATTCTAACTTTTGTACCGTGTTATGACATTTTTTTTGGTATATATGCATTTTGACTAGTACTAGATCAAATTTATATTTCATCATAGCGGTGCAATTAAAGAACACACGATAATCTCCAAACCGACACGCACGTCCAAAAGCATTTAACATGAACCTTAGATAGACCACGAATACACTAAAATTGATTATGTGCTTAAGGAAAAAAATGGATGATAACTATGGAAGGGTTGTTTTCTTGTGAATAAAAGTTTCACGAGCTTTGGTCAATGACTCAAAGTGAACCATTGTCGAAAAACAATAAAGAAAAGGGATTTAAAATGTTTACTTATGTCAGCATGGGTTTGGTTGTGTGGTTATGTGTGGGCTGTTGAATTCTATATAAACTCATACTCAGGATCGGAGAGTTTCATTCTTGCCGGTTATGGCTATCGTCAATACTTTTCGTTGCAAATATTTTGTTTTTCTTTTTATCATTGCAACCTTAACATCAACACCCCACGTATTCACTCATCCCAAAATCAATCCGTATAGTCATGATAAACACGGGACATGTTTGGCATCACGACTGCTTGCTGACTCGATTACTGACATCAATAATGAACTTTGCTTGGTTGTAGATGTTAATCCCTCGTATCTGGTGTTATTCTTCTGATGTGTTTGAGATAAAAAATACAGAAACAAATATGCTATAATATCAGAATTTATAGTAATTGAATTTGTATATTGAATTGATGAATTGTTTACAGACTTTGATCCTATTTATACTGCATGAATCGATGCAACAAAGAGTCATACCGATTCAGTGAAACGTTGTAACCTATTCTAAACGTTGTAACATATTCTATAACCGTTTATACCGTTATCCTAATGACCCAGCCCAATATAATGGGTCGGATTTTACAGAACACATAACATAAATACACTAAACTACCCTATTCTTTTCTTCTATAACATTAAGGTCCAACATTCACCCCCTAATGTTATAGACGTAAATCTAGTCTTCATAACTTGTCTTTACAGCAATGTTGGTTCATCGTCTACATCCCAGATCAGGTTTGCCTCATCCCTTTTCTCTGATTTTGGACATTCGTTCCTGTAATGCCCAAGTTCATGACACTTATGACACCGTATGTGACTCTTGTCCCGTTGTACTCCACTATCGCCTTGACCTTTCCTGGACCCCTGACCTCTTCCCTGGCCTTGTCCAAAGTCTCCATGATTTGAGTTTCCATAACCACAATGTTCACATCTCTGGTGTTTATCCTTCTCCTTTTTGTCTGCTTCCGTGAATAGAAGTCTACTAGACATATCTTCCTCATTAGTCTGCTTCTTGGTGTGTTCCTCAAAGGCCTTCAATCTCCCAATGGCTTCTTGGAATGGCATCGTATTAAGATCGGCAAATTGTTCGATTGCAGCAACAATTTGAATAAACTTTTCTGGTACTGAGCCCAAAAGTTTACGAACCAATCTTTTATCGTCCAAGGTATATCCGAGGCGCTTGCTTGTGATGCAATCTCACCGATCTTTCCCGATAGACATCGAGTGAATCATTAACATTCATCTTTAGTGATTCAAATTCGACTCTAGTGTTTGTAACCGTGCTTCTTTAACCCTATCAACTCCTACATGTCGCACTTTCAATGCATCCCAAATATCCTTCGTCAAGTAAGATTAGCAATTTGCAATATCATGTTTTTCGGAAGTGCTTGGTATAACATTGCAATTCTTTGTGTTGTTCTTCTTTGATCCACTTCGCCCATTGTAGGTTCCACTGCTTCCCAAATTCCATGGACGTTAAAGATTGCCTTAATCTTTAATGCCCAAATAGTATAATTTGTAGAGTTGAGGATTGGGCACTGGAAGTTTAACGATAATCCTCCTTCCTTTGCTACATTTTCATTCTTCTTTGAAGAATCCCCGGTCATGTTTCTTTTCTTCTTTCTACCAATCTTTAATTAAAATTTTCTTTCTTTCACAAATACTAATCGATTATGCTCTTATTTATGCCTCCAAATTCGATAATAAGAGTAAAAAATATCGATTATATTTGTAAAGGTTCTTAGAAAAAACAAGCTGGTTTCTTTGATTTACGGGTGTTTGATCAAACCCGCCTCGTTGTTGAAAGTCAAACTCGTTTGCCAATGATTGTCAATCCGCCTTACGCTAATGACAATCAATCTCCTTCTCCGTTTCGACAATCAAAAGCGCTTCATTGTTGATCCCGATCAATTTCATTGTTGATAATCAATCCCGCCTCGCTAATGATAATCAAGCCCGCCTTCGATCGAATTTTCTACTTCTCGAATCGAAAACCGCTCGATGCCACCGTTAATCCCTCGTATCTGGTGTTATTCTTCTGATGTGTTTGAGATAAAAAATACAGAAACAAGTATGCTATAATATCAGAATTTATAGTAATTGAATTTGTATATTGAATTGATGAATTGTTTACAGACTTTGATCCTATTTATACTGCATGAATCGATGCAACAAAGAGTCATACCGATTCAGTGAAACGTTGTAACCTATTCTAAACGTTGTAACCTATTCTATAACCGTTTATACCGTTATCCTAATGACCCAGCCCAATATAATGGGTCGGATTTTACAGAACACATAACATAAATACACTAAACTACCCTATTCTTTTCTTCTATAACATTAAGGTCCAACAGTAGAAGCTTCTGATATTCTTCGGATGCAAGCAGCGTACTTTTCATACCGTGTCTTGGATCCATTGGACAAAAGAGATCTGTCCATTTACTATTATGTCAACTACATGAAGCAGCCAATATATTTTCAGTATGATAAAGATGCTTTCTGCCAATCCGTTTACGTTGCCTCCTACATCATACATGGACGGAAGCAGAATACATATTCACAATGGGTGCCCCGAGACCACCCAAGACCCACCCTGCTTCCGTCCCTACATCACCGAGGTGCCTTTATAAAAAAATTAAAAAATATAAACACACAATATATATGGGAGGAGTGCAGTAACAATATGGGTGCCCCGAGACCACCCAAGACCCACCTTGGTTCCGTCCCTGCATACATAGGTCTTTTTATATTTATGTGTGTTTTGTTTTTCATCTTGTTCTTGGTGTCTTGTGCATGCGGCATTTTACGTAGCAAAATTATACGAGGCGATGAAGAAAATCAAACTGTCGATGTGGGCTCAACAGAAATAACGTTTGAGTCATGCTCCCCACGCGGCCATTTACTTTTGAAGAATTGTCAAGAGCAACCAATGATTTTCACAAAGATCGGATTATTAGGAGGGGAGGATTTGGTACAGTCTATAGAGCCATTTTTCCTGATGGTATAACAGTTGCAGTAAAGCGAGTTTCAAGTACATCTCAGCAAGGAACCAAGGAATATAAAGCAGAAGTAATGATTGTTAGTAGATCAAATCACAGGAATCTCGTCCAAACCATCGGATGGGGCCACGAGAGACAGGGTGAACTCTTAATTGTCTATGAGATCTTGGAAAATAAAAGTTTGGATGTTCATCTTTTCAACTCAGAGATTCCACCATTAGCTTGGGATGTGAGGTACAAAATTGCGCAAGGGCTAGCCAAGGCACTACGCTATTTACACGAAGAATGTGGACTACATTGTGTCTTGCACATGAATATAAAATCGAGTAATGTATTGTTAGATTCAAAGTTTGAACCAAAAAGTTTTGGGTTAGCCAAGCTCGTTGATTGTGATAGATCAATGGAACTTTCCGTAATAGCGGGTACTAGAGGCTATGTGGCTCCTGAATGTGTTTCGACCGGCAAGGTTGGCACACATTCATATGTTTATAGCTATGGTGTCATGGCTATAGAGTTAGCCACGTGATCTAAAACCATTTATCCTTCTCTCAAGAAGATCAAAAGTACTTGTGAAGTGGGTGCAAAACTTGTATAAAGCCGGTAGAGTAATGGAAGTGTTGATCCAAAACTAGGCGATGATTACAATGAGCTACAAGTGAAAGGGTTGCTCATCATTGGGTTATGGTGTGTTCTTCATGACTTTCGTGAACGACCTTCTATGAGAGAAATTGTTCGTATTCTTAATAACACAGAAGATCCACTTTGGGATCTCCACGGGAAGATTCCTAGTCTTATTCGAGATCCGGTTCCTTTTGACTTTAATTCGATACGTGAAACTTCTTTTGGATCTTTGGATTTGATTGTACCAATGGAAATGGGAAATCCTATACTTGTAGATCCTATGGTTTTGTCTTCTGGTGACACCGTTCGCTCTGAAGACGAGGATCAAACTTACTCGACATTATTTATGTGGCGACACATATCAGTTCTACATCTGTGGAGGTATCTCATAGACGCAATGTGGTTTCGATCTTCACACAATGGGTGATTCTCATCACACGTTATCACCGGTTGGCCTGTTTTAACAAGGGTTATTATATATATTAACACAATATGAGACTCAAGTTTAACTAATTCATTCACTATTTATACATATTTATATTATGTGTGTGTTTAAAAACCTCTTTGTGATAATGGCACAGGGCTATTGAAATCCGCGAGACTACCATGCTTATCACCATCTTTTCTGACATCCTCAACCTTTAACCACCATACATCCATTCACTACTCCCACAGATCTCCAACAATCAGATTCCACATCATCCCTTCGTCTTGTCTTCCCTTTAACGATAAAGATTCCTGCAACATCTCTCCTAAATGGGGTGCTGCGTATGATTTAAGTGGGTATTTTGTATTGGTTTGACTTTAAAAACCGGTTTCTACTTACATCGACTACCATCTCTCATATGTCGCCGTCTCCATTCTCTCCCACTGACCCAATTCCACAATTTGCTTGAAAAGAAAATAAAACACCATACTTTCATACTCCATAGCCTTCAATTTATAGTTAACCTGTTATTTTGTAGAGATTGTGTGTAATATAGGCGGCAAAAGTGTGATGGAGCTTTGTTTTGTTTGGTTTGTATCACTCCCTCTGTCTCATATTTATTGTCCATATTTCCTTTTATTAATGTCTCAAATTAATTGTCCACTTTCTCATTTTAGTAAAAAAAAATAGAATATAATAAGGGAATATTTCATTTGTGTGGTTGAGAGTTATAGTGGTCCTATTTTTATTAATCTTTGTATTTTTTGTCTCTTGACAATGATTTTGAAACGGATAGAGTATTTTGTTTATTTGTAGTATTTTATAAAGGTTGCGTGTAATATAGACGGCTCAATTGTATTTTTTATTAAAAGGATGTTAAAAAAATAATATATTTAATAGAGTATCTGTGAGTTCATCAATTAATTATACACATTTTATTAATAGTTCTATCCTTTAATTAAATTAAATAGTTGTTCTTTTGTGGTAAAAAAAAAAAAAAAAAAAAAAAAAACCTTCTAATATGGTTGTCAAATTTAAAGCATATGAGACATGGTGCGGTCAGTGGTGTTTATTTAGAGAGTGTCGTCCTTATAGTTCGAAAATTGTTGGCTTTCCGTGAGAAAACTTTGGGTCGTTTTCAACTTTTTAGCTTTGAAAAAGTATATGCAATTAGTAATTTAAGTTAAATATATATGTAATTTTTTAATTTTTGAAATGATATATATGCAAAAAGAGGCTCTCATGAACTTTCTGACGGATCCGCTTGAGAAGAGGTCTACTTTACGGTCAACTGATATACTTGTGTTTGGATGGGCTGGAGGGAAAAATGCTTGTGTGGATCTTACTGGAGTATCCCCTCTTGTTGGGCTTAGGGACAACGGGTTTGTTTCAGGACAAGTTGCGTTGAAAGCGGAATCTAGCAAAGTTGCTAAACACGAGAAGCTTGTTTAGAGAATCAACACGTGTTTATCCCTTTTGCTTTTGATACATTTGGTTTCCTAGCTCCGGAAGTAGTGGAGTTTTTTACTAGGGTTCAATAGGTTGTGCAATGTAATTTTTCAACTCTCAAGACACAAAACTTCATTTTTAGTAGGATTGATTTTGCTATCTAAAAGGGGGTTGTGGCGCAGCTTGTTACCCGCTTGTCTGCCATCTTATTGTAATCCGTTAAAATTTCTGGATTTAATTGATTCAACTTCAATTAAAAAAATGCAACTTTTTAGTGTTTAAAAAAGCAGTGTTGTAAATATCGGTTTTGGCGGCCGATATATCGGTGATATATCACTTATCGGCGGTTGACCGATATTATATTTCACTTATTGGTCAAATTTATCGGTTTGGTCAAAATTGGTCAAACTAGGTCAAAAATCGGTCAAACTCAGATTATTATTATTATTATTATTATTTTTATTTATAAATTGATAAATAATTATGGACTTGTGGCTTTTATTTTTCAAGGATGTTAAACTTTTTTAGCTTTTTGTGGTTATTTACTTATTTTGTTATGACATTGCTAATATTTATTTATTTTTAAATAAATTCCTTTATAATTTATAATTATAGATATATCATCGATATATCACCGTCAAGATCGATATGACGCTTGGTAGGGTCGACCGAGCGCTTATTTACAACCATGTAAAAGTATATATGCAATTTTAAATTTAAGTTAGATATATATACAATTTAAACTTTTGAAATAATATATATGCAAATCCCCTTACATTTTTAACAATATTCAACATCTTTTAACATCTCATTGCCTAAAAGTTTATCAACTTTGACCCCCAAATCACACAAAAATTTATTATACCTTCAACATCTAAATCATTCAATTTCAACAATTCCCTCAATTTTAACATATAAAAAACCCATAATTATCATAATCATACCAAAAACAACAAAACGCTAATATCAATATCAATTTTTTATTAATATACATATACAATCTTCAAACGGCTAGTAGTAAGAAATAAAATTTATACCAAAATTTCAAACGGCTAGTTATTTAAAAAAAATCAAAACCTTATAAATACACACTTTCACATCTTTTTTCACACACTTCTACAACTGAAACTCAAATTTATACACTTCCATTTTTACAAAAACAATTTGGGATATCCAAACGAGAGTTTTTTTAACCTAATTGGTATGGTGAATCCGAAACCGAGATATCCTAACCCGAACTCAAACGCGTCCTCTTCCGGTTTGCCTAACCCACTTGGCATGACTCCCGAGCAACTTTTTCAACAACAAAAAATGTTTCTTATGTGGCAAAACGCCAATTTCCAAAATGTACAACAAAACCCACTACAATTCGAACAACAAACCCAACCACAAACCCAATCCTCGCAATCAAAATTTGACCCCGAAGCTACACAATCCCAAAATCCAAAAGTCGAGGTAAACGTGTGGCAAAGAAATCGAAAGAACCCGAACCCTATTCCGAAAAAAATCCCGGGGTGACCGGGACTACAATACGTTGGTTACCGAGCGATGAAACACTACTTGCCTCGTGTTACGTTGTCGTTTCCGTGGATCAAAATGTCAGAGTTTCACAAACGTGTAACACGTTTTGGTAACAGGTTATGAACGAGTTCAATCGGAAAATTTTCCAACCACACAAAAAGGATATGTTGACAAGTAAGTGGCATTCGTTGAGCGAAAAGTGGCAAAGGTTCAATCGCGGTTTTCAAACGTGCTAAGCGTTTGGCAAAAAGTGGGAAAATGATTTGGATTTTATGAGACAGGCTAGATCAATATATCGTGGCGAGCATAAAGGTATCTCGCTTTCAAGAGGATGCGTGGGACATTTTGAAATCCCATGCAAAATGGGACGCGTGAACCGATTGTGTAGAAAACTAGAAGAGGGGTTGAATAGTTTACAAAGATAAAGAGTAAAGGAACACAAAACCACGACACAGTATTTATAGTGGTTCGGATACAAGGGACCTTCCTTGCCTTTACTTCACCCCCGAGTACCCCACTCGAGAGTTTGTAAGCACTACATAACATAAGCTCCTTAATGTGGCGGAGAAGCCTTCACAATGTCGCCTACTCTTTATCCGCAAGGCTAGACATCGAGTTCTTCCACAAGGTAGAACCAAACTTATCACAACGTCGCCTATACTTTATCCCACAAGGCTGAATCGAGTTCCATTACAAGGAGGAACTACTACCCAACACTACACTACAACACAACTACCCAAAGAAGACACTCCTTGTTACAACACTAAAGAGGATATCAACATCCTCTAACCCGCCTACATAACTTTGTACATCGATGCACCATATCGAATGTACACCTCTGGCATCATTCACTAATGCCTTCAACACAAGACTTCGGCACCTTTCACTAATGCCTTCAACACGACACTTCTATGGAGGGAGGAAAGAACTATCAACAAGATGCACTTCAGTGGTCTTGATAATGACGAAGCTTAGTAAATCATGACCTTGAGCTTGCACATCTCCAAGAGGTGGTGATCTCGCCTTTAAGAGGAACCTAGAGAATCACACAAACATAAAACTACATAGAATGATCCTTTGGATCTGTACTTAGTGAGGTTAGAATACTAAAAGAAAGTATATCTAAGAGTGGTAGTGAGCAAGAGAGAAACCGCTCACTATTTATAGACAAACGTGTCTCGTCCCACGGATCCCTCACTGAGGATCCCGCTAGTGCAAATCACGGGATCCGCCATGGGTCGGTTTAGTCCGGATTTTGGGTTGCAAACCGGGTTATGGGTTATGGGTTATGGACCATGGGTTATGGGTATTGGATTATGGATACCAACAAGATGCAATGTACCTAGTCATTGTGTTATGGATCTTGGGTCATGGGTCATGGATAATATCCAACATGACTTCATTCATGATGTCATGCAATGGGTCATGGGTTATGGATCATGCTCCATGGGTATGGGTTATGGACTTTTGTTTTTACCCAACACTTACCCTTTACATCATATACAAAGTATATATATACATTTCTATAGAATGTAAACACTAGTTGTTATACATATACATTTTTATAAGATGTAAACAATATTACTTGTTATTGTTTTATAAAAATGTCTTTGGTTTTATATAACTCATTTACTAAACATGTTTTGATGGTTTTAATATATTTAGTAAAAGTGTGTTAGTAAACTATTGGCTCGAACCTTTTACGTATTTTATTTATTTCGTTAAATGATTTTACGTTTGTTATCGACAAAACATTAGAAGATCGTAAAATATAAATAAATGTTTTTATGGTTTATTTGTATTAACAATCTCCCCTTTTTTTGTTGATGACAAAACATAAGATTATTTTAAGAAGAAAATAAAATTCGTAAAAATTTGAATTGGATTTTTTACTCTCTTCTCTCCCTTTTTGTCGAAACAAAAAGAGCTTCGAAAAGAAACTAACACATTGTGAAAAATGTTTTGAGAAAAGCTAGTGAAAAGTAAGAAAATAAGAAAGAGTTAGAGAAAGAAAAGCGAAGAAAAGTAGTAAGGTAAGAAGGAGATTCTTGTCTTAGCTCCCCGTGGCGTAGTACTTTCCAACTAAGTGCTTGCGGTTTAAGTTTATCTAATTAAGTGTGTGTAGTATATTTTTCCTACGAATGCATGTCACATCTTTTAATTTGTAGAATAAATTTTGTAAACATTCAAGAAACATCTTTTTATGTTTTTCTCTTCCCACGACTATATTATAAAGAAGACCAGCTATAGGAATATCAACGGTTAATAGTTCTATTTTAATATGCACATCACAATACGTCACAAACAAGCATATATGATATTGTATCATATGCATTATAAATACGATTTTGTGATGTTCATATTATTTTTGATAGTGTGTATATCACATCCCTTTAATATGTAGATATATAGTTGTTTTAAATTGTAAAAATGGTTCAGATTGTAAAGTGACTCTAGGTTTTCAAGATTAGAATCCGACCTAAAAGAGTTTTATTTTTACAAAATCGAGATAGTAAGATCGGATTGTAATCCTAAGACACTGTAAAATTATGCAACTCTACAAATTATTATTTCTCAAACACAAAAAATATGATTTTTTTCATGAAAATGACGGCCTAAATTATGATTATAAAATATTAAGAAGATTAACCACTTGTTTCTTAAATTCTATAAAAGGTAATTTATACTACTATATAATACATTTAGGACATGCTATTAATAGAAGGCTTAAAAATTAAGATTCAACAAATTTCTTATAATAGAAAGAAGTGTTTTACAAAGCTTGTATCATACACATAATTAAAGTTGAAAAATAAAATTAAAATGTGTTAATACAAATAAGTCAGTAAAACATTTATTTATATTTTACGATCTTCTAATGTTTTGTCGATAACAAACGTTAATCATTTTAACGAAACAAATAAAATACGTAAATGGTTTGAACAAATAGTTTACTAACACACTTACATTTTTCATATAAAACACTAAACAAGTAATAGTGTTTTTATGATTTAGTAATGCATATATACAACAACTAGTGTTTACATATTGGGTAGATATATACATAATTAGTATGTATTATAATGGGTAATACAATGGGTAGAAGTTTAAGTATTTGACCCATTGACTAAATACATTGAATGTAGTTGGGTAAAACCCAAAGTCCATGAACCATACCCATGGAGCATAACCCATAACTCATTGCATGACATCATGCATAAGTCATAATGGGTATTATCCATGACCCATGGAGCTAACCCATGACCCATGGACTAGATGCATTGCATCTTCTAGATACATTGTATCTACTTAGATACCCATGGTCCAAAGTCTAGGACCCATGACCCATGACCCAAAACCCATGGGCAAAGAGGAGCGTCCCACGGTTCCCCCAGTTTACACTGGACGGATCCCTCAAGTAAGGGATCCGCGGAATAGTAGCATATTTTCCTCTATAAATAGTGAGCCATTTCTTCATTGTAACTTACCCCTTTTCACACATATTTTCTCTTTGAGTTGTAAACTCTCTAACCACATATCCAAGTGATCTTTGTATGTAGTTTTGAATTTGTGTGATTCTCTAGGATCCTCTTAAAGGCGGATCACCACCTTTTGAATTCGAGCAAGCTCAAGTCCATGGGTTGCCTAGCTTCGTCATCATCAAGACTACTTATGGTATCTTGTTGATAGTTCTTTTCTTTCTCATTAGAAGTGTAGTGTCGAAGACATAAGTGAAAGATGTCTAAAGGGTCAAGACGAAGACATTAGTGAAAAGTGTCGAAGAGTCAAAGTAAAGGCATTAGTGAAAGGTGTCGAACGTCTGTATTGAAGGCATTAGTGAAAGGTGCCTAGAAGTCAAGTCAAAAGGCATTAGTGAAGGGTGCCTAGAAGTCAAGTCACAAGGCATTAGTGAAGGGTGCCTAGAAGTCGAGTCAAAGGCATTAGTGAAAGGTGCCTAAGGTGTACATTTGATATGGTGTGTCGATGTACAAGATAGATTTTATTGGGTCAAAGGATATTGATATCCTTGTTGATGTTGTCATAAGGGTGGATCTCCTTACCGGATAGGATTTGTGTAGTGTTGGGTAGTAGTTCCTCCTTTGTAATGGAACTCGGTATCTAACGATATACGAGAAACAAGCATTGGGACTATAAGTTTTCAAATTGGGTAAGCCAAAAGTACGCTCCAGACTAGCCTACTAGGCACGTGCCTATCCATTGCAAGTTGACAAGTTACTATACACCCACATGCAACCACTGTTTCCCCTCCTATATAAACAAAATGTTGTAACCGAGTTAAGTAGATATTCAAACACAAAAAAATAATACAAAGTATTATAGTTAAGATTCCCTTCTCCTAAGAACAAGAAAGCAAAGCTAGCTACCTCTTGTTGTTTGATTTTGGGGAGTTAATTTGTCATCAACCGGGGTAGTTTTTCGTAGGCTATTCCTTGTAAATCTTTGATTCATTTATAATAAGATTTATAACGTTGAAAAGTACAAATGGTGTTATTAGCGAGTCTGAGTCATTCTCAAGCAAACCCAACCTCAACAATGTTGATGTTCATCAGTTTTCGTCACTTGACAAAAATGTTGTTCTTATTACTCATGGTTTGCATGAACGCGTGCAAAGCGGACCCAACACTTTATATTTAAAAAATACAACAACATGTTGTTGTTATTTATAAATATTATTATCACTATATATTACACTAATGTATTTCACGTAACTATAAATATAAAAAGAAAAAAAAAAACAAGTTACTGAGACATGTAAATGAATACACGAGATTATAACTATACAAACGACTCGTGTTATTCATCTTTATGAGATTAACCAATGATATCCGGAAAAGTATTCGCTTTTAATTATATATACGCATTCAATAACGACTCATGTTATTCATCTTTATAAATTTAACATGTGCGTACACGAATTTAACAATTAAATACGGTTAAAATTATTATTAACCATGAGATAGGCTCGTTGTGTATTGGTTGATTTCCTTACTGTAACCTAGTAGGCTTTACGCCAACGCTAACGTTGAGCGCTATCGTATACTGCTCGGAGGCTAGATTCCGACCGTAGTATGTTGGAACTACATAATTATAGTTAAAAGTGCAAAATCAGTGGCTATTGACATATTTCTTTCATCTGTGTAGTTTTGTGCAATACAACAATCTTCTTTTTATAAACATGCTTGCTATAATAGCATAGTTTGTCGAGACATGAAGCGTATTCGCGGAGGTCCTAAGTTTGGTCCGGTATGTTTAGGTTTATTCGAGTCACCTTCTTCGTGTTCTTGTAGGTACAATGTCATTTTTTTTCTACCCCTTAAATTATTTCAACTTTCAAGAGGAACAAACATGGTCAACATATTAAACTAAAAATCACGAAATTTCATGGAAATAAACCTTTAACATAATAAACACTCTATATAGTAAGACGATCTTTATATAAAATAAAAAAGATTAGACATTAATCGATCTAACGAAATTTTTTTTAGCCCATGTCCTTTCTATGTTATAAAGGACACGCCAAAAAGCAAAAACACCTATCATATTTAATTTACTAAACACTTGAGGAATTGTTTTATCAAATTAGAATGTTTGACTTTTTATGTACCGTGTTATGACATTTTTGTAAGCATTTTGACTAGCACTAGATCGAATTCATATTTCATCATACGGTGCAATTAAAGAAGACACTATAATCTCCAAACTAATACTTGCGTCCAAAAAGCATTTAACATGAACCTTCACTAGACCACGAACAAACCGATATTGACTATGTGCTTAAGGAAAAAAATGGGTGGTAGCTAAAAGATGGAAGGGTTGTTTTCTTGTGAATAAAAGTTTCACGAGCTTTAATTTGGTCAAAGACTCAAAGTCAACCATTGTCGAAAAACAAAAAGAAATTAAGAGGTTTAAAATGTTTAATTATGTCGCAAGTCTTGAAGCGAGGCATGGGTTTGGTTTTGTAGTTATGCATGTGTGGGTTGTGTTGAGTTTATGATATATAAAATATAATAAAACATAAAGACATCAAGAGTACACAAGGAAGACTAAAGATCATAACAAATAAATTAATTAACGAAAGTATGCGTAACGCACCTCTTGCGAATGTCGATCTCTTGAGCAAACCAAAGAAGTGGTTTAGAGAGTTGTCTCACCGTTCTACAACTCAAACCAAATGGTGTAAGAATAATGTCTTACAAACACGTTCTTGTACACACGAATTAACCAACGAATCAAGCGATTGCTAGATCTAACACAAAGTCCTCGTTTATGAAAAACGAAACCAAACTCCCTTACTTGGGGTGTTCGGCGAATATAGGACAAGAGAGAGATGAGAGATCTAGGGTTAATTCAATGCACAAGTGTATGAAACCCTAGAACCTAACCTCCTTATATACTAGTAGGTAAACTTAGGGAACAAGTTGGGAATTAGGCCTTGAGAGGCCCTATGGCCGCCATGTACACAAGCCCAAAGCCAAACCCATAACTTTCCAAGTTTTCCATTTCTAGTCCTTCTCTTTCCATTTAACTGTCGTTAGTCATTTTCCGTTAAATACTTAACGATCGTTAACGGACTTAATGTGTAATAATTAATCGTAAACATAAACATTAATTATTAACTTTAATTCTCATTCGCTAATGTGTGCAATCCCGTGGTCACGAGTTCGAATCCGGACATTCACATGTTTGTAAATATATACATTTCCAACAGCCCCACTGGATATGTTTACAAACGTGAAATAACATTGGTTAGCGTCTAGCAACACGCCAATGCCCCCGTGACAACTCGTGTATGGTTTTCGGAGAAAACCAAGTTTGATGATTCATCATCATATTCATCCTTTGTTTCTAATACCATGTTAATAAGAATATGGATCTTACTCATTTCTTAATTAACTATTCATTTCTCGCTTTATATGATTGATTAAGATTACCAATTCTTCTAAACAAAAGACCTTGGGTATGGCCATACAAACATCTTAACAATCCTACGAGGGCCCAAGAGTATTATACTTCAAAATAAATTTGAAGGAAACAAATCCCATTTTGACTACAAGCGTGGTCCATAAATTTCGCAACACTTCGAAAACAACCCTTATAACTACCGATTACATGTAGCGTTAAATTGCTTCACAAAATGCACTACATCCATGACATATCTCTTGTATCTCAAGTCGAGGATAAATATACATGATATACTTAATGACAAAGATCCATAAAGTATCATCATGTGGGTGGGATAAGTCCTATATTCAATTCATTGAATATCATCTGAAATTAGTCATGCTACGCATCAATATACTTTCAAAGTATATTCTAACTAATACTCGATTTGTCTTAATTCAATACCATTCCCATGTTATTGATTGACAACGGACTATTTAGAATAACTTAAGTTATTCAAGGATTTAAACATGCAAATATAGGACAACATCATAATAAATGAATAATAAATATAACAAAATACTTTATTTCATTTCAATAACAATGTTTACAATATCCTTTTATCTAAAATACTTAGTCAGATGGGCATGAAACTACTAGCTAAACGAAGTCCAAACTTATCGAGACAAATGATTAAGTTTTTCACCGTGCAAGGCCTTCGTTAATGGATCCGCTAAGTTATCATCTGTGTGAACTTTGAGCAACTCAATTTCACCTATCTCGACTTGCTCTCGAACATAGTGATATTGTCTAGGATAGTGTCTGGTGCCCTTCATGACTCTGTGTTCATGGGCAAAAGTAATTGCAATTGAATTGTCACAATATACTTTAATAGGATTTTCAATCGACGACATAACACCAAGCCCGAAACAAATTTCCTTATCCAAACGGCTTCCATGGCACCTCGCGCCGCTATGTACTCACTTTCAGAGAGCGCATCGCAAGCGTTGTGCATTTCTTACTCTTCCAATCCACAACACCTCCATTGATGACAAAATGTAACCCGTTTGAGACTTCGTATCATCTTTGTCACACTTCCGGGATGCATCGCAAGAACTCGTAATGCACAGATTCGCTTGGATTTCCTCCATACACTATGAACATATCTCTTGTAGCCCTAAGGTACTTGAGAATATGCTTAACAAGATTCCGATGAATTTCACCGGATTCGCTGATACCGACCGTCAAGTTTTGAGCAAACGCCACATCGGGCCTTGTGCATCGTATCGCGTACATGATAGATCCTACACCAAGCATAAGGAACTTTCTTCATATCGCGCCACCTCTGCAGTGTTGAAGCACACCTTGGTCGCTCAAACCATGATTTACTTGCATTGGCAAAAATCCTTCTTGAATTTTGCATATTGAATCTCTTCAATATTTTGTCAATGTAAGCACTTTGGCTTAAACCAATTAGCCGCCTTGATCTATCCGGTAGATCTTGATTCCGAGTATATATGTTGCTTCCCTAAGTCCTTCATCGAAAAACATTTACCAAGATAGGCTTTCACCTCATTCGGACTTGGTATATGATTTCCATGATTAATATGTCATCGACATACGAACAAGGAAAGTAACACGACTCCACTAGCTTTGTGATATATACATGGCTCATCAAGATTCGAGTAAATCCAAAACTTTTGATTTCTCCATCGAATCTTTTATTCCATTGCCTTGATGCTTGCTTGGGTCCATAAATGGACCTCTTAAGCTTGCATACACGGTTAGGAAATAATGGATTCATTAAACCCTTCCTACTGCGCCATATAGATGTCTTCATCTAGATCGCCATTCAAAAAGCGGTTTTGACATCCATTTGCCAAATCTCATAGTCATAGTGTGCAGCTATAGCTTTGAGAATCCTAATAGCTCTTATGTCCGCTACAGGAGAGAATGTCTCCTCGTAGTCAATGCCATAGGTTTGAGTAAAACCTTTAGCCACCGACGAGCCTTGTAGGTGTGTACATTGTCATCCATGTCGCTTTTTCTTTTGAAGATCCACTTACTCCCAACGACTTTAGCCTTGGGAGGAAGGTCAACTTCAATCTAGACATCATTATCTTTCATGGATTGCATTTCCCCATTCATAGCAATCGCCATTTATCCATTTCGGGATCAGCCATGGCGACCTTATAGTTGGCGTGTTCATTAAGATCCCCAACCATATTTTCCTCCACCTCTACGTTAAGACATAGACGGTCGGTGCACGATAGTCCTTTCGGACTCTACGAATGGGAACAACTTCGTGAGGAGCACCTAAGCTTTGTGTTCTTCTTGAAGTTGGCTAGTGGTTTCGAAGGTGTTGTATCTTCTTGATCATATTCCGGATCATATACTCTCCCACTGAATTCTTGAGATATGAGATTCCTTTCAAGGAAATCTCCATACCTAGCCACGATGACTTTGTTCTCATTTGGGTAGTAAAAGTAGTAACCCATAGTTTCCTTAGGGTATCCTACAAAGATACACTTAATGATCCGGCTTGAGCTTATCGGTGTGTCACGCTTAACAAACGCTTCACATCCCTGCACCTTTAAGTAAGAAAAGTTGGGAGCTTTTCCGTCCATATTTCATATGGAGTTTTAACAACCTTCTTAGTTGGAACCATATTCAAAATGCGAATAGCAGTTTCAAGGCATAATCCCAAAAGTAAAAGGTAGAGTCGTAAGTTCAAACATTGATCGTACCATGTCAAGTAAGGTACGATTTCTCCTTTCGAGATACACCATTTTGTTGTGGAGTATAAGGAGATGTGAGTCACTGGATAATTCCACACTCACTAAGTCATCTTTGAACTCTTGACTTATATACTCACCACCTCTATCGGATCGAAGAGCTTTAATCTTCTTACCGAGTTGTAATTCTACTTCACTTTTGAAAACCTTAAATGTTTCAAAGACTTCATGTTTATGTTTAAGTAAATAAACATAACCATAACGACCGAAATCATCCGTAAAGGTTAAGAAGTAGACAAAGACGCGCTTTGACACATGTCTAAGTGGACCACACACATCGGTGTGTATCAATCCAAGTAGATCGAAGCCCTTTCCACTTGCGGTGAAAAAGGTTTCCTTGTCATCTTCCCAAGAATGCAAGACTCGCATTTGTCAAATGATTCATCATTGACCGCTTGTAAAGCCCATCGTGTTGCGGCTTTTCCATGCATTTCTTGCCAATATGGGCAAGGCGACAATGCCAAAGATAAGAAGAGTCACAGTTCAACTTGCTATTCTTATTGCTAATGCTATACAACTAATTATTTTCATTGGATATACAACCATCCATATCAATTTCAAACACACCAAGCATAGGAATTGCATTAAAGTAAAAACATTATTTAAAGAAACCGAAATTCCATAAGCGGTAAAAGTGTGCACAAAACCAATATCTTTTAACAAAGAAAGCGAAATGACACCCCTAACAATGGAGGTGCATAATGACAATTATTTAGTTCTAAAATTAAGCCCAAGGCAACACTAAATCAAAAGTCCCTATGGCTTCGACAATTGACGCTTTCCATTTCCAACGTACAAGTATCTCTCTCCACAGTCGACTTCTTCGCCTCTAAGTCCTGCGATGTATTACGGATGTGAGTACCACATCCCGTATCATATATCCGTGAATTTTGCTTATGAGGAAAGAAAATAATTCAAACATAAAAATACCGATGAGCTAGGCACCATCTTATTTTTATTTCAAGGCACTCATTAAGATAAACTGGACAGTTCGCTTCCGATGACCCGGTGAGTTGTAGTGGTGGCAAGACAAATCCTTCTTAGGATTTTCCTTTTCTTTCGTGGTTCTTCTTAGGAGCGGTGGGATGACAACTTGTTTGTTTCTTTTCCTTTTCCTTTCCTTTCTTATCCGCTTGCGGCTTAGGCTTATTCACCCTACCACCTGTATTGCGAGTACGGCGGTGTAGGAGCCTTCTTTGGCAATCTCTTCTCGAAGTCTACAAGCATTGCATGTAACTCATTCACTGTCTTCCCCGTGCAATGCATGTTATAATTTCGGACAAAGTCACCAAATTGATCTTGATTAAGGGAATGATTGATGAGTCCGACACATACATCATTCGAGTAACCACACCGAGCTTCTCCAATTGGTCCAAGTGATGTTTCATCTCGAGGACGTGGTGGAGATGATTTGCCAACCTCTTGCTTGCAACTATGAACCTTTTCAATAAGTTCATACAGATTCATTGTCGGTGGCTTCTCAAACATCGTTTGAGTTCATCTAGCATGCTCATAGGCGGATAGTGCTCAAATTGTTTTTGCAATTGAGCGAGACATCCCGAAAGCATTAGACACGCCACATCATTGCGCTTCTCATATTCAACATGATATGCTTCTTGTTCAAGAGCGGTTGCCGTGTTGGGAGGAGCATCGAGCGAGGTGTAGTCAAAATTTCAACCCTTTGGCAACACGAAGGATGATCCTAAGTGAACGATGCCAATCATTGAAATTAGGGCGGTCGACTTGTCCTTCCAATCATATCTTTGAAAGCGGCACTCGAGAAGCTCATAGTGTTATCGATTGAGCCATCTACGTAAAAAGTTTAAAAACCATAATTAGTATTTTGATAATTTTCCTTTTCAATAAACAATTAAATACCCAAGGTTCATATTCATATAACCAATTAATTATTATTGAAACTAGGATCCAAATTGTCATAATTTCATCACGTCAGTTGATCTGCTAGTAATGAACCTTATACAAAATGGTAGAGCTTTTGCTCAATTGCCAATATCAATTGCAATTCCTAGATTTATGGGATTTACATATAGCCAATTTCAATTGCCATGTAAACATGTTTTATCCCATCTTATGCCTTGAGTTTTCGCCACCGCCTAACTCAATTAAGTTGTCCAACTTAAGAAACTGCAAAATCGTCCATGCCCGTTCTCTCGACACGTGGACATTTTACCCTTTGATTAAGATCTAGATCACGTTCTCACGCAAATAGAAAGTAATCTTAGGTGTTTCCGTTTCGTTGGATGGCATATAACTTAAATTAAAGGGTAATAGTTTTTGATGTTAAATCAAATATGTACAAAGATGTCATGCATTCATCTTTGTAGCATAGTTTTTATTAAAACATTTATATCTTGTTTTAATGTATAAGCTTTTCATCATCAAACTTTAATTGAGGTATTGGTTTCACCAATCAAGGAATTTAGTGTTAATTATCATCCATTATACCGCACTTTTGCATAAGTGTAAACACTTAGTGTTTCGGATAATTACCACCGAAGTGGCGCATGGAATTAAAACTAATTCGCCTTAAGATGAGCTTGCACATTTAATGGCTTACTAAGTAGCTCCACTCGAACTTACAGGGGAGAGGACCGTGCACGCGCTAAAGCACAACCTTAGACATCCATTCGATTGTGACTATGCGCACTTCTTTAAACCCCTTTTATTAGTTCATTCTCATGGGTGAGCCTTTCAGACCATTTGTACCAAAGTCATCAATCAATTAAACGATTATGATTACTACGCTTAAAAATACATGTTTCACCATTGTTTAGGTCAGTTTATTTTCTTGTAAAAATACCCTTGTTACAAAACACAAACAAGCAAGTATTTATAAAAAATAAACAAATAAACAATGAATGCATAACAAATAAAATAAGTCATGCATATCAAATAGCCACATGCAAACGATTTTGATAAATCCTATTAATAACAAATTCTAGATCATGTCAATATGCATATATTTAATTAAGACTTTCACCCGTTTTCATCTATGTACAAAGTGAGCCACATGCATCGATTCATCGATTGCGTAAGTCAAAATTAAATATATACCACATAGCACATAATTGATTAAATTAATAATTATTGAGGTCTTCCCAATTTAAGATCTATCATAATTTAATGTATATCACTTAAAACATGAAAGACATACAATAAAAACAGATCCATGATAAAATATGCGAGATAATTATCATGGATATAAATTACACTTAACAATTAATGCAATTAAACAGAGTTACGCATAAACACATAAAGTTGCATGCATCTTAGGGTTTCTAATCCAATTAAAACAATAGTTTACAAAACCCTAATTAGGGCATCAAATAAAACGCCCCCCCTCAAACTTAGGGTTTAGGTTTTGCAAACCCTAGATCTAAGCATACAAATAATAACACATTCATGTTTATTTTAATTATGTGTTTCAGTAGTTAATTACTTGTTATACAAGGCTCGTGATGCCACTGTTGAGTTTATGATATATAAAATATAATAAAACATAAAGACATCAAGAGTACACAGCGGAAGACTAAAGATCATAACAAATAAATTAATTAGCGAAAGTATGCGTAACGTACCTCTTGCGAATGTCGATCTCTTGAGCAAACCAAAGAAGTGGTTTAGAGAGTTGTCCCTCACCGCTCTACAACTCAAACCAAATGGTGTAAGAATAATGTCTTACAACCACGTTCTTGTACACACGAATTAACCAACGAATCAGCGATTGCTAGATCTAACACAAAGTCCTCGTTTATGAAAACGAAACCAAACTCCCTTACTTGGGGTGTTCGGCGAATATAGGACAAGAGAGAGAGGAGAGATCTAGGGTTAATTCAATGCACAAGTGTATGAAACCCAGAACCTAACCTCCTTATATACTAGTAGGTAAACTTAGGGAACAAGTTAGGGAATTAGGCCTTGAGAGGCCCTATGGCCGCCATGTACACAAGCCCAAAGCCAAACCCATAACTTTCCAAGTTTTCCATTTCTAGTCCTTCTCTTTCCATTTAACGGTCGTTAGTCATTTTTCCGTTAAATACTTAACGATCGTTAACTGGACTTAATGTGTATAATTAATCGTAAACATAAACATTAATTATTAACTTTAATTCTCATTCGCTAATGTGTGCAATCCCGTGGTCACGAGTTCGAATCCGGACATTCACATGTTTGTAAATATATACATTTCCAACAGGTTGTTGGATTCTATATAAACTCATACTCAGGATCAGAGAGTTTCATTCTTGCCTGTTATGGCTATCTTCAATACTTTTCATTGCAAAATTTTTGTTTATTTTTTTATCATTGCAACGTTAACATCAAACTCCCACGTATTCATTCATTCCAAAATCAGTCTGTATAGTCATAATAAACACGGGACATGTTTGGCATCACGACCTTTTGCTGACTATATTAAAGACATTGATAATGAACTTTGCTTGGTTGTAAAGCTTCCGATATTCTTCTGGTGCAAGCAGCGTACTTTTCATACAGTGTCTTGGATCCATTAGACGAAAGAGATCGTTCCATTTACTATTATGTCGACTACGTGAAGCAGCCGATATATTTTCAGTACGATGAAGATGCTCTCCCCCAATCCGTAGACATTACCTCGCACATAAGTTTATATATATTTATGTGTGTTATGTTTATCATGTCGTTCTTGGTGTCTTGTGCATACGACTTTTTACGTAGCAAAATTATACAACAAGATGAAGAAAATCAAACTGTCAATGTGGGCTCAGCAGAAATAACGTTTGAGTCATGCTCCCCACGACCATTTACTTTCGAAGAATTGTCAAGAGCAACCAATGACTTTCACGAAGATCGGATTATTGGGAGGGGAGGATTTGGTACCGTCTATAGAGCCATTTTGCCTGATGGTATAACAGTTGCAGTAAAGCGAGTTTCAAGTACATCTCAACAAGGAATCAAGGAATATAACGCAGAAGTAATGATTGTTAGTAGATCAAATCACAGAAATCTCGTCCAAATCATCGGATGGTGCCACGAGAGACAAGGTGAGCTCTTACTTGTCTATGAGATCTTGGAAAATAAGAGTTTAGATCTCCATCTTTTCAGCTCAGAGATTCCACCATTAGCTTGGGACGTGAGGTACAAAATAGCGCAAGGGCTAGCCAAGGCACTACGCTATTTACACGAAGAATGTGGACTACATTGTGTCTTGCACATGGATATAAAACCGAGTAATGTATTGTTAGATTCAAAGTTTGAACCAAAACTTTGTGATTTTGGGTTAGCCAAGCTCATTGATTGTGATGATAGATCAATGGAACTTTCCGTTATAGCGGGTACTAGAGGCTATGTAGCACCTGAATGTGTTTTGACCGGCAAGGTTGGCACACATTCAGATGTTTAAACTATGGTGTCATGGCTATAGAGTTAGCCACCGGACGGAAAACCATTGATCCTTCTGCTGAAGAAGATCAAAAAGTACTTGTGAAGTGGGTGCAAAACTTGTATAAAGCCGGCAGAGTAATGGAAGCTGTTGATCCAAAACTAGGCGATGATTACAATGAACTACAAGTGAAAGGGTTGCTCATTGTTGGGTTATGGTGTGTTCTTCATGACTTTCGTGAACGACCTTCTATGAGAGAAATTGTTCGTATTCTTAATAACACGAAGATCCACTTTTGGATCTCCACGGGAAGATTCCTAGTCTTATTCGTGATCCGGTCCCTTTTGACTTTGATTCGATACGTGAAACTTCTTTTGGATCTTCGGATTTGGATTTGATTGTACCAATGGAAATGGAATATCCTATACCTGTAGATCCTATGGTTTTGTCTTCTGGAGACATTGTTCGCTCTGAAGATGAGGATCAAACTTACTCGCCATTATTTATGTGGCGACACATATCAGTTCTACATCTGTGGAGGTATCTCATAGGCTTAATGTGGTTTCGATCTTCACACAATGGGTGATTCTCATCACAGGTTATCACTTATCACGTATGTTGGCTTGTTTTAACAAGCGTTTATAATTAACCTATCATATGTGGTGTGAGTACTTTCCAACTAAGTGCTTGCAGGTTTTAAGTTTATCTCAAGTGTGTGTAGTATATTTTCACAAATTTTCTATGAATGCAAGCCACATTCTTTTTTGGAATAATCTTTTGTAAACATTTTGTGGATGTAGCATCCCATTGGCCATACATTGATACATAGCTAAGTTTGGAAACAAGCCAACTCATATATGGAACTTGGATTCAGTTCTTATCGTCTACATCTATGTTCGTATTTTGTTGATGATATTTTATTAAGACAGCACACATAAGAATTAAAACCTGTATTCAATTCGCATTATATACGAACAGTAAAAACATGAGGCGCAACAATTCATAAAAAAAAAAATTTTATCAACTCTTATTTTTTTTTTATCAACTCGCATATTATGCATTTAATCAAGATTCCCATGATGAAACCCACAAAAACGGCCACTCAGCCACAATTAAAGCTGCTTATAATTTTATACGGAGTATTTTATTTTATATTTTTATTATTACAAATTAATAGCATTGATACTTTTTCCTTTTCTACGACTATATTATAAGATGAAGACCAACTATAGGAATATCAACGGTTCATAGTTCTATTTTAATATACACATCACAATACGTCACAAACAAGCATATGTGATATTGTATTATATGCATTATAAATGGGATTTTATGATGTGCATTATAAGATGTTTATATTATTTTTGATAGTGTGCATATCACATCCTTTTAATATGTAGATATATAGTTGTTTTAAATTGTAAAAATGGTTCGGATTGTAAAGTGACTTATGGTTTGCAAGATCGGAATCCGACCTAAAAAAGATTTTTTTTATTTTTTTATTTTTTTTATTATTTTTTTTTTATTTTTTTTTTTACAAAATCGAGATAGTAATATCAGATCGGAATCTTAAGACATTGTAAACTTATGCAACTCTACAAATTAAAATATTTAAGAGGATTAACCACTTGTTTCTTAAATTCTATCAAAGGTAACTTATAATTATATAGTTTGTTAACTTGCGATTCAAGCAAGTAAAATCAAATCGGAATGGGATCTTAACATCCCATTGTCAAGATTGGAATCCTATTAAGATTTCATGTTGCAAAGATCTTACATAAGATCGAAATTGTTTTGCTTTGTTATATCATAAAATCGTACTCCTTTCGTCCCAAATTTATTATCCTCGTTTGACTTTTAAAAGTATTTCTTTATCAACTTTGATCTTTGATATTTTTGTTTGTGTTATACAATACTTGATGAAAATTACATCAATGAAAAATACATTTTAAAACCAATCAATTCATATATTTTACAACAACTATTATATAACACAAACGAAAATATTTAAGATTAAAGTTGAAAAAATAAGACTTCAAAAAGTCAAAAGAGGACAATTATTTGGAACGAATGTTTTAAAACCCAGTTTTTTATTTGACTTGGTCGAGTCGACGGTTCAACCGCCTTATCGAACCGGTTCTATACATATATATTTTTCATAACATCATATAGGTATTTTTTTAAGCATATGTTTTTTATTTATGTGATTGAAATATTTAAGAACAAAATTAGACAACAAATTACATATGGAAAGACTATTAGACTGTCAAGCGATGTAAAAAGTTTATCACTATATAAGTTATACAATGACAGTTATAGTCAATCTTTCTTAGATGAAATATGAGAAAAGTAATAATGTACATAGTTATACACTTAACCAAATAGCAGCATATTTAACCAAATAGCAAAATATCTAACGATCTGAGCAATTTCATAGTTTCATATACTTTTCATCAAAACTTAACCACGTCACCACGATCTTAGCTGTTTAATTTGACTATAAACCTTTAGGAAAGAACAACTTTTTATTGTTTAAAAAAAAGTCATGACCCGACCGGGTTTATCAAACCGGGTCGACTCGAAGTAACGAAAAATTACCGGCTTAATCCAGTGTTTAAATAGGGCAAAACTCGGTCACATTCAGGCCGGCCTTCTTCTAACTGGTTCCCAAATCAACCAGTTGAACCGGCCAGATCGACCCAGGTTTGAAAACATCGGTAATATCTTAAGGTAGATCATGATTGATATTTAGCAAACCATGAAGTCGCCACTTGTAAGACAACAAAATCATTTTCTAACAAAGGTGATAGAGATTTTGGAAGTTTCTTGGAAAGAACCTAAACTTATTTTACTTTTCACATGTTGACTTGACTTGAAAACTTCCATCTCTTCACATGTAGAGTTCAAAACATCTTACACATTCGTCTTCCCCTGATTGGTTGGGCTATATATCCAATCATATGTTGGCCGGTTATCATAGAAGCATCGTTGAACATATTTTATCAAAACAAAGACTTCACAACTTTGAAAATTTAAGATCGGATAAAAAAACTAAAGTTTTGATATGAACCCAGTTGCATATAATATTTACCGTATATACTAGGTGTCAAATATAAGAATTGAGTTTTTTTTTTTTTTTTTTTTTTTTGCATAAATGAAAGTCCAATAATTAAATTTAAAAAAAAAAAAAAAAAAATTCGTGAATCGCACAAGTCAAATTAAATGACTATTCTATATATAAAAGTTGAATCCAATTAAGTATTAGTGTAGCCTTTTGAAAAAAATAAAAATAAGTTTTACTAGATAGTAACATAATCAAACTTATAGAAAGCCTGAAAAGAAATTTCTACTCAACATGTGTCCTCCACCTTATAATTGATCGAGTGCGTTTGAAATATGAAATTAAACAAGGTTTTCGTTGGAATTGATATTTCGCGCGTTTTTTATGAATCCACGATACATGCATTCATCTGCATCGTATAAATCTTGTAATCATGATTGTGGTGTATTCATCAAAAAATGTTGTAAGATCACCTCCTTTTCATTGTTGTCACGTTGCGACGAGATTAAAACAATTTTGTATGATAAAGTTGTATGTAATTTTTAAACGTTCAGTATATGGCGAGGCAATAATCGTTATAAAAGGATAGTCGGAAGAAAAATAATGTTAAAGTATAAGGTTAAAAATGATAATTATGAAATGAATAAGAATGATAGTATTTTGTTTGAAAATCGATACCGAATTAAAAGAGATTTAATTTTCAAACAAAATTGATTTTGAAATCTCTGAAATGCTCCTAGGGAGTGCTAATGCATTTTTTTTTACTTAGTTTATTAATAAGTGAAGAGTGAACTTAATTATTATTAAACCCGATATTTTTATTGATTTTTTTCTTTTTTTGTTACTTTTTCCTTGTATATTGCGGTTAAAAATATATTTGTGCATCCGGTCACTTTCAACCGTGGTTACGTCACAGGGCTCATGCATTTCATGAGCCGAAATTTCTATACTTTGTATAGTTTTAACTTAAACCAAGATGTATATGATGGTATCAAGATAAATAAATTTGTGGAACTAGAAATTTCGTTGTAGCTAGATACTTAAAAGCGGAAAGTCCTTATGGTCTTTGGCCCAATTTTCCATCCATAGGATTCGTGGTTTAGGTCTCTTGCTTGGGAATAAAGTAATACTAATAAAAGCAATAATGTTTCCATCAAGTTCGGGACTATATATTTTTACTCTTAGATTTCATTTTATCAATCAAGCATGACTACTTTTATTTGCTTTCTGATAATCACAACATGTTGTGCCACTAAAATAGGAGCCATGAAGTTTAATCTAGCCGAAATAGGGCTGGATAACCATAACACAGATATACTAACAGACGGTGAGGGAACCTACATTTCTAAAGAAGGCGTCCAGCTCACCTGCCAGAACCAAACTAGAACCAGTCGAGCAACTTACGTCCGTCCCCTCCACCTCTGGGACGCTGTTTCCGGACAAATGGCTGACTTCACTACTAACTTCTCCTTTGTAATGGATTCCAGAAATGCTAGTGACCGAGTGTCCTTCTTTCTTGCTGAAAACACTTCACTTGTCACGACTAGTGGGGCTATGGGGTTGCCTGTGGTGGTGCCTTTTGTAGCCGTCGAATTTGAAAAGTGGTGGAGTAATGTTTCATACGGGGACGAGTTGATTGTGATGATCCGGTATGATTCTAGATCCCAAAACCTTAGTGTTTCTCACAGAGGCAAGATTGTGGCGAACAAAGTTGAGAGACATTATAAGGTGGACCTAAGGAGTGTGTTGCCAGAATGGGTTGTTTTCGGGTTCAGTTCATCATCTTGCAATCAGTTTCATAAAACAAGTGTAAGATCGTGGTCTTTTACCAGCACGGTCTTGCATGATGATACAAGATGGAGAAAGAAGGAGAAGAAAAAAGGAGTAGCGCTTGTGTTCATCCTGGTTGCCTTGCTATTTGCGACTGTTATAGGTTTGTTTCACTTCATATTTGTAAGAAAAAACCATTGTAGGCATGTACCAGCAGCAGACAAATCATGGGCACCGCGGGAGTTCACTTTCAAAGAACTGACAAAAGCCACTGATAACTTTAGTCAGATGCTTGGGAAGGGAGGTTTTGGGGATGTTTATAAGGCTACTTTAGCTAATGGTGAAAAGGTTGTGGTGAAGAAAATTCTATGTACGTCTCCACAAGGTATCAAGGAGTATGAAGCCGAAGTACTTATTGTTGGTGGAGCACGACACAAACATCTACTTAAGCTAATTGGGTGGTGCAAGAGAAACAAAGAACTCCTTGTTGTTTATGAACTCATGGAAAATATAAGCTTAGATATTCATCTTTTTGACCCGTTGAAGGACCCCTTACCTTGGGATACAAGGTATAAAATCGCTCACTGGTTGGCAAAAGGACTGCGTTATCTACACGAAGAATGTGGAGAAAGCTGCATTTTGCATAGGGATATAAAAGCAAGCAATGTCTTGCTAGACTCTAATTTCGAAGCAAAAGTCGGTGATTTTGGGTTAGCCAAGCTCAGTGATCATGATCGGTCACTGGAAATTGATCCGGCCGGTACCATAGGTTATGTGGCTCCTGAATGCATTCAAATTGGCAGGGCTAGCCCAAAGTCAGACGTATATAGTTATGGTGTAGTGGTTTTGGAATTAGCAACAGGAAGAAGACGTATCCATTCTAATGATGAAGGAGATCAAGTGGAATTGGTAAAGTGGGTTGAAAAGATGTATCGAATGAAGAAAATTCGAGAGATTGTCGACCCAAGACTGGATGATTATGATGATCTCCAAATGAAAGGATTGATTGCTCTTGGGCTATGGTGTGTTCGTCCGGATTACAATGATAGACCACTTATGAGGGAAATTGTACATGCTCTCAATAATACTCAAGACCCGCTTTTGGATCTCCATCAGAAGATTCCTAGTTTTGATAATCCTTAGGAATTGTCACCTGAAATATGTCTTGAAATAGATCTTACAGAAGAAGGCGTGGTTCCTAGTTACCCTCCATTGTTCATGTGGCCACACTTTCTGTTTCTCAGTCCTTTGAAGTTTTTGCTTGGATCCGGCTAGGCCCATCCTTACAAGACAGGTAATTAGACTTCCGGCAAAGTCTATAAATGAAAAGTATGCTCCATGTCAATCTGAAAGATACATATTATTTAGTTACCGGTATAATCAGTAACTAAATAATATATATCTTTCACAATGGCATTTCAAGACCATATTTATCATATATAGACTTTCCCTTTAGTCTTCTTATTGACATGGATGCAATTAAAAACTATATATCCTAGACGAATTGGGCACTCTCCTGGGTATTCAAGAATTATGCAATTTTCGTGATTATAGCTAGTTGGACAGTAGAGACTTGATATCACTGCATCGTCCGGCTGAAGACGCTAAACTTAGCGCTACATGGAGGCAGCCAGAATTTTACATTTCTTAGTATTTATCTTTTATTTTTATTTTCTGTTAGAACTTTGTGGGTGTGTTCTCTGAAAACCCTCACGAGACAAAACTCGTCCTCTAGAGGAAATCTAGAGGTTTAAAGGCTTGTTGCATATGCTAATGCAATCGCGATTCCTGCGAAAGTGAGTTAAGTTTATTATGATATGCACGTTAATTTTGTTTCACTTCTATAAATTAGTTAGGTTCTTTTATGTGTCATTTAGATAGTTGGTACAGATGTTCAGAAGAAGAAAAAAAGAAATAGACAGTGAGTACAATGTTATGGTGTTTAATTGTTTGAAGTTTTATATAAACAATGTTGCAAGACTGAATTAGTTTGCCCAAAAAGTTGCTGCATAAAATATTGTACTTAATTTGTGTTCTTACGATATGTGATTGAAACTTGATGGAGATAATTAATTTCGTGTTTACAATTTTAGATCCTTGCTTTTATATTGGGAGCATTGGATATTGACAGAGGTGTTAATGACAAATAAAAAAGGTGTATGATATATTCGAGTTTTTGGTAACGGTTTCCATTAAAAAGTGCCGGTAAATCATCATTGTTTTAGATTTATTGACATTTGTAATGAAGAAATCGTCTTGGTGCATACCTTAACTTGGGACATGATCGATACAAAATCGCTCATGAGTTGGCCAAGCTTATCTACATGAAGAGTGTGTATGGACAACACTGTCTTTTACGGGGATGTAAAATCAAGCAGTGTCTTGTTAGAATCAATTTCGAGCCCAAACTTAAGCATTTACTAGGGTTCCATGATGAAAAGCACAAAAGCCGTAAACTCACCCACAATTTTAAAAAAAAAAATGTTTTTTCTTCCTCTAGACTCAGTCTGTTTGACTATATTATTAGATGAATCCAATTATCTATCTTCTATATAAAACATTTAAGTTGTGGGCCCATGAGAAATTAAGATAAGGAGCTTGATCGTTGAGTGTGACGTGTCACTTCTCTAACTAAAAATAACGGGCTCTAACAAACTAAAATAATAATTTCTAATAATGGGGTGTGACGTATCGTTTCTTAACTAATTAATCACCTTTATTTTTAAATTTAAATATCTTTTAATTAAATCTAATTTTTTATGATCTAATTTCACCATATTTTTAAAATTTTGTGCTCTTTAATTCAACATCCATTTTATATATTTTATGAGTTTTTAGTTTTACATTTTTAGTATGTGTATTTTATTTTGATTCAAATTTTATAATTTTAACCTTTATTTCAATCAATACAAACTTTATTTATCAAAATCATTTATTTTGGGAAAGTGTTTGTGGTAAGATTGTGAAGGTGCTTTTATATGCGGAAATAATGATGAAAACCCAAACAAACACATACAACTAACACATATACATTTGGGTGTTGTGAAATGAATTAACTAGCGGGTAGGGAATTCTTGGGAGGAATTGGGTTAGAATTCATATCTTATATTATATATAACTATATTTAAGCCATGAATACCAACTAGTTCCTATAATATATGGACATAAATGTTGATTTACACCGTATAAGTGGTTAAGATTTCAAAGAGACCAAAATTCATTTTTTCATCTTTGATGACAAGAGAAATTAACGATGTTAGGTTAGTCATTATTGATACGAAATTTCTTGGAAAAAACCCTCCAAAGACTTGGAACTTTTTTTATTTTTCACGTGTCTTGACTTATCTTATTTTTTTAACATATAAGTTATATATATTGCCCTGTGCTATATATGTTCTGCCAAGTGACATATAGCACTGTCTTATACAGTTTAGTATATTTTTATCCCTAAATTATTGCACTTAACTTTTATTTTACTTTTAAATACAATTTAAAGAAATTTGAGAAGTTTAAGTCAACCATGGCTAGCTATCTTCAAGATCAGTTCAACACAAAAAGTTCTACATATACTCGTCGTGGACATCCGAGATTTTGCATTCATCATGGCTACCTCCATCAACTTTCTTTGTTTCTTAATAATTACGACACTCTTCGTGTTTAATTTTGCAAAAATTGACCCACACGATCCTAATAAGGATGATCACGGATCATGCAACTCCACCCAACACATTGAACTCGTTACCCCGAAGAATGTCTGGAGCCAAAGTAGAAGAATCGTGAAAGAACACTATGTCGAACTTGTTCATGGCCCTAATGCGACTTCTAGACCACTTGCCAACACCTCTAGTAACTTGTCCTTTTTCATTAACTCGGGTGGTGCTCAGGGCCGGCTCAAGCATTTTGGAGGCCTAAGGCGGGGTCAATTCCGGGGGCCTAATCAATTAGCATTAAAAAAGTTTACATACTGCGCTTGCTAACTTTCTTTGCAAACTTCTTTGTTGCTACAAACTGTTGCAAAAAAAATCGACATACTGCTTTGCAAACTCTTTGTTTTGACACACTGTTGCTACTGTTGCAAAAAATTGACAATTAAATTGTTTGCATACTGCTGCAACTAGCATAAATGATACACAAAATAGTTTATAAATGGAGCTAGCATAAATTGTTTGACAATTAAATTCTTGTCCATACCCAACTCTCTATTTATCGGGCATGGTGGAAATTCTTTTAACATAGCGGCTCTACCAAGGTATGGAGAGACCAATAGATAATTAGGTATGGTTCATGACGGAGAAACATATTCTCTTTTTGAGGTATGGGTCATGACAGAGAAACATATTCTCTTTTGTGTCTGCCACTTTTGTGTCTCCCACGCCTGCTGGACCACCTGAAATATAAGGAGCAAACATTGGGTTATATTATTTTGGGTCATTTGCATATATATCCCTCTAAAGATGCAAAATTGCATATATATCCTTTGCATGCATAAAAATCATTGTACTATGTGCATCAATAACTTGTAAGAAGGATATATATGAAATTATTCACCTTTGAAGGGATATATATGCAATTCTCCCTATTATTTTTAACACATCATTTAACTCATATGACTTTAGTTTATTTATTGTTTTTATTTATGCTATTTGGGGGGCCATAGAAGTTGGGGGCCTTAGGCAATGGCCTAGTTACAATACACTATAAGGCCGGCCCTGGTGGTGCTAGGAACTACCGTGAAGGACTACGCTTAGTCCTTGCCAGGAATAATTCACTTAGCACCACTACAACTAGGGCCACAGAGTTTCCCTTGGTCGTGAAATTAGCTTTGGGTATAGTTGTATTCATTTGTGGTACGGCTATCATCTTATGTTTGGTTTTTGTTGTATTCAAATTTTTTTGTAAGCGCAAGAGACCAAATGAGGGTGTAGATCGAACCGAAGAGGAAGGCTTGACTGAAGAATTTGAATCATGCTCTCCAAGACAATTTAGTTACGAAGAATTGTCAAAAGCAACTAATAACTTTCACCAAGATCAAGTTCTTGGGGTGGGAGGTTTGGTACCGTCTCTGAGCTTTTTACCCAATGGTAGAGTTGTTGCGGTCAAGCGAGTTTCAAGTACATCCGAACAAGGTATCGGGGGTATAAAGCGGAAATAACAATCGCTAGCAAAAGCGAATCATAAACATTTAGTTCAACTCATTGGTGGTGCCGGAGATCAAAGGTGAACTCTTAGTTGTGTCTGAACTCATGGAGAATAAAACTTTAGATACTCATCTTTTAGCTCGGAGATTCCACCATTAGCTTGGGATGTGAGATATAAAATTGCCTGAGGTTAGCGAGGCACCGGTATCTACATGAAGAGTGTGCACAATGTATTTTGCACATGGATATAAAATCAAGTAACGTATTGTTAGATTATAATTTTGAGCCTAAACTTGGTGATTTTGGGTTAGCCAAGCTTGTTGATTATGGCACATCAATAGACTTTCCGGTTTTGACTGGCACTAGAGGCTATGTGGCTCCCGAGTGTGTTCTATCTGGCACGGGTACAACACATTCGGATGTTTATAGCTATGGAGTCGTGGCTTTGGAATTAGCCACGGGTCGAAGAACCATCGATCCTAATGTTGAAGAGGATAAAAAAGTTTTGGTGAGGTGGATGCAAAACTTATATAAAGTGGGCAATGTTTTGGAAGGCGTTGATCCAAAACTAGGTGATGATTACGATGAACTACAAATGAAAGGTCTTATGGTTATTGGGCTATGGTGTGTTCTTCATGACTTCCATAAACGACCATCTATGAAAGAAGTTGTTCGTGTTCTTGATAATACAGATGATCCACTTTCGGATCTTCATGGAATACTTCCTTGCCTTGTTCCTGATTCGGTTACTCATGATTTTGATATGTGATATGTGTCTAAAAACACATATATTTTATGCTATATAAACCCACAAAAACATCCAAAACACACAAATGACTCTCAAAATGATACAAATTCATAAAATGTGTTTTATGTGATTCAGTACAAAGATTGAAAAACAAGTGAAAATTGATCAATTTCACAACAATTGTCGTTTTCGGTCCACGAGTTACACAAATTGTCAAAACTAGTCCCTAAATGTTTTAAATGAATGAAAAGTCAACTTAAGTCCTTGGGAAATCAAAATGTTCACAAAACATCCACGGACAAAAGTTTACACAAAATGGCAATTTTAACCCCTCGAGTTACAAAATTGGCAAAAATGGTCCCAGGTATTCTAAACTTGGAATTTTACAAATAATACCCTTGTACTATGCATGATTGAAAATTTGGAACATTTTGATAAACTTTTGGGAAATTACACTTTTAGTCCTCAAAATCCAAAAATTACAAAAATAGTCCTTGGACCTTTTTAAATGAATTTTATGCAAAAGTGGTCCATGTACTATTCATTTATGTCATGATTGGTCCTTGTGAGAGTTTGGAAAAGTTGCATGATCAGTCCTTGAAGTTTGGTGTAATTGCAAAATTAGTCCTTGTTGTTACCACTATACCAAACGGATCCTTTAATATCACTAGGCCCAAAATCCAATCCAAACCCAACATTAGCCCAAATCCCTTGGCCCTTGACCCTTGGTCTTGGACCTTGACCCCCAGTCCAAATGAAATTCTGACTCCAGCCACAACCATTTTGGACCCTTTGTTATTAATAGCTTCAGTCAACGAAAGTCAACCAAGAAAAGCGCCCATATACGGACTTAATCATAGCGGTGTCTCTCCCCTGAAACATCAAAACCAGAGGTGGTTTTCCACTCTTTTCAACCCCTCCCATTCCATGTCCCTCCAACTCCTATACACTCCAAAACTCTTAATTGAATCAACGAACCATTTAATGATTAAACCTGCTTTGAAGACTATTTTGGCGCCAAAAAGTAAAATGGATGGTTCTGATTATTTAGAGCAAACCAAGGGTTCAGATATGGTGGGAAACAATCAGAGTACAAGTGGGGAGATGTTTGGGTATAAAAGAATGAAGAAAAGCAGAAGAAGAGCACTTTGGCCTTAAGCCTTAGTCACGTAGTCATAGTTTTTTACTGCTTTCTTAGTTTAAATGTCTTTTAAGCTTTCAAATGTTGTATTTTATCTTAAAGTAGTGTAATGAAACACGATTTTCGGTTTAATTCGGTTTAATTTCGATTTTAAGTTTTGCTCAATTCTCTTAATTTTCATGTTATTCAAATTCCGGTTTACTAGTTGTTTATTGGATCCTTTAAGCTCAAAAGCTCTTGACAACAGTTTTAAGGCTTTTAGATCCATTAAATTGACTTTTGTCTTTTAAATTAGAAAATGCTTAAAAATCAAGAAAATCAATGAAAATCAAAATATTGGGAAAAGGAAGAAGATGATGAGCGAGGTTGAATTTGGAGTGCTTTGGGTATTAGGAGCTTATTGGTAGGCGATAGGTGTAACCTTGTCCATTTGTTACGGATCTCATCCTCTTCTCATTTGTAAGCCATTTTACAATTTTTGCGGGTTCTTGTTGTCTTGATTTGGTTGCTTTAATTTTCATGTTTTCATGTCTCTTTCTTTGTTCTTTAGTAATATTAAAGCTTAATATTAGGTTATGTTGCCTTGAATTGGATTGTGGTGTGAATTGGCATGGTATTTGTTAAAATGTCAATTTTGAAAATCCTAGACCTAAATTGGTTTGACATCTGGTTTAGGTTGAAAAGTTCCACTTTGACACTCTGGTATCTCGGATTAGATGGAATTGGGTTAAGCGGTCATTTGCTTTGAAAGCGCAAAACCATCTCATTTAAGTATGTTTGGATTTGCTTGCTTAAACTGTTATAGGTATTGTTTGAGTTGTTGTTTGTGCTTACTCTGTGTCTCTTTAGTGTTTATAAACTCATTTCGATCAAGAAAACCGGTCTTCATTTGTGGGAAAGTCAAAATCTCTTTGATCATTTCTTGGTAGCTCATTGTTGGAATTTGATGAACCAAGATCTTGATTTTGTGTTTAAAGTTGTCAATCTTGCTCTAATCGGTCTTAGTTCACTTTATAACATCATAATAAGTGTTTAAGATCTGTTTAAATCTCACTTTGGTCAACTCTTATGTTCTTGTAAAAAGTCAAATTTCTTAAATAGTCGTTTTTGAATAAAATGTATAATTTTGTGTAGGACTCTGTATTAAGTTTAAGCTTATGCCCTTTTGGGATTTCAAAATTTAGCTGCTTGACTAAATTGTAAAAATATTAGTTTGCCATCTCTCAGCCTTTTAAGTGCTTATTTACTAGCTTATTTTTAGTCCTTGGTCTGTACCCATGCTCTGTGCACAGGTTTAGGAGTCAAATTCACAAGCTTGCAAAAGCTTGTGGATTTGACCTTAGCCTGTGTACTTGGCTTCTTTGTGTAGCATTTGTGGTCTTTTATTTATGTGTATGATTATTTTGCATTTTTTAGCTTATTTGATTAGCTTAATTTCCCAAACCTTTTTGTCCCATCTCATCCACTACACTGAAGCAAACAGTGTAGTGGAGTAGTTTTCAATAGCTCATGAAAAGCTCCTTATTGAGCTTGAGCTTGTGACTCTTGGCTTTTCAAAAAGCCAAACAGTCCATCTCAATGCCTCAATTTAAGTTGAGCTCTTATTAGCTTATTTGATAAGTCATATATGAGCTTGATGTTTGCTCATTCATAACAATGGTTGCTTATGGGTCCATTTTCATTCCTTCAAGCTCTTACAAGCTCATCAGTGGGTCCCACTTGATGAGCTTTGGCTTTGGAAAGCCAACCGGCTCGACTTCTTTGCTCAATTCTCACTTTGCCATATTAAGCTCATATACTTAGCTTAATTTGCCAATTCAAATAAATTGCAAGGGTGTTTGGTTCATTGTATGTGTAAGAGCTTATGAGCTTGTTACAAGCTTATAGGTGATTACTGTGCATTTGCTTGTACATACTTGTCCATATAGCTTGTATGCATATATTTTTCACCTTCTTTAATCGGTGGGAGCTTATTACGGGTCCTTTGAGGCCTTAATTCCATCAAGTCAAGCAAAAGCTTGATTGTATAAACCATAAGCTCACACTTTAGCAGTCCATTTTCTTGTTTATATTGTTGCATTGGACTTGTATATACCTTAGTTCACCTTTTGTTTTATCTGTATAGCTTATTTTGAGCTTATCATGAGCTTAAGCTCAGCGGTCGAGCCAAAAGCTTAGCTGTTGGGCTCATAAGCTCATGCTATGCTTATTCTTGGTTTGTATAGCTTATTTTTCATCACATATGTATAATATTAGTACTTAATAAGTCCGAAAGCAGAAAAGCCAAAAGAAGTCCTTTTAAGCTTAAGTGATAGCTTATAGTTATGAGCTTTTGCCCATTAGCTTATTTTTGTACATAAGCTGCCATTTTTATACTTTTCCTAGCTTCTTGTATTTATTTTAGAATTTTGTAAAAAGTTTGAGATTTTTCTTTTACTGTTTAGTATTTTTAATAATTAAATATTAGTTTTTAATACTTTTTAATAGTTAATAATTATTAATAATTAGTATAATTGTATAATAAATATATTTTCTGTTTTAAAATTAGTTTTATAATATTTTAGATTTTTCTAAGTTTAAATTTTATTTTTCCAAGTTATTTTTATATTTTCTAGTATTTAAGTATATTTATAATAGTAAATAATTAATAATAAATAGAATAATTATGTAAAAATACATTTCAGTTTCTAAATTCATTTTATGATATTTTAGATTTTCAAATTCTTTATTTCATTTATTTAAGTTAATTTTAGATTTTCTTATTATTTAATTCATTTTAATACATTTAATTCATTTTAATTTATATTAATTAATTTAATTGTGTAAAATTTATTTTTATTTTCTAATAATTTTCTTATCTTTTAGGATTCTAAAATATAATTTTCACATTTGTGGGAATTGTATTGGATTGAATTCACGTTTTATTTTATACGTTTACATAAAATTTAGTAAGCGTAAGTTTTAGATTTTAATCGGTAAACAATTGTAAAAATAAATTAAAATGACTTCAAAATTTTGATATTTTATATTTCCTTAGTATAATTATAATCCTTTTCTTATTTTATTTTTGTTACATTTATGTAATTATTATGTATACATATATGTTTTAGTTTTTTTAGTTTTCTTAACTTTTGTATATATTTGTAAATTATAGTTAGATATTTTAATCTTATTTAATTTGCATTTAAGTTGCTTAGACTTGTAAATCTCTATTATAGTTATAATCGTTTTGTTTTTATACGTTTACGTTTTAGTAACGTCGTTTGTATATCTTTTGCGTTTTAGGTTTACGATTATGCGTTTTTAACAACATAGGTGTGTGAGCTATTACTATTCACATTCGGTGTTAGTCAATCGATTCTGTTTTGTACATTCTTGATCATATCATTTTATCACACGATCGTTGTATTGGGATATCACTTCGCCGGGACATAAACGATCCAAGGTTATTTTAATCCTTGGTAAACATCCATTTTCTCCCGGTCGTCGCCTTTTATCATCTGTTACGGTTGACCGTCGCAAGCGGTTGATAAGCGTGACGGAGAAATAAAGAGGTGGTTGGGAGTGAATCATATTTTAGGCGCGCCATTGCGGGAGGTGTCTTTGCGTAACGTACTTGTGTTTTATATCTATCCTTTGTATATGTTATATATAATATATTATATTTCAAAAACAATATAAAATGCAAAACATTTTTCCTTTGCACAACTTGCCCGGTTTGATAAGTCCCTCGATTACAACATTTGGTTGTTGGTACATTTCTGATTCTTGAGCTCTGTCGGACCAGATTCCCTTTCGAGGCGGTTGTTAGGAATTTCTTTTGTACATATATATATATAAACTTCAAAAATACAAAATATTTTCCATTTCTTTTATAAAATCAAAAGATTCTTCTCGCTCTTTCTAAGTTTCTTTCTAAGATTCTTAGACTCATCTTAAGTGATGAATTTCATAATTACGTGAGTGGCAATCCCACTCCAATTTCTCACCCAATCTTTGAGTGGCGGTCCACTCGGTTTCCCATGAACAATTCAATTCGGGGTCAAGTCAAGCTAGTGACTTGGTTATCAAAACAAACCGCGCAATATGGGTTTTCACCCATATTTCTGTCTTTTTCCCCTTTCTACCATCTAAGTGTGGGGGTAATAACCCACCTGTTGTATATATAAAAACTTTGAAAATTGTAAATATTGAAAAAATAAAATAATTGTTGTGTTTACTTCACTTAGTTTTGAATATTGAGGACAATATTCATTTCTAAGTAATGGGGAAATTCAGCGAATTTGATCATAAATGTGCCCTTTTAGTCCCTTTTCCCCAAAATGGCCAAAATTTAAAATTTTTTTTAGTGGAAGTACTATGTACTAAACACAACAAATGGTAATCATCGCCATGTACGTAAGACTAAAGGATTAGCTAATCCAGAGCAAACGGCTCTTGGTAAAGATATCTCAAATCCGTTTATATGGCTTGCAATTTGCCCAAAATTGTATGGTATTCGACTCACCATATCCTAAAAAGTGAAGAGTTGGCTAGCCCATAAGTTTATGGCTTGTGGTAAAGGCGATGGAAAATCCATAATTGGTATTCACTCACCAAAGATAATGCGATAATTTATCTAAGAGTTGGCTAGTCCGGAAGATGCGGCTTACGGTAAAGACTAATCAAATCCGTTCTGACTTATGATTTGCTCAAAATCATTTGGTTATCGATGTACCAAGGTTCTTACTTGAGCTGAAACATTTGGCTACTCCGAGTGATGGCTTTTGGTAAAGAGTTTTCAAATCCATTAAAATCTCAAATCATTGCTAGGGACTAGCAATATCTCGATGTGGGGATTTGATATGTGTCTAAAACACATATATTTTATGCTATATAAACCATAAAAACATCCAAAACACACAAATGACTCTCAAAATGATACAAATTCATAAAATGTGTTTTATGTGATTCGGTACAAAGATTGAAAAACAAGTGAAAATTGATCAATTTCACAACAATTGTCGTTTTCGGTCCACAGAGTTACACAAATTGTCAAAACTAGTCCCTAAATGTTTTAAATGAATGAAAAGTCAACTTAAGTCCTTGGGAAATCAAAATGTTCACAAAACATCCACGGACAAAGTTTACACAAAATGGCAATTTTAACCCTCGAGTTACAAAATTGGCAAAAATGGTCCTGGTATTCTAAACTTGGAATTTTACAAATAATACCCTTGTACTATGCATGATTGAAAATTTGGAACATTTTGATAAACTTTTGGGAAATTACACTTTTAGTCCCTCAAAATCCAAAAAATTACAAAAATAGTCCTTGGACCTTTTTAAATGAATTTTATGCAAAAGTGGTCCATGTACTATTCATTTATGTCATGATTGGTCCTTGTGAGAGTTTGGAAAAGTTGCATGATCAGTCCTTGAAGTTTGGTGTAATTGCAAAATTAGTCCTTGTTGTTACCACTATACCAAACGGATCCTTTAATATCACTAGGCCCAAAATCCAATCCAAACCCAACATTAGCCCAAATCCCTTGGCCCTTGACCCTTGGTCTTGGACCTTGACCCCAGTCAAATGAAATTCGACTCAACCACAACCATTTGGACCCTTTGTTATTAATAGCCGATCAACGAAAGTCAAACCAAGAAAAAGCAGCCCATATACCGTATTAATCGTAGCGGTGTCTCTCCCAAACTGTGAAACATCAAAACCAGAGGTGGTTTTCCACTCTTTTCAACCCTCCCATTCCATGTCCCTCCGACTCCTATACACTCCAAAACTCTTAATTGAATCAACAAACCATTTAATGATTAAACACGCTTTGAAGACTATTTTGGCGCCAAAAGTAAAATGGATGGTTCTGATTATTTAGAGCAAACCAAGGGTTCAGATATGGTGGGAAACAATCAGAGTACAAGTGGGGAGATGTTTGGGTATAAAAGAATGAAGAAAAGCAGAAGAAGAGCACTTTGGCCTTAAGCCTTAGTCACGTAGTCATAGTTTTTTACTGCTTTCTTAGTTTAAATGTCTTTTTAAGCTTTCAAATGTTGTATTTTATCTTAAAGTAGTGTAATGAAACCTGATTTTCAGTTTAATTCCAGTTTAATTTCAGTTTTAAGTTTTTGCTCAATTCTCTTAATTTTCATGTTATTCAAATTCCGGTTTACTAGTTGTTTATTGGATCCTTTAAGCTCAAAAGCTCTTGACAACAGTTTAAGGCTTTTAGATCCATTAAATTGACTTTTGTCTTTTAAATTAGAAAATGCTTAAAAATCAAGAAAATCAATGAAAATCAAAATATTGGGAAAAGGAAGAAGATGATGAAGCGGGGTTGAATTTGGAGTGCTTTGGGTATTAGGAGCTTATTGGTGGTGATAGGTGTAACCTTGTCCATTTGTTCGGATCTCGAGTCCTCTTCTCATTTGTAAGCCATTTTACAATTTTGCAGTTCTTGTTGTCTTGATTTGGTTGCTTTAATTTTCATGTTTTCATGTCTCTTTCTTTGTTCTTTAGTAATATTAAAGCTTAATATTAGGTTATGTTGCCTTGAATTGGATTGTGGTGTGAATTGGCATGGTATTTGTTAAAATGTCAATTTTGAAAATCCTAGACCTAAATTTGGTTTGACATCCGGTTTAGGTTGAAAAGTTCCACTTTGACACTCTGGTATCTCTGGATTGGATGGAATTGGGTTAAGCGGTCATTTGCTTTGAAAGCTGCAAAACCATCTCATTTAAGTATGTTTGGATTTGCTTGCTTAAACTGTTATAGGTATTGTTTGAGTTGTTGTTTGTGCTTACTCTGTGTCTCTTTAGTGTTTATAAACTCATTTGATCAAGAAAACCGGTCTTCATTTGTGGAAAGTCAAAATCTCTTTTGATCATTTCTTGGTAGCTCTTTGTTGGAATTTGATGAACCAAGATCTTGATTTTGTATTTAAAAGTTGTCAATCTTGCTCTAATCGGTCTTAGTTCACTTTATAACATCATAATAAGTGTTTAAGATCTGTTTAAATCTCACTTTGGTCAACTCTTGTGTTCTTGTAAAAGTCAAATTTCTTAAATAGTCGTTTTTGAATAAAATGTATAATTTTGTGTAGGACTCTGTATTAAGTTTAAGCTTATGCCCTTTTGGGATTTCAAAATTTAGTTGCTTGACTAAATTGTGAAAATATTAGTTTGCCATCTCTCAGCCTTTTAAGTGCTTATTTACTAGCTTATTTTTAGTCCTTGGTCTGTACCCATGCTCTGTGCACAGGTTTAGGAGTCAAATTCACAAGCTTGCAAAAGCTTGTGGATTTGACCTTAACTAATTTGGCTTCTTTGTGTAGCATTTGTGGTCTTTTATTTATGTGTATGATTATTTTGCATTTTTAGCTTATTTGATTAGCTTAATTTCCCAAACCTTTTGTCCCATCTCATCCACTACTTTCAAGCAAGCGATTGTAGTGGAGTAATTCAATAGCTCATGAAAAGCTCCTTATTGAGCTTGAGCTTGTGACTCTTGGCTTTTCAAAAGCCAAGCGGTCCATCTCAATGCCTCAATTTAAGTTGAGCTCTTATTAGCTTATTTGATAAGTCATATATGAGCTTGATGTTTGCTCATTCATAACAATGGACCGCTTATGCGGTCCATTTGCCTCATTCCTTCAAGCTCTTACAAGCTCATCAGTGGGTCCCACTTGATGAGCTTTGGCTTTGGAAAGCCAACCAGCTCGACTTCTTTGCTCCAATTCTCACTTTGCCATATTAAGCTCATATACTTAGCTTAATTTGCCAATTCAAATAAATTGCGAGGGTGTTTGGTTACATTGTAGCTTTGAAGAGCTTATGAGCTTGTTACAAGCTTATAGGTGATTGCTGTGCATTTGCTTGTACATACTTGTCCATATAGCTTGTATGCATATATTTTCACCTTCTTTTAATCGGTGGGAGCTTATTACAGGTCCTTTGAGGCCTTAATTCCATCAAGTCAAGCCAAAGCTTGATTGTATAAACCATAAGCTCACACTTTAGAGTCCATTTTCTTGTTTATATTGTTGCATTGGACTTGTATATACCTTAGTTCACCTTTTGTTTTATCTGTATAGCTTATTTTGAGCTTATCATGAGCTTAGCTCCAGCGGTCGAAAAGCTTAGCTGTTGGGCTCATAAGCTCATGCTATGCTATTCTTGGTTTGTATAGCTTATTTTTCATCACATATGTATAATATTAGTACTTAATAAGTCCAGAAAACAGAAAAGCCAAAAAGAAGTCCTTTTTAAGCTTAAGTGATAGCTTATAGTTATGAGCTTTTGCCCATTAGCTTATTTTTGTACATAAGCTGCCATTTTTATACTTTTCCTAGCTTCTTGTATTTATTTTAGAATTTTGTAAAAAGTTTGAGATTTTTCTTTTACTGTTTAGTATTTTTAATAATTAAATATTAGTTTTAATACTTTTAATAGTTAATAATTATTAATAATTAGTATAATTGTATAATAAATATATTTTCTGTTTTAAAATTAGTTTTATAATATTTTAGATTTTTCTAAGTTTAAATTTTATTTTTCCAAGTTATTTTTTTATATTTTCTAGTATTTAAGTATATTTATAATAGTAAATAATTAATAATAAATAGAATAATTATGTAAAAAATACATTTTCAGTTTCTAAATTCATTTTATGATATTTTAGATTTTTCAAATTCTTTATTTCATTTATTTAAGTTAATTTTAGATTTTCTTATTATTTAATTCATTTTAATACATTTAATTCATTTTTAATTTATATTAATTAATTTAATTGTGTAAAAATTTATTTTTATTTTCTAATAATTTTCTTATCTTTTTAGGATTCTAAAAATATAATTTTCACATTTGTGGGAATTGTATTGGATTGAATTCACGTTTTATTTTTGTACGTTTACATAAAATTTAGTAAACGTAAGTTTTTAGATTTTAATCGGTAAACAATTGTAAAAATAGAATTAAAATGACTTCAAAATTTTGATATTTTTATATTTCCTTAGTATAATTATAATCCTTTTCTTATTTTATTTTTGTTACATTTATGTAATTATTATGTATACATATATGTTTTAGTTTTTAGTTTTCTTAACTTTTGTATATATTTGTAAATTATAGTTAGATATTTTAATCTTATTTAATTTGCATTTAAGTTGTTAGACTTGTAAATCTCTATTATAGTTATAATCGTTTTGTTTTACACGTTTACGTTTTAGTAACGTCACGTTTGTATATCTTTTGCGTTTTAGGTTTACGATTATGCGTTTTTAACAACATAGTTGTGTGAGCTATTACTATTCACATTCGGTGTTAGTCAATCGATTCTGTTTTGTACATTCTTGATCATATCATTTTATCACACGATCGTTGTATTCGAGGATATCGCCTCGCCAGACATAAACGATCCAAGGTTATTTTAATCCTTGGTAAACATCCATTTTCTCCGGTGTCGCCTTTTTATCATCTATTACGGTTGACCGTTCGCAAGCGGTTGATAAGCGTGACGGAGAAATAAAAGAGGGTGGTTCGGGAGTGAATCAATATGATACTTGGAAATGCTTCTAGATCCTCAGATTTGATCATACCAATGGAAATGGAGACCCCTAAATCAGTAGATCATGTTGTTCGTGGCTCTGCTCGCCTTCAGGATTACACTTACTCATCATTGTTTGTGTGGCTACATATACCGGTTCTACATCTTTTGAGGTATCTCATGGGCATATCGCGGTTTCGATCTTCGCATAATGGATGATTCTCAACATAAATTGAACCAGTTAGTGTTACAAAACGTCAGAATTAAGAAACAAATAAGTTGTGTCACATTTTATCTTGAACGGGTCAAACAAGTACAAATAAGTTAGCGTATTTCAAATGACAAATTGGTCGAAAATCAGTCGAAATGTATTTTTAGTTGCATATATAAGTTGCTTCTATATAAACTCTGTTCTAGACTAGGCGAGTACCCGTGCCTAGCGGCATCGGTTTTTAGCGGCAGACAATTAACGATATGCGATATTGTGGTAAGTGTTTCGTATAACGTTCAAAATAGAACGTGAAAAGATCTCGATGAGACCTGATTCACCAGTTTGTATCGGTTTTAACGGGTCCTCTCTGGTTCGTTTACGGATGGCTTTAATTGGTTAGCCGAAAACCGGTGGCGACACCGGTTCCCGGTTGAACAGTTGGTCCGGTCCGGTCCGGTTTTCAAAACTATATGTAACATCAACTTGTTAGCTTGTATGAAGTTTTGTGTGTTTTATTAATTTGTATAATATGTATAATAATATGTACTTTTCATTTTAAGGTGTTTTAAAATTTCATTAATTAGTGTGTTTAATTATTTTATATTTTGAATTATGTTGTAGCTTTTTTAAATTGTACGTTATGAAAATTTTATTGTACTTTTAGTAAGGGGTGTTTTAATTGGTTGTTTTTAATTTGGTAGATGTGTTTTTAATTGGTTGTACAATGTGGATAAATTATTGTACTTTTAAGTAATGAGGTGTTTTAATAAAAGTATTTAATACACTATGCATTTCTCTCTCATTTGACCAATTTCAACAATTCAACTTTTCAACTTGGACCATTTTTCTATTATATGTAGTATAGATAGTTAATTGAATGTCTAGTCTGTCTATTTTGTCGATTAAATAAGACTTCGTTACTAGATGCTACTTACAGGATAATGTACTCATAAGTTCTCGTGATATGATTTATTGCCTTTCTTTTTACCACAAAGTTATGTTCTATAGTTCACATAAGCTCGTTGGATTTCCCAAGTTCGGTCGTTTGTTTTTTAGAGCTTTTACCCTTCATCGCAAACCATGTCTGCAAAAGAAGAGGTACATTTAAGCTCTTCATCCGCAAAGAAAGCAGTTTGTTTTTGTGCTATTAAGTACTTCTTTCCTTTTCTTCTTTTTTTCTTTTTCTTTTTGTTTTTCTTTTCACTAGTACTTTTGTTCTATTGAAGTAAACTTTTTTTTCCTTTTTCTTTTTCACTAGTTTTTTGTGCTATTGAGTGCAAAATAAGCTTTCCTCCATTTTCTATGTTTTCGTCTGTTTTTAACATTTTCGTCCATTTTTTATATTTTAGTCCATTTTCTTACGTTTTCGTCCGGTTTTTTACGTTTTCGTCTTTTTTTTTTACGTTTTCATCATTTTTTTAACGTTTTCGTTTGTTTTTTTACGTTTTCGTATGTTTTTACATTTTCTTCCGTTTTTTACGTTTTAGTCCGTTTTCGTCTTTTTTTTACGTTTTCATCCGTTTTCATCTGTTTTTTACGTTTTCGTTTGTTTTTTACGTTTTCGACCGTTTTTTACGCTTTCGTCTTTTTTTACATTTTCAACTATTTTTTTACATTTTCGTCTGTTTTTTTATGTTTTCGTCGATTTTCTTTCGTTTTCACACGTTTTCATACATTATCTTACGTTTTGTTAGGTAAGATAAAATAACGTACAAAAACTTATAAAATCATATGAAAGCGGATGAAAATAAAATAAGCGAATAAAATATAAAAAGCGGACTAAGCGTAAAAAGCGGACGAAAGCGTAAAAATGATGAAATCGTAAAAAAGGAGAAAACGTTAAAAAGCGGTAGAAAAGCGGACTAAACGTAAAACGGACTAAAACGCAAAACGAACGAAAAGTAAAAAGAATAAGGCGAAATTGTGGCGAAACGGACGGCGTAAAAATGGACGGCGTAAAAAGTGGACGAAACATAAAACGGACGGCGTAAAAGCGGTAGCGTAAAGGCAGAAAACGTAAAAATATGATCGAAAACATTAAAAAGGGTAAAGGACAAAAGCGTAAGAAAGCGGAAGAAATGTAAAAGCGGACAAAACGTAAAAAGCGGATGAATACGTAAAAAGCAGACGAAAACATAAAAACTAATGTAAGCGTAATAAGCGGATGAAAACTTAAGAAAGCGGCGAAAATGTAAGAAAGCGGCGGCGTAAAAAATAAGCGGCGTAAAAAGAGAGAAAGCGTAAAAAAAGGGCAAAAGCGTAAAAGAGCGGACGGCGTAAAAAATGGACGAAACGTAAAACACGGACGAAGCGTAAAGAGATGTAAGATATTGAGAAAGAGATGTAGGGGTTGTGAAAGAAGAGGTAAGAAGTGAAAGATAATGTCTGAAATTTAGAAGAGGAAAGAAGTGAAAAGAAGCACTTATGTCTGCAAAAAAACAAACAAAAACCTTTGCCCTCCTGCAAACAAAAGAAGTTATTAGAGGAGGAAAAAATGCTTATTGGTAAAAAAACAAACGACACCTAAATCAAGCTCAATTAAAGACATTTTTTTTGGTTTGACGGGCTTGGCTAATTTGTGCTTGATTCATTTAGGCTTGTCGGATTACAGACTTCGATCTCTAAAAGTTTGTTGAGTTGATCTGGTGCAACCCCGGGAACGCTCCACTTGTCACTCACATACTTATCTATATTTGTTAGATCAAAATATTGTTACTTATAAAAGAAAATGCACTCTAATAAATATTTAAATATTTAATTACACTTTGTACTACTAAATTTCTTCACTTTCACTTACTCTACACCCATATATGCATACTAAAAGTTGCACACATAAATTGACGCTACCATAAATCATCACCGTTATGCGCGAGTAGTCGTCTAGTATGTCTTAAACGGTGCACAATTTTCATAAATGAGTAGGTATTCACACTTATTATAAGGGTTTGTCTACACTTAACGCGACACATAGTGTTGAACAAATTCTTTCATCTTTGAACTTTATCTATTCAAACAATAAGGGTTTGCGAAACTGTGAATTAGACCTAAAATTAATTCGAACTGATAAATAGGCCCAAACACCAAACCGGACCAAATATATTTTGATCTAGTCTTACGAAAAACTGACTAATATGCTTTGTTGAACCAACTGGATCGATGAACCTGACTCAACCGGCTAGACCACACACATTTCAGTCTGGTCATTGGTTTGTTATTTTGGTCAACTCGATTTTGATCCGATCATATTTTTAATATTTCGATTTTTAACCCAAAACTATAAAGTAGACGAGTAATGCTGAGCATTATAGTCCGCGGACCAGACCGAACCCAATGGAATTCGGTGTGGTTCTTGATCCAACTTTTTAACCATTTTTGGTCCTCGGTCCGGTCCGGTCCGGTTCGATCTTACGCACAACGGAATATTATTCTTTGTTAGACCGGACCGACCTGAACATAAACCAAAGCTTTTATTCCAAATCATTTTTTGATCCGATCCGATTTTGATTGATCCAATCAGATTTTCGAAACATGCTCAACCCTATATATGAGTACAACTATCAACCCAAAAGGCCAAAAATACCCTATCTTAGCTTTTTACAAAGTTACAAAATAAACCACTAGCCCCCAAAAATACCAAACAATTTCCAACTCCTTTAACCAAACCCATCGAAAACCGTGACTAGCACACTTACTCCACCAATCACTTCACTCTCTCCCTCAATATAAATACACATTTTCCCGCGAACCCACCCCTCATATCATAACCCCCCAAAAAAACACACACTCTCCCAAAACCCTAATTCCAATTGCCACGTGCCAATGCAACTCCGTTCACGAGCCTCCGATCCTCTAAAAAAAGTCTATTCACTTCAATTCATCTTTATATTTACTTCAATTCACACTCGTGTTGATTAATATTAGTTAATTCGTTAGGTTTTGATTATGTTATACTTTAATCATTACGTTTTGGTTATGTTTAGAGGCTGTTATATGAATGATATGAATTATTTGATATTAGTGTGATGTTAGGGTTTAAAATTACTTACAAGGAACTTCTTACTTGATGCATCCTCGGCCATATATTTGGCTTCCAAGAAATCCCATAGTTCTTTATCAGATTCCACATTTTGATAAATATCAATCAAAGGATCATACATACCATTTAGGATTAGACTTCTGCAAATGTAATCATCATTCTTTTATTTGCTCCTTTTCCTCATCTTTACCACAGTAGCATCGTCCCCATCATCTAGAATACGTGTGCTCAGGACATACACCACACTCATGTTTGACAACAAGAAGTGCATCTTCTTTTGCTGTCTTCTGAAATCGACACCTTCAAGCTTTTCCAATTTTGAAAAGTTAGCAGCCATTTTCTTCATAGCAGCAGCCTTTGATCATCACTAAAAAGTTTCTATTGATTGTTGGTTGAATGAGTTGTGTTCCTAGTTGGGTGTAGATAATCAATTAGTATCGGATATAACTTGAAATTGTGTTATCACTTTTTAATGGAAACTATTCGACCCTAATGCCTGGGTTACACGAATATCTCTATGGGATAAGACCAAGTGTTGTTCTTATTTTAGGCACAAAGCAAGAACCTGTTCACTTTCAAGTGTTTATGTTTCATGTGTTTTTCAATGTAGATTTATATCATACTTATATGAAATGATTTACTCTAGTCAATAGAATTATGAAAATTAATTGGCCAATTAATCTCCTTATAATGTTCCTCCATTATAGCAATAGTGGTTTCAAGACTAAATCATCATAGCCTTAAAAGCGAGTTTGAAACTGCCCATTAATAGGTCAAAACAGTTACAAACTAATTCCAGCAAAGTCGTGGTTCACCCATCAGAAACACTCATCAGTATGTTCACTTAAGAACTAACCTGCTGATGATTTCAATTTCTGACATATACCACTTGCTGATAAGCATCCAGTCTCTGATGAGAATTGCTCTCTGATGAGATAACTCACACAAAGATTGAACCTTCTAATGAGTTACTCCCTGATGAGTACATCAAACCTTAACTCACTGATGAGACCATCAAAAACATAAAACCACTATGAGATTCAGGGTAGTTAGGGACTTATGGGTGTACACTCCGTGCCTCCAAGTCTATTTCCAAGTATGACAATATCCCTCAATTAAACTAAATTTCCAACACCAAACACATTGAACTCGTCACCCCTAAGAATGCCTGGAGCCGAAGTAGAAGAATTGTGAAAGAACACTATGTCGAACTTGTTGATCATGGCCCTAATGCGACTTCTAGACCACTTGGCAACACCTCTAGTAACTTGTCCTTTTTCATTAACTCAGGGGGTGCTAGGAACTACCGTGAAGGACTACGCTTAGTCCGATCCTTGTTAGGAATAATTCAATTAGCACCCCTACCACTAGGACCATGGATTTTCCCTTGGTCGTGAAATTTGATTTGGGTATAGTTGTATTTATTTGTGCTACAACTATCATCTTAGCTTTGGTTTTTGCTGTATTCAAATTTATTTGTAAGCGTGATGATATCAAATAACAACAGTTTATTGGCCTCATTTATCCTATATATATTGCTTGTTTTGTATTATTTTATATGAGAATTGATACTTAATCGCTTACTTTTGTAAATCTCAGTTGAAAACAAGCATTTGGTAGAAGTTAGCTATTTTGGACATAAAATGAAGCAAAATGGATCATATTGTTAAAGTCTACTAAATTGAAGGAAGATACGTTGTATCATTCTAGATGGATACACCGTACATCAACACTTAGACGAATGAGAAGACCATTGCTTGACTTTGAAGAATACGCCGTATGGAATTCTTCCATACGCCGTATATGAAACCTTGGTCAACACAAAGATCTGACTCATCTGCTCAAGATACGCTGCATAACTACTCCTACAAGCGCCATATCACCTTGAAGACTCCACCAAAAGATACCAAGATAAGAAGACATATACGCCGTATCAATACTAAAGATCCGCCGTATCTTATGGTGGTGTACGAATATTCCAGAATAAAATAATCTTGGACCCCACGCGAAGTTACCTAGATACGGTGTATCGAGTAAACTGATATGCCGTATCAATGTCGTTTCCAGAAAGTATAAATACATGAACGAACAACCTCATTCGACACAACTTAGAGCACAATTTGATACAGAAATATCCACTTAGAAGGCGACGACCAGACCACACTAGACACGACCAGAAGAAGGTTTAGAGGCATAAGTAGGTCCTGTTAGTACTTTTTAATTCATAATTAGATTTCACTTCATTTGTATTAGTACTCTTTAATCCACCAGGATTGTGTGCCTTGTCACAGCCATATGACTCGCATTTAATAGATGCTTTCCATTGATTAAAGTTTATTTGATGTTTATTTGGATGTTCATGTGAATGCTTTGATTACTTCTTGATTATAGTGGCTTGTTTGCGCTATCAGACACCTCCCATAATTACTTCATTAACATCTTAGGATAGTTGATGTAAGCCCTAACCGGATAAATAATTTAACTAAGTAATCATTAATTTTACACTTATTACAGATGGGATTAGCTATGACAGAGCTTTTCGGTAATAATACTTAAAACTGAATATAGGGTATCTAGGAGCTAAACGTAAAAAAGAAAACGCTCACCCGAACAACCAACGAGAAAGACCAGAATTAGTACTCATCCTATATGGCTAAGCAATTAAGTGAATATAATCTACTTTACTATCGGACAGACCTCTTATTTGTCATATGTTTCCTATTTGTGTATGTGTGTGTCTATCGCCTTGGAACTTTTATTTTACCTTAATCGAAACCCCCCTTGCGTTAGATTAGGTTTAGTTAGACTAACCTTAGGATTAAAATACTGATAGATATTTAAGTGTTAACGTTCCACTCTTAGTGATCGACACTCTACTTACCAACTAAGCTACACTGATCGGGTATACTGTTGGTTAGTGTTTGTTATAGGATAAGTCGGCTAAACATAAATGTAAAACTTGATAATAATAATTTTCCTATACACAATGAAATACATCAAAGCGAGAGACCAAATGAGGGTGTAGATAGAACCGAAGAGGAAGGCTTGATTGAAGTATTTGAATCAAGCTCTCCAAGACAACTTAGTTTCTAAGAATTGTCAAAAGCAACAAATAACTTTCACCAAGATCAGATTCTTAGGGTGGGAGGTTTTGGTACCGTCTATAGAGCCTTTTTCCCCAATTGTAGAGTATTTGTGGTCAAGCGCGTTTCAAGCATATCTGAACAAGGTATCATAGAGTATAAAGCGGAAATAACAACCACTAGCAAAACGAATCATAAACATTTAGTTTAACTCATTGGTTGGTGCCATGAGATCAAAGGTAAAATCTTAGTTGTGTAAGAACTCATGGAGAATAAAAATTTAGATACTCATCTTTTTAACTCGGTGATTCCACCATTAGCTTAGGATGTGAGATATAAAATTGCACAAGGGTTAGCCAAGGCACTACGGTATCTACATGAAGAGTGTGCTCAATGCATTTTGTACATGGATATAAATTCAAGTAATGTATTGTTAGATTATAATTTCAAGCCTAAACTTGGTGATTTTGGGTTAGCCAAGCTTGTTGATTATGGTACATCAATAGAACTTCTGCTTTTGACGAGCACTAGAGGCTACATGGTTCCCGAATGTGTTCTATCTGGCACGGGTACAACACATTCGGATCTTAATAGCTATGGAGTCATGGCTTTGGAATTAGCCACGGGTTGAAGAACCATCGTTCCTATTGTTGAAGAGGATAAAAAAGTTTTGGTGAGGTGGATGCAAAACTTATATAAAGTAACTCTTCAATTAATATTTAGATAATAGATTTAGATATTTTAATCATTTAGATTGTGTTTGTTTCATTAAGATTTAAGTCTGGATCTGACTTTCGCATCTTACCGGTAAAAGTTGGCTATAAAATCTGAATCTGAATGAAATAATGTTTGTTTTAAAGAATTTTCCGAATGGTTTTAATTATTCGTTTATTAAATATATATTAAACCATACCAATAAGATGTATATGTAGCTTGAGTAAACATGAAAAAAAATATTTTTATAATAAATTTAACACAATAATAAACTGATATAATATATTCTTCTATATTACATTTATTGGTGACCTTATGAATAGTGCAACTTTGGTCTTTTTTTAACCGTTTGGGTGACCCGATAACAAAACCGGGTATTCTCAAATTGTCTTCCTTTCTCTCTCATTACCACACATCAATCACAAATTCTTATCTTTACCCAATCTTCTAAATGGGTACATCTCCGGAGAAAAATCCGGCCATCCTTTCATCTAAAAAAAGTGGGTTTGTTGGTGGTGGTCATGTGTATCATTAAATCAATTTTTTTTCAGGTTTGTGGATGCATGCTCGCCACATGGTAAACGGTACAGGTGCATATCTCTTTTGGTTCACTATTTCTATAATTAGGGTTAGGTGGATCAATTATTTGTGATCGAAATAAACTTCAGCAAGTTTGGTGTTGCAAAGATTTGATACTAGGTTTGGTATTTTTTTTAATCTCTCTGCACGTTCGCTGTTGTGAGGGTTTAGGTGCATTTTTGGGGTCAAATGGTTTATACGAATGAGGGTTTATGTTTAATTTAACGTTTTATATGAATTAGGGTTTAGGTTTAATTTAGAGTTTCCTATTTTGTAAAATTATTTTGGGCGTTTTGTCATTTCAAGTCTGTGCATCAATTGAATGATGCTAAAATGAAGGCTTCTTTTCGTAATTGATGTCGCTTTAGTTTTTGTGAATAAAAAACATGTGCTCATGTTGGTGGAATGGGATCTTATATGTTATGGTTTACCAGTTTGTAGGAGTTAGATTTTAATGAAATGTTATAGGTTCTGAAAATGTTTGTGGGTTTGCCATGTTTTCAGGCTGCGCTATGGTGGGTTAGACTTGCTGAGGTTGCACCCATGGCATGTGCAGAGGCATGGTCACTTGTCGGTCTCTCATTTGTATTACACGTAGTGTAGCCTCAAGGATAGTGATGTTGTGCATTTTTGGTTTGTATTGATGGCTGAATTTTGCCCAAAAGCATCCCTTGGTAGGGTGACCATATGGTTGCAGCCATGCTGTTTTTCGAGCACCGCTTCTATTGGGCTACCATGAGTTTTTCTGTAAGTTAGCTCTTCTGTGACTATTTTTTTATGTTCATGGTGGTGAAATGTGATTTCCTAAAACTTTTATTTCATGGTTGTGGGTTACAAATGCAGAGAATGCCCGTGAATGTTATATTATGTAATTCCAGTTTTTGTCATGGCCACCGTGCTAAATGACCGACCTTTGTATCCGTTTTTAGAGGCTGTGATGAATTGGGGTTTGTTAGGTGAACGTGAGATCGCATGTATCTTGGCAGGGCGACAGGCAGCTGTTGCTGCCATGGCGAGTGTATCCTGTTTGCTTGAATACTCACCCATCTGAGCCGGTTTTCCATCCAAATTTCCGATGTTGTTGTAAAATTGGTTGTGGGCTGTTCACCGTTAGCTTTCATTCGTTGCGCCCATGACAAAATTATATTGTTTGGTTTAGGCAGTGATGATACCTACATGCAATTGAACGCTTTGTTTACATAATTGCCTGATACTGGTAGCTTGGCAGGGCAGTTTTTAATTGCAGCCATGCCCAGTATTTTGATTTGCATTTTATGGGTGCAAATTTGAGCCTTGCTGCGCGTCTGCAATTATGCTGGTCTTTGGTATGATAATTATCATGCTTATTAGCTGCTTATTGCGCTTTGAAGCAGTGGTTGGTGGTATTTATTGTCATAGGCGGGAATACCTTTGAAGGAGATGATGTTATCTACATGTTGGCGGGGCAACCCATGATGGTTGCAGCCACATTGGATCGATCTTGTTTTTTAACATGTTGCTTTGGTATCTGTTTGGAGTTGCAACTGCTCCAAGTATAACAATTGCTTTCAGACAGTCGCTGCAGCTATCTTTGGGTAAAAATATTGCTAGATAACATTCTGGAGGTATACCTGCTTGGATCTAAAAGGTAATGGCCGTTTGGTGGATTTATCACAATAATGTTGTGCCACTCAGGTATCAGCATAATGCATATTATGTTTCCTCTTTTACTTTATGATGTTGTGTTTATCAAAACACAATGAAATGTTTCGGCTTTGCTTTATAATTTTTTTAAGAGTGGCTAAAGGCAATTAATGAAGAGGCTTCCCTAATAAATGTAATATCAGAATATATGATATATAATAATGTTTATGTGTAGTGTAGGCTGAAGAGCGATGATATTTGGCTTTTTTTGGTTTGTCTTGGTAACTGAAGTTGGCCGAAGAACATGCCTTGGCAAGGTGACTATATGGTTGCAGCCATGCTGTTGTTCGGGTTTGATTTCCATTTGGTTACCATTATTTTTGGTGAAAATTAGCTCTTCCATAACTTTGGTTTTTATGTTGATGTTGGTGCAATGTGATGGTGTGAAACTTTGATTTCATGATTGTGGGTTACAAAATAAAGATACGATATGAGTGGGAATGAATAGGCGGTCGGTTACCGATGGGCTTAGTTTGCTAAATAGTCGACCTTTGTGTTTCCTTTTATTTGTGATGAATTGGGGTTCCTTGGTAAGCGTAAGATGGCTCGTATCTTGGCGGGGCTACTGAGCAACTATTGTAGCCATGGCGGGTGTATCCTCTTTGCACGAAGGTTCACCCATCTAATCCATTTTTTGGTTTATCTTGGTAATTGAAGTTTGCCGAAGAACATGCCTTGGCAAGGTGGCCATATGGTTGCAGCCATGCTGTTGTTTGGGTCTGATTTCCATTTGGTTACCATCAATTTTGGTGCAAATTAGCTCTTCCATAACTTTGATTTTTATGTAGATGTTGGTGCAATGTGATGGTGTGAAACTTTGAGATCACATTTATTAGGGACCTTATGAATAGTGCAACGTTGGTATTTTTTTTTTAAAAAATGGACTTTTGGGTGGAGGCCCATTACCCTTACCAACCCGGTCTATTCATTTCCACTCACATCGTTAGTTTATCTTTTAGATCCAACTGGGTACTTCTCCAGGGAAAAATACGGGCATTCTCTCATAGTACGGCGATGGGTACCATTTAATCAATATTTTTTTGCCACATGGTAAACGCTACAGGTGCATGTCTATTTTCTTCCACATATTTTTTCTTGGTTGGTGGATCTGATATTAGACCTAGGTTTCTCAATTATTTTGCATCCAAAATTTCCTCAGCAAGTTTGGTATCTTTGTTGTTTGCTTGTGTTTCTTTTTCGAGGCTGTGATGAATTGGGGTTCCTTCGGTAAACATGAGATGGCCCGTATCTTGGCAGGGCGACAGGCAGCTGTTGCAGCTATGGCGGGTGTATCCTCTTTGCACGAAGGTTCACCCATCTAAGCCATTTATAATTTTTTTAAGAGTGACTAAAGACACTTAATGAAAAGGCTTCCCCAATAAATGTAATATCAGAATATATGATATATAATAAGGTTTATGTGCAGTGTAGGCTGACGAGCGATGATATTTGCCCTTTTTTGGTTTGTCTTGGTAACTGAAGTTGGCCGAAGAACATGCCTTGGCAAGGTGACCATATGGTTGCAGCCATGCTGTTGTTCGGGTCCGATTTCCATTTGGTTACCATCAATTTTAGTGCAAATTAGCTCTTCCATAACTTTGTTTTTTATGTTGATGTTGGTGCAATGTGATGGTGTGAAACTTTGATTTCATGATTGTGGTTACAAAACAAAGATACGATATGAGTGAGAATGAATAGGCGGGTCGGTTACCACGATGGGCTTAGTTTGCTAAATAGTCACCCTTTGGTTTCGTTTTGAGGTGTGATGAATTAGGGTTCCTTGATGGCGTGAGATGGCCCGTATCTTGGCACGGTGTGAGCATTGTTGCGACCATGGCGGGTGTATCCTCTTTGCACAAAGGTTCACCCATCCGAGCCATCGTCGACAAAATTTCCACTATTGTCATGGGCGATTACGGGCTCACCGTTAACTTCCATTAGCTGCGCCCACCACAGAATAAAACTTCTTAACATGTTACTTTGGTATCTGTTTGAGGTTGCAGCTGATACAAGTGTGATGTTTAGGCTGGTTGGCCTATGTTGCGGTTAGGTTTTATTGGGTGTTATGTTAGGTGTATCGATTGTGCCTTCCTTATATTTAGATGTCACAGGCATTAGATGTTGTTGCCAATGTAACTTATGCTTACATTTTTGGGGCAGTAAATGAGGTGCACAGTTTTATTTTGGGTTTAAGGTTAGGGGCATACGCAGTTGAATGCTAGCATTATTAAATATTGTCCACCCTTTCTTGTTTCCTGCGTCCCAGGCTTCAACTGCATTAAATACCCATCATGGCAAAGGTTGGTTCTTTTTTTTTGCTCATTCTTGATGTGCTTATACTTATTGTGATGTTTACCATGCAAACATCCAAATGCCGATGTTGCATTCTTTTGTGGGTATTGTTCTGGCGACACGTCGAGGTTCTGAGGAAGCCACATAGATTCGAGACGAAGGTGGTCATATCGATGGACTCGTGTGGCAATAGGTAATTCTTTTGACCTGAAGTTGCCTTTGAATTTTAAAGCATGCGGTTTTTTTTTTTTTTTTTTTTTTTTTTTTTTTGCTTTTATTTTCTCCAAGTGTTTGAATGCAAAGTTGAGTACACATTTTCTAATGCCTTGTTTTTTCCTTCAATGTAGGCATCCTTGCTTATGAACATGGTAAACCGAATGTGAAACACCATGTTCCTTTGTTTGCACTGCGCAGGAAAAAGGAAACCTCTGGCACGATTACCGACCGCAGTGTCCACCATCGGTCTGCATCACCAGGTGTCCACCGACGAACGGTGCGTTGATGTGCTTTATTTTTTGCACAATACTTCAGTGTCGATCAATGAGATTCTCATGGTATTTTTTAAACTGGGCCACTCTCAGCTGTGCATGATAGCAGATGTTCATAGCAAACTCGGAAAAGAGCAGATATGGCTAGCTGGTGAGTTTATCATAGTAATGTGGCGCCAATGAGGTATGACTATAGTATATATTATGTTTCCAATTTTGATTTACATTTCTCTACCCTTTACATTTAAACTAGAGGTTCAACTATCATAATTTTCAAACCTTTAATATTTAGCTTTGCTCCTCATACAGTAATAATAAACTTATTATATCAGTCTGCGTATTGCATTGTGAGTGGAGCTAGCCACTTATGGAACAAGCCCAGTAGAGCCAGCCACTTATAGAACAAGCCCAAGTCTCACGAGATCATTTTAAAAGTACATGTCTGCCTCACCATCATAGCAAGGCAGCCAGCTATGACATATAGCAAAAACAGGTATGTTCAAGCAAGATTAATATAGAAACATAAAAGTTCAATGCATTGACTTCTGAAACATAAAAAGAAAACAAATAAATTGTTCAAAGACAAAAAAACATGAACATTAGCGAGTCTTGGTAAACACATCCTAGCGAGCCTGCCCATTCACACCATTGCTAAAACCCAAAAAACATTTCAAAAACACAAAAATAAAGCATGTCAGTAATCCATCCCCTTCAACTTCTCGATAAATGATAGAAGCTCTTATGCTCGCTTCTGCTTCTTCATCACATTGACCAGGATCGCTGCAGCTTCGCTTAAATATTTGGTTTGCAACTTATTGAGCTCTGAGATACTCTGCACATAAGAATCAAATGGATACAAAAGCTCCAACTCTCCAATCACAAAGTCCCTCTCGGCCACGCGAGCCCTAATATCTTGAGCTTTTTTCATCATTTATCCTTCATCCACCATGGTCATGGTCACCTCTCTTCCGAATCGAACAACCATCATATCCCTCACAAAGCTAGACCCAGCAGCTGCAACAAGCTCTTCGCAGAAAGGCATTGGTGTCTTCATCATTTTTTTTTCATGTTTTCTTATTTGGGGTTTAGGGCAGATTTTCTTTGTTATGTGTTTTTTGTTTTCTATGTGTGTCTTTTAAAGGGCAAATTAGGGGTGAGTTATGATTGCTATGATGTCATAGTACATGACTTATTAGGCTTTTGATTTGACTGCCACTCTAGAGCCTCCAAATGCAATGGAAAGTAATTATGAGTTTTTCTCCCCCATAAACAGCCATCAATTAGCCAACTTTTGACATACTTAGCCTTTTTTCCCAAATGCACTACTACAAAAAATTAATCTGCTCTTATGAAAAAAAAAGAAAACAAAAAACCAGATAAAAAATTTATATTTATAGATATAAAATTATGGGGAAAAAATGGGGAGAGAAGGCTAAAAACTAAAAACTAAAAACATGAAGGTTAAAAAATTAAACCATTGAAGGTAGAGAATAAAAATTGATATATCTTAAATGCACGACACTCAAACAGGTTCAGATCATTTGTTTACTTGCAATCCAGCTTTGTTGATTGAATGGCACGTCAAACCTAGGATCATTTGTGAAATTTATAGATCATCCTAGATCTTGCATGCCATTCAATTAACAAACCTACATTGCAGCTGGACAAACAGTCTACAGTTGGTTGTTTGGTATGTGTCATTACATCACGACTTTCACGTATGAATAGATATTGTGTCATATGAATAACAGTTTATACTCTCTTTTTCATTGCAGGAGGATGGTGAAAATAGAATGAAATGTGGCATTTGCAAAAATATGTATTGGATCAACAATTTAACATAGTAAGTAATTTATCATACATACCATTATCCTATAATTTACAAAAGTGACGATGATTAGCGATTGATGAGTGTGCAATTGTTTTATCATCACATGTTAAGTATTTTTGGGTTTTTTTTAGTAATTGTGTAATCCTTTTTTTAGATTCAGAAACACACTATCCGTCGTACTATGAATGTGAATGAATGATCATCAATAAAGGCCACTCACATTAGTTTTGAAGCTGAGGCTGCTCAGATTTTTGAGGTATCTGAGGATGCTCGCGTGGGTATGGCTCCTCCACATAGGATGGCTTATCACATAGCAAGATTTTTTACTGCTGCGGTCAGTAATCTATCTTGATAATTTGTTCATAGTACTAACCATGGTCGATGAGTGCATACTCATGCTTCTTTTTAGTGTCTACTTATGACCAACAGTCATCACATTTTGGCATGCTTTGTTTTTCCACCCAACCTTTATTTAAAGGATCGAGCAGTTTCTGAATATTAAAAAATGTTCAATACTTTGAGCGATAAACTATGATACTCATGCACAGTTTCAGAATTCTTTTGTTGACTACCCATATTATGTAGTACCAACTGCTACTTTTCAAATTACTTTGATGATCCGTAAAATCAACTCATCATGCTGCAAATATGTTCATTATACAGAGGAACATAGCTACATACAAGTGTAAGAAGACAATATAGAAACAACTAAAGGTGCTCCAGAAATGGTGAATTTCAGTAACCGTCTGTGACAACTCGTAAATTCCTCGATGCGTTATAATTAGAGAAACATCGATTATAGCGATCATTTTAATTAAATTGAGATACGATTTGTATTATATATCATTTTTATTGGAAATAATATCTTAAGAACAATGGCGTAACTCTTGGGTCACGAATCCTTCGTTTGCTAGTCAAAATGAGCCTCGAATCAAATATATCGAAAGCTTTATAAAGTTTCACTTAGGGTCCTTGTGATAAGTTTCATTTATGCCCTTGTAATTTCACTAGTACAAGTTTGATCCCTCTTGGTGGTATAAATACCCCACACCTCTCACATTTTCTCATTTCACCATCTTTCTTTCTCTCACTACAAATCACACACACAAAATAATCTATCATCTCTCTCTAAAATCTGGCCACCACCCTCCCTAGGGTTCGAGCGCAAAAATTCCGGCGACCTCCTCTAATTACACCACCACTCCTAGTCAATAGATCGGGTCCTTGTGACTCCTTTTCCACAACATACACGCCTCCTACCCCTATAACGCGCCCCAAATCTAAAAAAATAGATTCGGATGTTTAGGGTTTCATGTTAAGTTGAGTTCAAGGATCAAGTGGTTACGAGTAGTACTCGTAAGGGACACCACCAACTTCGTTCTCTCCTCCCTTTTTGCTCTCGGTAATAGCCTAATCGTTACATGTTTATCTATTTTTTTTCGTTTTGCTAAATCACAATCGTTGTCGAATACTTTTCCTGGATACCTAAAAATAAAACGAGATTGAAATTTGTTTTTATTTTTCTGTCATGTAAAGAACGAATAAAAAAAGGGGTTTGTGGGTTTGTTTTGGCTCGAATGAACTTGGGTAGATTAGTAAAATGAAAACTTTTTATAAATAATTCATGTAGTGAAAGAGGTATAAAAGTGGTGTCGTGATTTTGTGAGTCTCGGTCTTGATTTTGTATTTCGATTTATCAGTTTTGGATGAGTGATGTTTTCATGGTTGAGAACTAATTTGAAACGAGAAAAATTAGATAACAATGCTTGTGGTTAGTTTCGTGTGGTAAGCTAATTCATACAAATCTAGGATTGGTCATGCTTTCTTGTATTAAGTGTTTGTTTTGATTTGGACTCGGAACCGTGACCTTGGCATTTCTGTTTTGGGATAGCGGGTCGGGGCAGGCTCGTCTGAATTTTGTATGGGTCGGGTTGACCCTTGACGTGAACAATTGTTACAAATAAAGGCTATTGAAAAATAATAAGTGGTATTTCATAACAAGTTACCCTTGTTTTATATCTAGAATCCAAGTGCATTTATAATAATAAAAATAAAACTTGACTAAGGGGATTTTCGGTATACGTTTGGAAGATGATTATTCATTTTGAAACTATATTGAGTTGAGTCGACTTGGGTGAGTCAACTTAATGCGTCACGAGTTAAATTTTGTTAAGGCACGATAAATTTTATATGTAGTAAAAATTATAAATTATCGAGGAATATCAAAACAAGTGGTAACAGGATAATTATATTCAGTTATTGAAACTAGATGTGAAACATAAACGGTTATTAATAAGAAATAGTAATTAGTACATGACGGCAGATAAATTTGTAAAATGTATATCTAATGACTCGATGGTATAACAGATTAATTATATGCATCGATACAGAATAAAATTATTATGATATACGATATAACTTGTAAGGATCGAATACGGTTTATGAATCGTCAACTTTGATTATATCAGATTGATATTGATACAAATTGGATATGTTAGATTTATTAGATCATTTATATTGGATTCGAGCGAATAAAGATCGAGTTGTGTATATAAAGGGGATGGTATATATTAAAACTAGATACGTGACTTGTAATTGGTGTCAAGTATTACGTAAACATTATAAAGTGTAACTACGGTTTCTAAAGTGGAATAACGTTTACTATGCGAGACATATTGGTATTGAAATATACTTCACTAAAAGTTTTACTTAAACGAGTTTAAATGTTTTTATCATCACGTATAAACTAATAACGAAATAATTAGACATATATTGTCAATAAATACGATTTCATTTAATTATAAACCTTTATTAACTACGATAACAACTTGTGTTTTATAAATACTAGCTAACTTTTATAAACATATCGGGAAATGTTATTTCGATAAGATAACTTATTAAAGTCGTAAAGGTTGGGAGCATTGAATAAACGAACGTGTCGTTTATAATATACTACACTAGTATACCTTATATGACGTACGTTATTATAAACTTTTATAATTGCGAATAACGATTGTGAAACCTTTATTGATTAAGCGATAAATGGAACTTATCTTTTATGATAAACATATACATTTGGGAATTATAGGAAATTATTGAAAGTTAACCTATTTACGTGTCATAAATAGTTGTCGTCATTTTTCCTAGTCTTTCACTAGCTTGAGTATTGTCAGTATTTCTTGACTTTGTCAATGTCTTTTCCTTTTGGCGTGCGTTCTAGTTAGTATGTCTCGACTATGTCGACACCTTTTCTTCTTTCGCGTGAGTTGTGCTTCGCGTCTATGTTTCTTACCACCACATGAAACGTTAAAACTAAACTTTTGAGATACTAATTATAAACGTTTGGGAACAATAATGGACTTTTGAAAGTAACGACATGAATAATCCACGAAAACTATGACACATTACTTTCTATTGATTTCTTTATCATATGAGCTGTATTTTAAGATAATCGTATACGCATTAGGTTGTCTCATTTCTATTATATTGTACTCGTCATACATTCATATGGATGCCATGGAGATTAGCTTTTGATGCCAGTCGTGTCAATTGTGATTAGTGTATTGTTGTGGCTAAGGTGAGTTTTATAGCCCCTCTTTTCTAAAGTTTTCATAACTATTTTGGGGGAGAATACATGCTGCTTTTAACAAACTATAACTGGATATATGAATATTATTTGGAATGACGGTTGTTTGGTATATTTGTTTTGGTTATTGAATGTTTTACGTGTTTATGTGAATGCAAACTATTTCTTAGACCTGCCACTATTCTTTTGAATTGCTAATATGTTGACTAGGAAAGATTAGACATGCGACAATTGTTGACTTAGACTAGGGTAGCATCTCTATGCTATAACGTGATGCCTAGCTAAGGATAGACCGACCTAGACCAGGGTAGCTTGTGTTCTAGGCCTTGCTACGACTGTGCTGGCTAGAGTCGCTCGGGGCCCTGCATTGAGATCTCACATATTGGATTGGTTATTGATTGGATTGGTTATTGAGTGGATTATTATGGATTGATTGTATGTTGGTTGTTATGTTTATTATCTATCTGCCTTAGTCGCATGTAGCAATTAAACTTTATCAGGTCCACTACTACTTTTGTAACTAGACTCTATGAACTCACCAGTGTAAGCTGACCTTTTTAGCATGTATTCTCAGGTTTAAGGCGATAGCTCACTATTGGAAGACGCTTGGCAAGGGGCATGGTCATAGGCGACTCTGATAAATAAACGAGACCACTTTAATTATCTTTTAGGACTATTTCCGCACTCCTTTCATTAATGTAAACTTATGGTTTTCAATTAATGAATTTTACTCTTAATAAATGGTATAAAAACCATTCTTTGTACCTTATGTTGTGATACCAAGATTGTAGCACCCAAAGGCTCGTATGCTTCCGCTAGACCGTATTTTCGGGGTGTTACTGATTGGTATCGAGCCAGTTATAGAGAAGGCGGGTATATTTTCAAAACCTAGACTATAACCACTTTTTCAAAAACTTAGCCCTATGACCGCCACGTGCCTGCCTGCCAAGCTAAAGCCTCGCGTATGACTAGCTTAAAGATGTAGATGATTGAGAACACATTAGACGAGTTGATTGATGAGATGTTTATGGCTTATTTGATGTATTGTTTGTTAGCACACTTGTTGAATGTATATCCTGTTAGTAGACGATTTAAGTCTGCCTACATTAGTAGTTCACTATAAGCATTCCACATGCTTATACACACAGTAAGCATGTCCTCATGCTTACGCATACCCCTTAAGCATTTCCATATGCTTATGCACGCCCTATAAGCATGTCCTCATGCTTATACGCGCACATAAAGCATGTCCTCATGCTTTCACACGCACTATACCTTTCACAGAGTGTGGAGTCTTAAACCTTAGATCTATAACACTTAGCTTGTATTAAGTAGTTGCCTTGGATAGTTCCAAAAAAATAAATAGAAAAACTTTGTACGAATACACACAAATATGTGGAATCTACTTGAGTATACTTAGAAGATGAAAGTAAACAAATGAACACAAACTGTGATAACCAATACTTCAACATTACTAATCAATAATATGGATACTCTCAAAGTATCAAAGTTACCCAATTTCCTTGCGTAATCTCACCACTCGATTTAGAACTTGCACATTAGTAGTGGCCGTGGGAATGATTTGGGAATATAGAGGAAATGGTATTATAACTAAGTCAGGGAGTCACGAACAAGACCTTTTGTCTCGTGAACGTGAGTTCCATAGTTAAGTCTTGATGAACACGAGTCTAAAACGCATTAAAACCAATAAAACATGTAAAATGGTGTTGGTATCGTGTGTTGTGTCATGTTCACGTGTTTTTGCATTTTATCACGTTTATATGTTCTTGGTCATAACTAGATGATGGGTTATAATGGTTTTGATGATGTCGAAGGGTGCATAGTCTCGTGTCACAAATTTTGGATTGAGACTTTCGTAAACCGTTGTTTTGTTCTTAAGTATTGTCAAATGAATGGTCATCCGTTTTGATTATTTAATAATGAATTCATGTCTGCTAGTGTTATAATAATATGTCAAACCAGTAAGTGTTTTCAGATAATAAATTGGACTAACGTGTAATTATTTGGTTAACGGTAAATTATTGGTACGTAATGGTTATTTGGAAATTTGACGATATTTTAATTAATAAGCCTTGATTGGATAACAAATTAATTGTGGTGTTTTGGGTAATTGGTAAGTTATTAACAAACTTGGAATTGATGCTCGCTAATCGGTTATGTTTGCAAATTGAAAGAGTCGTTTGGTAGTGTGTCGGATGGCGAGATTTATATGAGATTGTTTGGAATTGTTAAATTGTTTATGTTGGAGTTAATAAATATGTGTCAACTTTGCGCAACGTCGGTGTTATCATGACTTCTTAGTCTCAATTGACCCCGACCACGCCGTAACTTGGTCTTTAGTATTTATTGGACAATATGGTGTGTAAAAGCTGAGAGTCATGACTCGGACTTGTGAACTCGAAACGGATAATGACTCTAAACTTATATTGAAACTTAACGAGATATACATATATATAAACAAGTAAATGAAACCAGAAAATGTGAATGTTAAATGGGTTTTATACTAAATGTTCGATAACAAGACTCACCTTGCTATTCGACATTTTAAAAAGGGAACTAATGTCTAAAAATAGAAATGTTTTGTAACTAATAAGTTTATTAAATTTTTTGAGGGCACGCTTATCGAAATGTGCTATTTATGAGTATTTCATATCATTTATGTGTTGTGCGTGGGTTACGGATGACCTAACATTAATAGCGCCGATCCACGTGGATAACGGACTTATTAGGTTGACAAACCTAATAAGCACCCGCTATGTACGTAGGATAACGTTATTAATGGGTGAATTCTCCTTATGACTCGTTAGGATGTGACTGGTTTTGGATTAATAAGCGACATGAATAAATGGTTGAGTTTATCAAGTTGACGAATTCGATAAGATCTAACTATTTATTTAGAAACTTAATAAACTATAAAGTTTATCGTTTAGACGTCTCATTGTGTCATTATGAGTCGCATTGTGGTTATTTGATTGCATTCATGGCGTCTTGTCGAGTCGATACCACACACACACGATGATACCTAACGCTAATAACTAAATGGTGCTACGAGATATTATTGAGATAAGAAAAGGGACACATTTGGGGTAGATAATATTGAAGATGGGAATATATATTAAGAATTGGTTATATTAATTGGTTGTACCTTGCTTTATAAATATTCATTGAACCTCGAATGAATATAGACTGATCACCTATATTTAGCCAGAGACAGCAGGACATGGACTAATCACCTATGTCCGTCTCAGAGGTGAATTTTGCGAATCCTGGGAGTAGTTATAACATAATTATGTCTGGATTAGAGATTAGTTTTAAGAGCAATGAGCTTTAGGTGGACTCACACACTCACACTCACCAAACATCACAAAAGCCGGCACTCACACACGACACACTAGCATCGTAACACCTCTCGAACTGTAGTGTTTCTAACACCACTATGCGTCTCCATTTATATGGAATTCTTGTTTATCGCCGTCGAGCGTAATTCGCCGTAATTCGGGTTAGACCTGATTGGCACCATCTATATCCAAGTTGCTTATCGTCATAAGCCTCGTCGATCTCTCTAGAGCAATTGGAATTATTTTGGGCTATTTTTGGATTTGGTCTTGACTATTCTGAATTCGGTTTTGATTTTGGTCTTTGGGTTTTTGATTTTGTGATTTTGATCTCGTTCCGAGTTTTAACTCATCATTTGACTTTGAATCATCATTTGGCCTCGAATTATTATTCGGCTTCGTTTCGTTGATAACCTTGTTAAAATCATCATTCGACCTCGAATCGGTATTCGATTTCAAAACGTCATTCGGTCACATTGCGATAGTAACCGTATTGGAATTATCATTCTGCCGTATTTCGTTAGTCTTGTTGGAATTATCATTCCGTAACGTTTCATTAGTAATCCCGTTGGATTGTCACTTGGCCTCGTTTCGTTGGTAACCCTGTTACCAAAACTTGTACCTCAAGCCTAGTCTCGAGTTGATTATTGTTTAAACTTCCGAAACCTTGCCATTCACTCGATGATTGATTTAAACGACGTCATCTAGTCGACGCTGGTCATTTCCTAAACCGATAATGTTTTGGTCGACGTTGCTTCACCAACAGCTTTCAGTTAAGGTAGTACCTTACGTGCTGTTGATGTCGTACCTTATCCTCTATTTAGGTACCCCTATCGATAACGATCTAACGACTTGTTTTAGTGAAGTTGTTCACCGAGGTTGTCCTTAGATATTGTTCCGTCGATGTTTCTCTAGCAACGTTGAACTCTCAACATTGTTTTATCAACAATAGTCTACTATGTCATACCGACGATTGCGGTACTACCTACACTCTCCTATCGATGTTGTATCTTACACTCCATCGATGATAAATTCTTTAGTAAACCAACTTAGAGCCGTTAACCTTCACTCGTATTTAGGAGTTGAATTGATATTGATCGATAGTCGAACCTCTTTTGGATATTATGATTTTGGAGTTGAATATAGAACCCTTCTGCGTGAAGTGTTAAGAGCACCAATGAGTCAACCGACTGATTGCGGTTAGTAATAAATGCTTTCTTTAGGAGTCTTACTTTCCGCCTCTAACCTAGATATCGTGCTAACTGATTGATAGTAGCAATCAATATTTTCTAACAGAGATATACCCTGAACCTCCAAGACTTCTCGTACAGTAGAGATTCCATCCCCAACAAAAATCTTGAAATCCTAAGGAGTAACCTGAACCGCGTTCCTTGGGACAACCACCAAATCGTTCTCTCATCCTTCGAGAAATGCCTACCATCCTTTTGAACCTCTTACCGAACGATAAGCTACGTCATAGACAAAACCTTGAAAGTAGATCCCCGCCCTTACCCGAGTAGTTGTTGGTAGTCCTAGCTAACCTATTCACTTCCCGCTATTTAGCAAGATGAAATGTATGGGCGACATTGCTCGTCTCTCCTCATATAGTTATAGCAACACTAGAGAATCCTACTATATTCTTTTAAGGAGGTGAGAGAGTACTCATTTCTCTCCCTCTAGTAGAGTGGCTCTGCTCCTATGAGCTGGTCCTCTCTTCGAACTCTAGCTCCTTACCTTCTTTCCACTATGGAACTCCGATTAAAAAGGGAATCCCCCATGATCCATTTTCTCTATCTGAAATTCATTTGGTTAGTACACATCTGATTTTTCTTTCTCAACCTTCAACTCCCTCCGATACTCTTTAAGGAAGAAGTGCGATCGAAAAGCCTGAGTTACACAAATAGACTTCTCCACACGTAAAGGAAACTGTGTGCTTTAGAAAATGCTGATTTCTATCCTTTCCGGATTGTGGCAATAGCCACACACACCCATTTTCATCTATCACTTCCTAGAGCTGAGAGAACAGATCTGGATATGCTTACAGTGTATCATCTCCAGACTGATGGCTGAAGTAAGGAAACCATTCGAACCTTAGTAGAACACATCGCATGTCTTTCAAGTCTGACAACGGTTGGGATATACACCTTCCATTGGCCAACTTCTCCTATAACCACACCTATCGCTTTAGTACCTCAAAGGCACCGTAAGAGATCCTCTATGGTTGTAAGTACCGATCCCGATAGTTGGGTAGAAATGGAAATACCCAACCTACCAACCCTGAAACTATTTAAGAAACTATCAAGGAAACCATTCTAAGTCGACATGGATAGACAAGCTACTCGCTAATCGTTAGGAGGCACATACAACGTAAACTTCTCGAATCCTAAAGATAACCTAGACTAAGCTTAAAAGATTCACCACGAGAATAAGTGAAGCATTTGGCAAACGCGAAAGCATAAGTCATCGTTATGTCGATCTTTTCGAAATCCTTGTTGAAGTTAGACTAGTAGCTCAGAACCTTGACCTAATGTCAAGACTCAGTAGTGTTCCCGATATTTCGTGCGTTATAGGAAGAAATGACTCGCTGATGAGGCAATTGTTATCCCTTTTGGAAATCCTAATCTCTGAACGTTTAAAACTCGCAGTAAGATCCTAGATTTACGTAGGAAACGTGAAGATAAACCCTCGTGCTTATGCACTTACCCCTTCTGGACTTTAGCGGATAACTTGAATTGAATCGTGAGGACGTGATTCCTTGTAAAGAGGTGAGGCTGTGACAACTCATAATTTCCTCGATGCGTTATAATTGGAGAAACATCGATTAGAGCGATTGTTTTAATTAAATTGAGATACGAGTCGTATTATATATCATTTTTATTTAAAATAATATCTTAAGAACAATGGCGTAACTCTCGGGTCATGAATCCTTCTTTCGCTAGTCAAAACGAGCCCCGAATCAAATATATCGAAAGCTTTATAAAGTTTCACTTAGGGTCCTTGTAATAAGTTTCATTTCTGCCCTTGTGGTTTCACTAGTACAAGTTTGATCCCTCTTGCTGGTATAAATACCCCACACCTCTCACATTTTCTCATTTCACCATCTTTCTTTCTCTCACTACAAATCACACAAACAAAATAATCTCTCACCTCTCTCTAAAATCCGGCCACCACCCTCCCTAAGGTTCCGGCGCTGTCAAAAATTCCGGCCAAAATTCTGGTGACCTCCTCTATTTACACCACCACTCCTAATAAATAGATCGGGTCCTTGTGACTCCTTTTCCACAACATACGCGCCTCCTACCCCTATAACGTGCCCCAAATCTAAAAAAATAGATTCGGATGTTTAGGGTTTCATGTTAAGTCGAGTTCAAGGATCAAGTGGTTACGAGTAGTATTCGTAAGGGACACCACCAACTTCGTTCTCTCCTCCCTTTTTGCTCTCGGTAATAGCCTAAATAGTTACATGTTTATCTATTTTTTTCGTTTTGCTAAATCATAATCGTTGTGGAATACTTTTCGTGGATACCTAAAAATAAAACGAGATTGAAATTTGTTTTTATTTTTCTGTCATGTAAAGAACGAATAAAAAAAGGGGTTTGTGGGTTTGTTTTGGCTTGAAAGAGGTATAAAAGTGGTGTCGTGATTTTGTTAGTCTCGGTCTTGATTTTGTATTTTGATTTATCAGTTTTGGATGGGTGATGTTTTCATGGTTGAGAACTAATTTGAAACGAGAAAAATTAGATAACAATGCTTGTGGTTAGTTTCGTGTGGTAAGCTAATTCATACGAATCTGGGATTGGTCATGCTTGTCTTGTATTAAGTGTTTGTTTTGATTTGGACTTAGAACCGTGACCTTGTGATAAGGATTTAAAAGGTACACTTTTGAAGGGTCATTTAAGCCCTTAATTGATCACTTTTGTATCCGTTACTACCTAATTTCATTCCTTTTCACTTTTTAGGTCTCTTGAAGGCAAATTTCTGGAATGACACTTATTCGGACGAAAAGGCGCGAATATACCAAGAAAATGACCAAAGTCAAGAATCGAGACACTCAGGCTGCTGGAATAAAAGGGGACGGCGTCATGGCTTAAATGCGACGCCGTTGCGACACATCTTGAGACGACTCAAAGAGCAAATTGCTATTTTACAAGTGACGGCATCAGGTTTAAAAGATTTGGGAGTCATAACTCAGACGGCCTAGATTTGGATCCAGACGGAGTTAGAGGTTGAAGGCGACGACCTCACAAGTACAAGGTGACATCGTCACAGAGTTAACGTGGCCAAGATGGAACCCTAATGACGGCGACCCGACGACGTCACAATTAAAGAGTGACGCTGTCGCATATTGTAACTCTATATATAGAATTCGAAGTTTTAGTATTTTAAAGAGGTAGTTTTGTGGAGTAAAAACCTAAACCGGATCAAGGCTATCTTGGGTAGTATCTTAGGGTTCCATACCCTCTTTTACAATAAGATAAGTGATTTACTTCATTAATCCAATTATGTCTTCAATTGTTTGTATGTATGCTTGCATGTTTTCCATGTCCGGCTAATTTACTTGTGTATTTGCTTAGATCTATGAAACCTAGGTATTGAATATTGATTGGTTGTCTCTTATCTTAATTGTGATTGACCTAGTATTGCGATAGGTCATCCGTTGTGTTTTGTTAGGAATAATCTGCTACCACCGATAGTTGTGGAAGACACCGCTGATTGCACTAGCGGCAAAGGAAACGATACCACCTTCTTGGTACATTATTACCACTTGATGAGTGTCTAAATACTCATCATTTTGTACTATCTAGATCGCAAAACATCGAAAACACTCAAAATGCATCAAAATGACAAAATATCACAAATCGGTGTTTTATGTGTTTTAAATGCAAAAGATCAAAATCGATGAAAAACATATCAAGTTTGCAAAATTGGCGGTTTAGTCCCCCAGTTTCAAAAGTTGTCAAAAACAGTCCACTGGTATATCAAAATAAAGAAAATGTCATTTAAGGTCCATGGGATTCAAAAGTTGTCAAAACAAACCCTTGAAATGTAAAATTTGCAAAACTACAACTTTGGTCCCTCAAGTTTGAAAAATGTCATAAATGGTCCTTGGAAAATTGGAAAATGTCAAGTTTGGTCCTTGTACTTTTAGAGCTTGTCACTTTTAGCCCTTGGAGCAACTTTGATGAATTGGCAGAATTGGTCCTTGCATTTTTCAGAAATTACAAAAGAGCCCTTGTATTAATAACATAGCCTTTGACCCTTCTCCCCTTTTGGCCTGGTCAAAACCCCTTGTGACCCCCCTGTCATATGCATTTTGGACCCCTTCCATTATTACCACCCCGGTCAAACCAAATGGTCAAACAGACCTTGGCGCCAATAGTCTTCCCCTTTCACCTGCTTCCCCTGAAATCACTCAATCCCATCCCCTCCTTACCTTATCCTTCCATGTTCCCCACCTCCACACAACTACAAAACACATTTAATGCTACCTCTACCTCCTCACTCAACCTTCCCAACAGTCATAACCATTTCCCCAAAAATGATCCTATGGCCAAAATTCACTCAAAGCATCCAATGGCTTAGAAAGATGGTGGGATCGAATCAGAAACAAGTGGGAAGAAGTTTGGAATATAAAAAGAGGCAAGAGAAGAGGAGGAAGACAAGTAGTTAGTTTTTAAATTTTTCTCAATGTCGTTTTTTTAAATAGATGTCTTAGTTTAATTCCAAATGTTGTAATTTCACTTTCTTTGTATCACATTTAAGTTAAATTATCAGTGTAATGTGTTGTTGAGTTTTCAATCCAAGTTTTTAGATAAATTCCATGTTTCATGTTACTGTTGCATATTTCAATCTCACATTCTTATGTTTAAGCTTTCAGTAGCCTGTTTTTAATGCTCAAACAAGTTATTTAAACTCTTTATAACCTTTTTATAAGCTCTTAATTAAGTTTCAATCAACTTTGTGAAATAGTCAACAAAAGTCAAACTGGGTTCAATTTGAAATGAAAATGGTATTGGATGATGCAGAGCATGGACATGGGGTGGATTAGATTAGATTAGAGTAATTTTGGGTTTGGTTTGGCCTGAGAAATCAGCTGGTCATCTGTAAGTAGCATTCTCAATTTCAGTTTTCATTTATTTGCAGATTGTGTTTGTACTTATATTTGTAGTTATAAACTGTTTAGACTTGTTTAAATAGTTGTATTTAGGTCAAGAAAGTTTAGTTTGATCAATGGCATAAACCAGTTTATCAGTTTGGGTAGTTTTGATTGCATAATTGTCCATACAGTAGTGTTTGGATTTGCTGTTTGATTTGATCCAGAGGTTAGTTCAGTGCTTAACTCTTGTTGTTATATACTAGTTTAGTTCATTTAAGCTCAAATCAGTCTGCAAATTATGCCTGCTAACCACCAAAGTCAAAATCCATTCTTAACTGTCTTAATATCTCAACTGTTGTAATTTTGTCTAGTCAAAATCTTGTTTTGTATTTGGAATTCATAGGTCAAGCTTGTAATAGCTTAATTTCATCCATATACATCATATTCAGCCCTTGAATCAAGATCAAAGTTCCATTTGGTCAACTTTCCATTTCTTTATAAAAAGTCAAAAACATGAAATCCAGTTTTGAGGCCAGTTAAGTTGATTTTTCTTGGCTTCATCTTTAAGCCAATTTAAGTGAAACTTGTTGTATTTAGAACTCCTACTGGTATATTTTATGATTAACAATTTTGTCAAATTTTGTGAATTTTTCTTAAGCTTCTAATGGGCTTGTCAAATGGGCATAAGCTCCCCTGTGCAATTGACTCAGTGAAAGTTGAGTCTGCACAGGGGTTTGGCAAGGTTTGCATTAGGCTCATTTGAGCTTATCTAGGTCTCTGCTTAGGCTTATAGATAGCCACCCAGGTCTAGTGCATGGTCCCACTTCCATTTTGTAGTTTCAGCTTATTGTTTGTCTTGTGCTTAAGCTTAAAGTAGCCACCTAAAACTGTTTTGGCTTATAATCTCAAATCAATCAAATATGTTGAGCTTGTGATTTAGAGGTTTAAGATACTTGTAATCTGTTGCATTTAGGTTCTTTTAGCTTATCCAAGTTCCTGTTTTCAGTTGGTGGCTTGTTGTGTCCCTTTGGCTTATTCAAGTGCTTATTCACAAGCACTTGCAATAGCAGTTTCAATTTCCTCCACACAAGCACCTGTTTTTCTATTTTTCATAGTTTCATAATATTATTTTAGAGTTATCTTGAATTTTTCAGATTTTTCCAAGCCAGTTTGGTATTTTTCTTAATTTAAATTAGTTTTTAAGCATTTTTAAATAGCATTTAATACAAAAAATTAAGAAAAGGTTCAAAAAAAATAATTTTTCATTTTTCTTAAGTTAAGATAAATATAAAAAGACAAAAAAATATTTTTCCAATTTTTCTTAGTTAAATTTGTAATTTCTAGCATTTTAATTAGTTTTAAATAAATTTTAATTAATAATAATTAGATAAAAAGTGTAAAAAATATATTTTTAGTTTTAAAATTAGTTCTATAATATTTTAGATTTTTCTGAATCATAATTTTATTTTTCTAGCCTTATTTTGTATTTTCTTCTATTTTAGAGTATTTATTAAATAGTTAAAATAGTTTTAATTAATAATAATTAATTAAATAGTTATAAAAATAATTTTCTTTTTCTAATAATTTTCTTTATTTTTAGGATTCCAAAATGTTATTTTCATATTTTTAGGTCTTTTATTTCTTAGATTTCACTTTTTATTTTGTGCGTGACGTAGTTTTTAACGTAAGTTTTACGCTTGTTTCATCCGATTGTTGTGCTTTCCAATTTCGTATTCCATTCCATTCCAATCAGTCAGTAGTGTAATTTCTCAATCTAAACCTTTATTGATTACTATCCTTAGTGATCACTCTATCATCTGAGTTTGTTTTAACACACCATTGAGTCTCCGTGGGACATAACGACCCGGGAATTCATTATATTCTCCAGGACTTCATTGCATTTGTGTTTTAAGCAGTTTTAAGTCTATTACGGTTAGCCATTCACAAGTGGCTAGCTTGTGTGATTAGACTTGACTAGTTTAGCACGAATCACCACTGCTATTAGATAATGGTTAGGAGAACGTGTTTAGATAAGTATAGAAAAGATTTTGTGTATATTCTATATTGTTAGCTTTATACTTATCTGGTAAAGGACTCCTTGTACTATAAAAGGAGGTCCTAGGTCATTGTCTTATGTACTTACGAACTTACATACATACGTATTATTCACAAAGGCTTCAAGGTGTAACCCTAGTGATAAGCAAGATCACTCGTATTATTCATTAATAATATTGGAGCTTAAGTTTTGTGTTTAATCTGTGTTTACTTACATTACATCATACAATCCATCTTCTAAGTATTACTAAGTAAATTCCTCGTACTTATTAATATTATACAAAATATCATTGACACAAGGTGTGTCCGGATCCATCAAGTGGTATCGAGGCGAAGGTTCTTATATTTTGTTTTAGAAGATCCAAGGAATAAGCTTAACCTACTCACTCAATTCAATGGCGATGGAAAACAACCGGTCCAACTCTTTTACACCAAGGCTACCTAAGCTCAAACTTAATGAGTTTGAGATGTGGAGGATCTTGATTGAGTAATATTTTCTCATTCAAGACTATGCTCTATGGAAATCGCCTTAGCGGTGATTCTTTCAAGCACGTGTCAAAGACATGAAGGTTGGTGACACGGATGTGGTGGCAGTTTCGTGCTCGAATCTAGTATCGAAAAGGCACTAAAGAAGAATGATCTAAAGGCTAGAAGTTTGTTCTTGATGACTCTTCCTAGAGACTGGACCATAGCATTCAAAGAAGTTCAAGGCGCTAAAGAGCTTTTGAAGAGATTTGCTCGGTGTTTGGTGGTAATGATGCTACAAAGAAGACACAAAAGACATTGTTGAAGCAAAGTTATGAAAACTTATCTCGCTTCAAGCAATGACTCACTTGATAGCATCTTCACCAAACTCGTAAGATTGTTACACAACTAATCGTGTTTGGCATTGAGGTAGAAAAGGAAGACCTCAATTTGAAGTTTTTAAGAAGTTTGCCTTGAGTTTCAAACTAATGTTCTTGTGCGGGAAAACAAAGCGGATATTGAAACAATGAAGCTCAATGATCTTTACAACAACTTCAAACTTATTGAACAAAGGTTGAAGAAGGCGGAAACTTGGTACAAGCTCTAGTAGCTTGGCATTGTTGTCAACCTCTATTGACGGTGATGATTACGAAGATGGCATGATGATGATATTGCCGCTCTTTGGTTCTCTGATTTCCCTTGGTAATGTTAGTGTTACCAGTGCAGAGTTCAAAGAAGAAGATTGCTAGTATTGGAGATCCGCATTTTATGCTTTTATCTCCACTCAAGTTAATGGCTCTATATTAACTCATGAAGACATAGAGCAAATTGATGAAGATGACTTGGAGGAGATGGATACAAAATGAAAAATAGCTCTTCTTAGCATGAGGGCTAGGAAATTCTACAAGAAGACTGGCAAGCCTATTCACATCAATGGTGGTGAAACTGCAGGCTTTGATAAGAAGAAAGTGGAGTGTTTTAAGCATCACAAGTTGGGACACTTTGCTAGAGAATGTAGAAGACCAAAGACCAAGGACAATATGTCTACTTGGTACAAGCAAAGAAGGAACCAACGTGGAAGAACCAAAGGCAATGTTGGCTATTGATGGTGTAGCTATGATTGGAGTTTCATGGTCGATGATCAAGAGGAAGAACCTTGAGATCTTTGCTCTTGTTTCTCTACCGAATTTGCTCTCATGGCTTTCTTTGACTCTGAGGTACAAAATTTTGAAAGTTGTTCTAAAACATGTAGGGCTGCTAGAGAAGTTGAAAAGCTTAATGAATCTTATGAAAGTCAAAGAACAGAGTTGTTTGCTGCTAATTCTATTGTGTCAAACCTTAGGAGAGGTATAGCTGTATTAGAAAAACAACTAGAGCACTATAGAGAAAATGAGTCTAAATATAATGATGATATGATTCTTCTTAGAAGAGAGGTAGAACATACGACAGCTGTGAATGAGGCTTTCCAAAAAGAGCTTGATAAACTTAGAAAGATAAATGAAAATGTCAATTTAACTGTTGACACCTGTTATTATCAGTCTAAGTCAATTGATAAAATTTGGAATGCTCAAATAACTAGTAAAGTTAAGTCTCGTATGGGTTATAATCTGACTCCCCACCATTAAGAGGTGTTCCATCACCTCCAGGCATAGATTTAGCTCATACAAGGCTTTGAAGAGTTTCAGGATCTTGAACGTGAATATGGTCCTCTTAAGAACACATTTGTGAAAACTGAGGAACATGTTAAGCAAGAAACCGATGTTTTGAAAGTGCTAGTAACTCATCGATTGTTGATGAGAATGTTAAAAGAATGAAGAGACTTCTATCCCAAAAGTTGTTAATATTGTTACAGAGGAACCTAGGAAACCGATTAATAAACCTAGATCAGCTGTAAGGTATCTTTGAGGCGATATAGGAACAAGCCTACGACTCCTAAGGGTAACCGAGAGGAGTTGGAATCATGTTAAATCTCAACAACTAGGTAGTGATTTTGTGATGTACAATAAGGCATGCTATATCGTGGTAGTTTTGATCATTTACATGCTTATTGCGACTATCATGTTGGGAGAAGGAAGTCCATGGGAATAAAAGGGTGAGTCTAACAGTTTTCAAAATAATGTACACCCTAATCCACTTTGCAAAATGATCCCAGAGCAGTTCAACTAAGAAGTGGCCTCAAAACTTTGCCCTTCGCAAAAGCATAACATCGCTCACCCTAAGTCACTGTTAAAAGTGCAAAGTCCAAAATAACTTTTGCAAAATATGCACAAACAAGGAAAGGAACTTTTCAAACTAAAAAGGTTCATTATAACCAACAGTGGGTACCTAAAACTAAACCAACAGTTTCCACTGCTCATTTAAAAGTTTCCACTACAAGGGTTGTAAACAAGAAAAGGGGGACATGGGCAATGCTGTGAAGGCCTCAACACGTTGGGAATGGAAACCTAAAGGAACTACCTCTACAACCAATCCTAATGGTGTATCAATGACCTTTGATAGATTTAACTATATTGATACACGAGGCAGATCCAAGTCAATCATGGCTTGGGTCCCCAAAAGAAACTAATTCTTTACTTTTATGTGCATGAACATCCAAGGTCAAAGAGATCATATCAAAGATATACAAATAGTGGGTGTTCAAGGCACATGACTGGCAACAAGTCCTATCTTTCTAATTTTGAACATTATGATGGACAGTATGTCAGCTTTGGAAATGATGTTAATGGAACAACAAGAATGATGCAAGAACTCTAACGTTAAAGAAAAACATGGATCATTATTTTTATTTCACAAAACTGCACACTGAGTGCAGTACATACATCCATGGAATACAGATTACATCAACTGAAAACAACTAACATCAACCTACTCCAAACAAAAGCTTCACATCCTACCCATACCCATCCCCAACCTAACAACCACCTATCACCTATGGCTTCTTTGGGAAGGCCCAACTTGGCATCACCTTTGGTGCCATACACCTATTAATTACATTATACACCTTAGGGCTTGCTAGCCCCATCACCACTACTCCAACAGGTGGTGAGGATGATGAAGGTCCATCTTGTGGTGGTGCTGTCAACAGTGGTGCAAAAGGTGGATTCTGCAGTTCTCCTGGTGGAAGGATTGAAGCAAGAGGTGGAACTACAAGGAATCTATAAGCTGTTTCTTCATCAGACTCTTCATAAGGTGACACATATGAAATTATGTCTGAGCTGTCCTCTTTTGTGATGGCATCTTGTGACATGGGTTGCAATGATGATGGACCAGCAACTGATGGAGTTGTGCTTATTGCCAAATAAGCCCTTTTTCTGGATACAACCTCTTTATACTCTTCCTTTTCCACTCTTCCTGGGTTGTTCAACACAAAATTATCCCAAGAACTGTCTGATGAGCTGTCAGAAGAGAGGTTAATTGGATTTGAATGACTCATGATGTTGGAAGAATGAAAGTCTTTGAAAGAGAAACATTTGGAGTATGTGAGATATGGATAGTTTGTGAGTTATTGGTTCTTTAATACAAGATTTAGTTGGAATCAGTAAGTTAATGAGGGGAAGGTTTAAGTGGTTGAGGAGTAAATGAAGTCTTTGACTTTGGTGGCCGGATTAATAACTTGGAGTGGACTTGTTGACTGTGTGTTCTAACCACTGCATGCAAAACTGTTGCATCTACTTCTAGTTAATTTGTCTAACCACTGCTAATCTTAACAATGCTTCCAGTGTTCGATTTCTGTGTGTGATATGCAGGATTGAAGAAGTATTTGTCTAAATCAAGTTTTGGCTGTTTAGTGCTTGTATTTATGTTTGACCACTCACTTTTATACAGAAAATAAGCCTAACAGTGGGAACTAAAATACAAGCAGTGGAAAAAGTAAAACAAAGAAACTTCATTGCATTCAATCAAAAGTGAAAGCTTATTACATTCTACTGAGAGTACTGGCTGTCATCATCAAAACACAAAGATAGAAACCTAAAACATCATGCTTAAGCTACTTCACTGGCTTTTTGCCCTTGCCCTGATAATTGTGCTTGGCCTTGTGTGCTCTCTTCCTCTTGTTCTCAAAGGTTGACTGCATTCTTAGACAAGCAAGACCAAGAACTTGTGGAGGAGGCCTTGGTAGTCTTGTAGGTTTCTTTGGTATGGAAATTTTCTTCATGTTGGAGATTGCTGTTCCCAAAGCTTCTGACAAAGCATTTGTCAACTTCTTGGACAAGGCATCGGTATCATCTTGAACATCATCATCCGATGAGCTGGAGTAAAACTCAAGAGAAGGTGCACGCTTTGCAACAGGATTTACAGCCTTCTTAGTTGGCTCCTTGGAAGAAGAACTAGTGGAATAGCATGGAATGTATTCCCACGCTGATATCTCTGTGTCAGAATCTGAAGAGATATCAATGATATTTGGAAAATTGCTCATTGCGATTTTTAGGGTTTTTGTGCAGGTTTGGTTGTGTTTTGATACAGATTATGCAGAGTTGAATCGACTTATATAGGCAAAGTCAATCAAGAGGTTTAATTAGAAAAGATATTTACTTGTACCTATTTTGGTATGTTTTTAAGTAAATATAGATATGATTGGAATGACTTTGGGAGGTGTTGTATCTTTGATTAAAGTAAGTCGGTTATGCATATTCTTTGTATTATTCTAACATGTGCATGTACATAACCAAAGCAAAGATGGGAGTTGATCTTAAAAGGTGTATAACTAAGATATATAACAAATGGTTATTGATTCACCATGTCTAATCCACATAAGAATCAACTAGTCCGAGAAAAACGACTACGGTAAAGACTTGACAAATGTTCATGGTTGATAGTTTACTAAAACTATATGGTTATCAACTCACCATATTCTTTATTGATTAAGAGTTGGCTAGTCCATAGCAAGCGGCTCATGGTAAAGACATATCAAATCCGTTGATAGTGGTAGTTTGCTAAAAACTATGATAAAAGCAGATCTAGTTTTATATGTTTTTCTTTACCACCGCTCTTTGAAATTTTTAAAAACTTACCCTCGCTAGTTCACGGTTTCCACCGACGGTGTTATTTTACCATGTTGTTCTAGCCGTTATAAGCTGTTGTGTCAAGAACAAATTTTTTACTAGCCGTTGTAGAAAAATTGCTTTCCATATATATAGGGTAACTTCTAGAGACTTATATGCTTTCCTATTTGATATTTATCCTCTAAAGATAAATACTTTCCTTAGATAATCTTTCTTGCGCTACACTCTTAAACCCTACCTCTATATATCTTTTGTCTCAATTGGCTAGTTAATCCTTCAATTGTTACTGACCTAACATCGTTTTTCATCAAAAGTTTCCATGGCACCATTAAAATTTGCAGATGAGCACAACCAAGTGGCCTACCTACTAAAGTCAAACGAGAAGAGTGGCCTGTTTTCATCGATTGTGGACTTTCTCATACTACCCATATAAGGTATGCTTTGCTTTTAAAACCCACAATCTATATCTCTCAAATCAAGCAGTTTTGGACTTCGCCGGTCCATAACACTTGAGAATAGAGATACATGAAACGATGGATGCTCTTAGAGCCACTGTGGATGGGGTAACTATTGATGTTCTTGAGGCATCCTTGAGGAGAGTTCTCCAATTGGATGATCTCAATGGTATCATCACATTACCTATGCCGTAAATACATGATACTTTATCATCCATGGGGTATGATACCACCGATAAAAGGCTACTTTCAAAAGAGTGGTTTTTGTCCTCAATGGAGATTTTTGATACATACTCTTTTACATTGTCTTAGTCCAAAGAAAACATCTTATGAGCAATTTAGTTCAACCATGGCTTACCCTTTGGTTTGTCTAGCCACCGATAAGATTTTTAATCGGTCAACATATATTTTACAAGTATGGTGGCAATGTAAAGAGTTCAACAAAATTTTAATGTATCCAAGGTTTGTGCAAGCATTGCTAAATGAGTTTCAACGCAACCCCATACTAATGTTTATAAAATCGGTTGTCTCAAGCCTAAAGTTTTCAAAACATGAACAAAGATGGCAACATGATTTTTACACCTCTCTTCCTCAAATGCTTGCAAAGATTACACCGAACAAAACTCACCCATAATCTCTGCTCCAAACATTGATTATACTCCACTGCTTTCTCACACCTATGAGAGGAGCGCAAGCAGTCAACTTCTCTCATGACAACACAAAGACGTTTCAATCTTTTGGTCTAGGAACAAGCGTTGGTGGTTCTAGACTTCAACCTAGTCCAACTAGGGAGGAATCGAGCCATTGCCCCATGATTCACCTCTCCCAATAGGTACACAGCTGGAAGTGATGAGGGCAGTGGGCAACAATTGGAACTGATGGTTTTGTGTACAAAGTTAGCCAAACAGGTCAAATCTCTGGAACATGACTTGTCACATCTTAAGGAGCATCATGCTAAGGATATTACATCTTTTAAGGTAGAGATTCAGAACTTGAAGGAAGAGTTGCAGGGGTTTAAGCAAAGAAGAACTGCAAATATTGTGCTTTCATCTCCATGTTCACCTCCGGTGGTGATTCGAAGACTTGATCTGATTTGGGTAATTCTCCCAAACAGGGAGGAAAGCAAAATGAAACTCGGGGAGGAAAATTGATTTTGAAGATGAAGGTGTTTCTAGTAAAGGTGCAGAGGAAGGCGATACTCAAGAAGAGCAACTAGAGTAAGATATTTTCGATCGCAAGCGATTTTACCATTGATCCAATTTCCACCGCAGAGCCAAATATTCCCAACCGTTGAACATGATGTTGCTACCGCAAGTAAAGAAATTGATAAATGTAAGAAAGATAAAGGTAAGCGGTTATGGAAAGTGAAGAGCAACTCGGAAGGAAGATTTCAAAGAAAGAACAAGTTCGATTGCTCATGATAAAGAAGTTGCTAAAAAGATATATGAAGATGAAGTTGCGTTGAAAAGAAAAAGCTTGAAGAATTGGAAGTTGCAAGCTTTATGGAGGCTAAAAGGCTGGATAGATTGGAAAATTCAATTTCCACTGTTCAACCTACAAGACTTAGAGAAAAGACTCCATAGTTCAGCTATGTACCTACTAAAGAAGAAATTGATTTCTTGATTGCACATGATCCGATAATCAAGAAAAGGCAATTGACCTTGTAGTCGATAAATCTTTAGCTGCAGAACAAAGAACTGCACAGTTAAAAGATTTTATACAAATGAAGAATAATCAAGCACTTCAAGAGGTTATTGTTTCAGTCAAATAAGGTCACAAGAAACCAAGGAAACCAACTAAGGCACAAGTTATTGCATACATGAAGACTTATTGTTGCAATGTTGGTGGTTGGAAGAGACATCAATTCAAAGGAATGTCTGATGATAAAGTTGAAAGTATCTACTACAAAGTTCAAAGATTTGATAAAGATTTTATTCCAATGGACTCTGAATAAGAAACAAGAAGGTATCCTGATTTGAAAAGAAATGCCAAAGATAGTGAATCTCAGATTGGTAAGAAGACCAAGTTCTTTGAAGAACAAGAAGTTCCAACCGAGAAGTTCATTGAAGACGGATGGTGAAATGATTGTGATAGAAGAAGAAGATTTTATCCACAACCACCGCAAGTTAGACATCCTATCATTGATTAGGAGGTTTACATCGCTAGCAATTTTCTCCAACATGGAATATCACAAGGCTAGGTGGTGCAACTTCCTCATTCATTCAATTTGAAGATCTCATCAAAGCTTTTGATGAGATGACCTTGACAAATTATGGAAGTTAGTTCAAGAAAGGTTTGATGATCAAGATCTCAAAGATATGAAGGAGATGCGAGTTATGGGTTAATCTTAGAAGGCTCTATAAACCGATGTTAATGATGATTTCGGAAATTCTCATGTACATGTCCCGGTACTAAATGGTTTTACTATGATTCATGTGAAGTTCACCATGTCTCTACAGACAAATGGAGTAGATGCATTCATGCTTCTTGAGAAAGAATATCCACTCAGAGCTGGAACTCTCACAAGAATGTTATGTACAACAATAAGAGTTCATGAAGACAATGAGAAGGTCGAGCATTGTTACATAGGCTTCAAGATCAATGTTCAAGAGCTATTCGAAGATAAGGAAGAAGTAAAGTGTTTGATTGAATTCCTAAATCCTTGAAGATGATACAGATTGAAGAAACTTATTGATTTGCAGAGAAATCATAAGTTTGGGAGGATAGTTGGAATAATCGTTACCACCGATAGTTGTGGAAGACATCGCTTGATTGCACTAGCAGTGGAAACGTATTACCACTGCTGGTACATTATTACCACTGCTATTAGATAATGGTTAGGAGAACGTGTTTAGATAAGTATAGAAAAGATCTTGTGTATATTCTATATTGTTAGCTTTATACTTATCTTGTAAAGGACTCCTTGTACTATAAAAGGAGGTCCTAGGTCATTGTCTTAGGTACTTACGAACTTACATACATACGTATTATTCACAAAGGCTTCAAGGTGTAACCCTAGTGATAAGCAAGATCACTCGTATTATTCATTAATAATATTGGAGCTTAAGTTTTGTGTTTAATCTGTGTTTACTTACATTACATCATACAATCCGTCTTCTAAGTATTACTAATTAAATTCCGCGTGCTTATTAATATTATACAAAATATCATTGACACAAGATGTGTATCCAGATCCATCAGTTTTTAATGCTTGACTAATCTTTGTTGAACCTTAGCTTATAGTTACTAGTGGAATTGTAGGCTAGATATCCAAAGATAACCTTAGTGTTAAGTTTATGAATCCTAGAGATTTCATAGTCATTAACCTTAGGTAGCTTCAAAGAGTTAGGGTAAACGCATACCCTACGATCTTAGAAGACACAACGCGTTAAGAATAAGGACATGACCATTCAACCATCAATAGGAGATACTTAGGGAGTAATAGCATCTAAGTAAATACATTTTTAATCATCATAAGAGCACACAACAATAGACATATACTACACTCACCTTAGTTTAGATAATTAGATAAGTAGAGTAATCTGTAGAAATACCAACCCCCCAAATCCAATACCCCGAGATTCGTACCTTTCCATTTTCTAAAAAATATAAAAAAATAATCTTCCTCAACCCCAACCTTAGCGTAGTAATTTCTCACTAGCATTCCTATTCCCCTAGAGAACGATATCAATACCCGTGGCTTACCCTAACACTACACTACAATGGTTAGGTTCACTGCCTAGGGTGTTATAAAACTTGCTCGACGAAAAAGAAGTTCCTTTGACCCCGAACACGCGTTGTACGCATATCAAGTTTTTGGCGCCGCTGCCGGAGAATAGAATAGCTAGTTAGGAGTTTACCTCATTTAGGTTTCCTTGCTTGATTCCTATCAAGTAAGCTTTTTTCCCATTTTTTAGCTTCCTCGTAGTCTATCCCCCTTCTTCGTGACCTTTTTTTAGTAATCCTATCACTTTTCATCATGGAAGGTGATAATCAACTACCATTCATCAACCCATCACCAAATGACCCGCCAAGAGGCCGTACTCTTGGTGAATACTCAAGACCAAGCCACTTAGGCTATAGAAACACCATTGAGCTTCGCGACCAAGCCCAAACTATGGCCCTTCGATCAGACACCATCCTGTTGGTGCAAAACGGATGTGCATTCCATGGACTTCGTTCCGAAGATCCTAATCAGCATCTTAAGGATTTCCTTAAAATCGTCGATTCCATCGACCTGGTTACTACTACTCGGGAGACCACACTCTTGCGTCTCTTCCAATTCTCTCTACGGGACCAAGCTAGTAATTGGCTTGAGCGACTTCCCGCTGGCTCCATCTTAAGTTGGGATGATCTCACCTCTCGTTTCCTTGCCAAATTTTTCCCACCGGGGAGAACCACTAAGCTTAGGAATGAAATCTTGATGTTCCAAAAAGGTCAAGGTGAATCTCTCTACGAAGCATGAACTCGATTCAAGGACTTACTCCATAAAGTCCCTCATCACGGCATTGATATTTGGCTTCAAGTCCAACTCTTTTATGATCATGGCAACTTCCCTACTAAGCGATCCATTGACCAAGCGGCCGGTGGTAAAATTAGTGACCTCACCGCGGAAGAATTCAGGGGTATAATAGAAGACCTTGCTCTCTATGACAACGAAAGTTGGAATGACCCTCGTGAGTTGCCCAAAACCGTAAAGGCAATCTCCTTGCCTCCCCTTGACTCATAATCTTTCGATCGTAGGATGCTCGAGCTTGAAGATCAAGTTAAATTACTAATGAGCTCCTACGAGAACCCTAAGTCTTCACGCCAAGTGAACAAAGTTTCTTCCTTGTGTGAGCCATGTAGTGGTCCTCATAACACTCGTACTTGCACAAGACTCCCCGAACAAGCTTCCGTTGACTACGCATCCTCACGTACCAATGGAACGGGAGGAAGATTCCCTACAACACCCGGACCTAGGACTTTCAATGATGCTCGAGAAGCATGGAAGGGCAAATCCGACTTCTATTGGGGACAAACCAAAGAATTCACATCTAATGATTTCTCATGGCCCCCATCTCATGGCCCTAACCAACAAAACATAGAAGGGATGTTGCAACACCTAGTCACATCCCAAGAAGCTCAAATAGCTAAGCTCTCCGAACGTTTTAACCAACAACAAGCCAAGATGGATAGGAAGATAGATAACCTTTTGAAAGCCATGACTAATAGTGATAGGAAGGTTAATGTTATCTCAACTCCCGAAGCTTCCGGTGTAGAGATTAAGGACCCAAGTAAGTTAGCTAAGCACATTAAATTTGTCAATACCATAACCTTAGTGAAACCTAATAGAACAAACGACGAAGCAAACCATGAAACAGTACTTGAGGTTAGTGAAACTACTAGGAATGAGACAACCGAGGAAGTAGATGAAGTAGGCAATGACTATTTCAATAAGTTTCCTACAGAAGAAGAACTCTCTCGCCACCCACGCTTAGTATGAAACCTCCATCACATGTATGTTAGGAGAAGCCCTAGAATCAAGTTTGGGAACCCTTGGAATCTTAACATACGATGTTGCATAGGACACCTTTTTGTGGCAAAAGCATACATTGATCGCAAATCCCCGATAAACATCATGACTAGCACCTACTATAATTGGGTAATGAAGAAGCCTATCCAACTAGGCAAGATCCCGATAATCCTAGGGCTAGGTGCAACTTTCTTGGTAGAATTAAGGGATTGCCTATCTTTGTAGGAAGTTTCACGTTTCCTACGGATTTCATAGTTGTAAATGATATTAGTACGGCCATAGATCCTAGCTTGTCCCATATTATTCTAGGAAAGCCTTTCATAGAAAACACCGGGATGACTTATGATCCGTTGTTAGGAACAATAAGATTCAAGGATGAGACCAATGATGTAGCCTACCAAATGCCCTTTAAGATTGAGAAATATTCATCACTATCCAATGATAAAAAAGAACTTAAGCTATCGGTCAACTATAGGAATGAGGAGGATAAGGAGAAGGGAGTTGATTATGTGATGAATAAGATTTTCGGGTTCTATAAAGATTGCTTGAAACTAGGACCGGAATATAGAACGGATTGGGAAGAAGATGACTTCTTAGAAAGATGCATAATAGGGCATTACTATAACATGGAAAACCCAATAGAGACCGTCATGAGGAAGAAGGTGACGGTAATGAAGTCACGTGTAGGGCACGACTTGAGTCTAGCTACAAGACTCATAAATAAAGAAAAGCGCTTCGTGGGAGGCAACCCATGCTTAATTGTTTGCTTGTTTGTGTGTCATATATCTTTTATTGATTGTTTATTCTCATGTTTGAATTTGTAAAATGCGTTATTTTGTCTTTAACCTCGTCTTAATTACATATAAAGGTATTTTACAAAAGGGATAAGTGTAGGGAGGATTACACGTTCTCAAAAGAACTTGAACATGAGATTTACGATTATTAAAAGATATACATGTGTGTTTGTTTGAGTCAAATGCTTGTATCGAGTCATAATGGATGTTTGGCAGAAATTTTCCAGATTCTAAAGATATAAATTTTCGAATTTTTCCGAAAAACCGCAGACCGGCTCGTCGGGATAACTGAAGGCGTCGGTCGCAACCTAACAGCGTTAGGAGGAGTAGAAACAGCTTCCTACTTTTTCTCATTTTTTGTACTACTTATAAATTTTTGGAATTTTCCAGGTCTTAATTTTCCAGAAAATCTGTAAACCATTCCACAAGTATTATATCCTAGTTTAGTAGAGTCATATATATATTGTTACCGTCGGTTTTACGCGAAGGTTTCGTTTGTTTTCTTCAAGTGTGCAGGTTTTGTTTATCAAGAAGAAGATACAAAAGATTGGAATAAGCTTTTCACGCATAACATTCTTCTTGAAGAACGATTTAACTACTACTTCACACGGATCCTACCGAGCTAATCAGGGGAGTATTAGTTTCTTTTGTTTTAATTACCTTCTATTATCATAACTTTGATACTTTCGGGGAACATTGGGGACAATGTTCGGTTTAAGTGTGAGGAGGAAAATAAAGCGGAACTTTAAAACTATGCTTATCCTTGACTATTTGCCTTGTCCAATTTCATTTGTGTAATAAACCATGAGAAATATCGGTTAGGGTAATTTGGGCACCAAATTTAAAATTTTTCATGACATGTAGGAGTGGGCCATTAGTCTTAATAAAGTGTCTCATGGATAGGAAGTTATATGACTAGCACAAAACCCTTTACCACTTAAATTCCACCTAAAATGTGAGGATCGCCCTTTGATTTCTAGGAATTAAAGCATTCCACTTTAATGCTTCAAGAGTGTACCGGTAGTATAATAAATTCTAGAACTTGTTTTGTGATGCATTCTGAGATCGCTAGTGAGACTACACTTGTGTAGTTAGGAATAACTAAATGATAAGAGGCATTAGGATAACCCTTGTTTGATACCTGTATTATAATTACTTCTTCCACATCGGTTGAGTAATTCCCCCACACCATTGCGTTGTACTCATCTTTAGTACACGATACCCCTAGTTAACCCCTCAAAGCCTATCCTTTTCGCGGTTCTCGTGATATTTCGGTTTTCCGGAATATCAATGAAGAGCATTGTTTACAATCCACCCCAAATGTACACCCAAATAGCCTTAGCCTACCTTGTATGCACTCACTTTTAGTGCATTATTGTTATCATACTAAACCCTTCGTTCAATTATCTAGTTGCTTGCATAAGTTGCTAAGTCGAGTCATATACTTTGTACACAGTTTTGGGACGATTGGGACTCATGGAAAAAGTTAAATTTTATGATGTGATGGGAAGGAACGTTAAATTCAAATTCCCTTTATTTGCGTAATAATGTACTCCAAGTGTTTTGATCTTTTCAATTCGGGGTCAAATTAGTGTTAGAGTAATAAAAACTCAAGTGTAGGGATGTGCATATAAATCCCTGTTATTTTGATGTTATCATAGAGGATGGTAGAGTAAAAGTGTATGAAATAAAAAAATCGGAAAAAAAAATAAGAAAAAAAGAGAAAAAGAAAAAAAACATAGTGTTAAAAAAAAGAAAAAGAAAAAAACGGGCTACCATCCTACATCTATCTTTAAATTTATGATTGTTTGTTTCAATTTATCTAGAGTTTAGAGTGTCGAGTCTTGGCTTAGCAACGCCATTCTTCTCATGCTTGTAGCATAAATATTTTTGACTTGCCACCACTAAATCGCCAATCCCACCAAACCCTTTGTTTCCCTACCGTAAGCCTAACATTACAACCCTTTAAAAGACCTCTTGGATAGTTTTTCCTAGGTGCTTACGCCAAAGTGATGGAGGTTTGATCTAGTCTCAATCCTATGGTAATCTATGTACTAGGACAGGTTAATGAATGTTTATCTTCCATTTCCAACTTGATATATTTCATATACACCCTAGAGATGATAGTATCCAAACACCACTTGTGAGGTGCAAGTATGTAATTTTCGTGCTTGTTATGACTTTTACGGGGTTTATATGTGTTGTGAATTGTTCTAAACTAATGCTTCATGACCTCTAACTTATAAATTAATTGGCTAAAAGCACATTTTCTTAAGGACAAGCAAATACCAAGTGTAGGATATTTGATAAGGATTTAAAAGGTACACTTTGAGGGTCATTTAAGCCTTAATTGATCACTTTTGTATGCGTTACTACTTAATTTCATTCTTTTTCACTTTTTAGGTCTCTTGAAGGCAAATTGCTGGAATGACACTTATTCGGACGAAAAGGCGCGAATATACGAAGAAAATAGCCAAAGTCAAGAATCGAGACACTCAGACAGCTGGAATAAAAGGGGATGACGTCACGGCTTAAATGCGACGCCGTCGCAACACATCTTGAGACGACTCAGAAAGAAAATTGCTATTTTACAAGTGACGACATCAGGTTTAAAAGAGTAGGGCGTCATAACTCAGACGTCCTAGATTTGGATCCAGACGGCGTGAGAGGTTGAAGGCGACGGTGGCACAAGCACAGGGTGACACCGTCACAAAGTTAACATGGCCAAGACGAAACCCTAATGACGGCGACCCGACGGCGTCACAATTACAAAGTTAACGTGGCCAAGACGAAACCCTAATGACGGCAACCCGACGGCGTCACAATTAAAGAGTGACGCTGCCGCATATTGTAAATCTGTATATAGAATTCGAATTTTCAGTATTTTAAAGAGGTAGTTTTGTGGAGTAAAAACCTAAACCGAATCAAGGCTGTCTTGGGCAGTATCTTAGGGTTCAATGCCCTATTTTACAACAAGATAAGTGATTTACTTCATTAATCCAATTATGTCTTCAATTGTTTGTGTGTATGCTTGCATGTTTTCCATGTCCGGCTAATTTACTTATGTATTTGCTTAGATCTATGAAACCTATGTATTGAATATTGATTGGTTGTCTCTTATCTTAATTGTGATTGATCTAGTATTGCGATAGGTCATCCGTTGTGTTTTTAATGCTTGATTAATCTTTGTTGAACCTTAGCTTATAGTTACTAGTGGAATTGTAGGCTAGATATCCAAAGATAACCTTAGTGTTAAGTTTATGAATCCTAGAGATTTAGTAGTCATTAACCTTAAAAGACACAACGCGTTAAGAATAAGGACGTGACAATTCAACCATCAATAGGAGATACTTAGGGAGTAATAGCATCTAAGTAAATACATTTTAATCATCATAAGAGCACACAACAAGACATAGACTACACTCACCTTAATTTAGATAATTAGATAAGTAGAGTAATCGGTGAAATACCAACCCCCAAATCCAATACCCGAGATTAGTACCTTTCCATTTTCAAAAAATATAAAAAGATAAAAAATAATCTTCCTCAACCCTAACCTTAGCGTAGTAATTTCTCACTAGCATTCCTATTCCCTAGAGAACGATATCAATACCGTGGCTTACCCTAATACTACACTACAACAATTAGGTTCATCGCTAGGGTGTTATAAACTGCTCGACGTAAAAGGAAGTTCCTTTGACCCCGAACGCGTTGTAGCGTATCACCTTGGGATTTGTTTTGGGATGGTCGGTCGAGGCGGCCTCGTCGAATTTTATGCGGTCGGGTTGACCCTTGACGTGAACAATTGTTACAAATAAAGGCTATTGAAAAATAATAAGTGGTATTTCATAACAAGTTACCCTTGTTTTATATCTAGAATCCAAGTACATTTATAATAATAAAAATAAAACTTGACTAAGGGGATTTTGGGTATACGTTTGGAAGATGATTATTCATTTTGAAACTATGTTGAGTTGAGTCGACTCGGGTGAGTCAACTTAATGGGTTACGAGTTAAATTTTGTTAGGCACGATAAATGTTATATGTAGTAAAAATTATAAATTATCGAGGAATATCAAAACAAGTGGTAACGGGATAATTATAATTAGTTATTGAAACTAGATGTGAAACATAAACGGTTATTAATAAGAAATAGTAATTAGTACATGACGGCGGATAAATTTGTAAAATGTATATCTAATGACTCGATGGTGTAACGGATTAATTATATGAATCGATACCGGAATAAAATTATTATGATATACGATATAACTTGTAAGGATCGAATACGGTTTATGAATCGTCAACATTGATTATATCAGATTGATATTGATACAAATTGGATATGTTAGATTTATTAGATCATTCATATTGGATTCGAGCGAATAAATATCGGGTTGTGTATATAAAGGGGATGGTATATATTAAAACTAGATACGTGACTTGTAATTGGTGTCAAGTATTACGTAAACATTATAAAGTGTAACTATAGTTTCTAAAGTGGAATAACGTTTACTATGCGAGACATATTGGTATTGAAATATACTTTATTAAACGTTTAACTTAAACGAGTTTAAATGTTTTTATCGTCACGTATAAACTAATAACGAAATAATTAGACATATATTGTCAATAAATATGGTTTCATTTAATTATAAACCTTTAACTACGATAACAACTTGTGTTTTATAAATACTAGCTAACGTTTATAAACATATCGGGAAATGTTATTTCGATAAGATAACTTATTAAAGTCGTAAAGTTTGGAAGCATTGAATAAACGAACGTGTCGTTTATAATATACTACACTAGTATATCTTATATGACGTACGTTATTATAAACTTTTATAATTGCGAATAACGATTGTGAAACCTTTATTGATTAAGCGATAAATGGAACTTATCTTTTATGATAAACATATACATTTGGGAATTATGGGAAATTATCGAAAGTTAACCTATTTACGTGTCATAAATAGTTGTCATCATTTTTCCTAGTCTTTGACTAGCTTGAGTATTGTCAGTATTTATTGACTTTGTCAATGTCTTTTCCTTTTGGCATGCGTTCTAGTTAGTATGTCTCGACTATGTCGACACCTTCTCTTCTTTCGCGTGAATTGTGGATCGTGTTTATGTTTCTTACCACCACATGAAACGTTATAACTAAACTTTTGAGATATTAATTATAAACTTTTGGGAACAATAATGGATTTTTGAAAGTAACGACATGAATAATCTACGAAAACTATGACACATTACTTTATGTTGACTTCTTTATCTTATGAGCTGTATTTTAAGATAATCGTATACGCATTAGGTTGTGTCGTTTATATTATATTGTACTCGTCGTACATTCATATGGATGCCGTGGAGATTAGCTTTAGATGCCAGTCGTGTCAATTGTGAGTAGTGCATTGTTGTGGCTAAGGTGAGTTTCATAGCCCTTCTTTTCTAAAGTTTTCATAACTATTTAGGGTGAGAATACATGTTGCTTTTAACAAACTATAACTGGGTATGTGAATATTATTTGGAATGACGGTTGTTTGGTATATTTGTTTTGGTTATTGAACGTTTTACGTGTTTATGTGAATGCAAACTATTTCTTGGACCTGCCACTATTCTTTTGAATTGCTAATATGTTGACTAGGAAAGATTAGACATGCGACAATTGTTGACTCAGATTAGGGTAGCATCTCTATGCTATAACGCGATGCCTAGCTAAGGATAGACCGACCTAGACCAGGGTAGCTTGTGTTCTAGGCCTTGCTACGACTGTGCTGTCTAGAGTCGCTCGGGGCCCTGCATTAAGATCTCACATATTGGCTTGATTATTGATTGGATTGGTTATTGGGTGGATTATTATGGATTTATTGTATGTTGGTTGGTATGTTTATTATCTATCTATGTTGGATCGATATACTTTAATCAAACTAACTTAACTAGCTTGTTAAGGTTTAATAACCTCGGATAAATCCTAAGTTATTAACAAAGAAACAACGAGCAATCTTTATCAAATGCGCGAATTTACTTAACAAAGCTAAGAAGAATAACTTTTATTATTAACTCTAAATCGCTTATTATGCGAGATACTCTAAACAACTCTAAGATTATCGAACTTCTCTAAAACACTAAATAACTTGTAAATTCAGTAAACTCTAAAACTCATAGACTCGTACCTCTAATGCCAATCTAGGAGTCCTTTTATAGGCTCAAGGATATCCTAGTCGGTTTACAATTTGTATCCTTGTCGGCAAGTAATCTAAACATAGAATATTCTAGAGTTACAATACTTTCCATAAGCGAATATAAGTTCTTTTGTTCTTTCGAGACTTTGACTTCATAGTGCGATGCTTTGACTTTATCTTTAGCGATGACTTTGACTCTTTGACTTTTCGATGATTGCGACTTACAAGATTTTCATATCTTGAAGACTTTCATATCTTCAAGACTTTCATATACCAACAATCCTCCCTAACTTGAATTCTACTTGCTTGACTTCAAGTTCCTTTGTGAATATATCTTTATGACTTCATCTTTAAGAACAGTTGTTTCTTAATCTTTGGATTGTATCTCTATAATGTATGTGCTTGTCAAAGTATTTCTAGAATTATTCTTTCACGCGTGACATCCAAAGAAGCTCCATCTTTTCAAAGAACACAACAACATATGACAATTTGTACATTAATTCAATTAAAGTTGCATACTATTCTCATCACTTCGTGTGTGTTAACTCTGTGAGAGGTGAATCATTGAAAATTTAATGGATTTAGATCTCTTTACCAAAGCCATTATCTGGAGTAGCCAAATGTTTTGATGTGTAAGACCATGGTACATTGATAACCATATGATTTTTAGCAAATCATCGACTATCAACGATTTGATTTGTCTTTACCAAAAGTCGTACCCTTACGGACTAGTTAGTTCTTCTATCTAATGGTGAACTAATTACCAATAATGGTTTTCCACGACCTTTACCACAAGCTATTTTCTTGTGGGCTAGCCAACTCTTCACATTAATTGATATGGTGAGTTGAATACCATATAACTTATTAGCAAGTTGTCAACTAAAAACGGATTTGAAATATCTTTACCAGAGCCGTTTGCTCATGGATTAGTCAATCCTTTTGTAACCATGGTGGATTGATAACCTATTGATGTTATCATCTCAAAAACCATTTATTCAACCTTTGTTTAAAAATATTTGTTACTTAACAAAGTTTTCTTCAAAAATCACTTAGCGGTTAAAAGGCATAGCGGTGCTTTGATGAAAGTCTTGTTTGATCGCCGATACTTTGAATATAGTCTTGATTTATCAAAATAATTTATTCAAATAAGATTCATACCGCTTATTCATCATCTTCAAGAATGTGATCCAGTTGATAAAAGATTGATAACCATGCAAGCGGTTTCATTATCCTCTTCTACTTCCATTCCATGCTCTAGCATTCTTCTCATGAGCTCAGTTGTGAGAGGATATCTTCTGTTTACAAACATGTGTATCATTGTTCCATTTTCCAGCTCTAAAACATGAACTCCAGATTCTTCAAAGAATCTCCAACAAACAATTTCCCAATTTTCTTGATTCTTTCAAATATCATCAGTGCTCTCTTCTTCAGTTTCCCATGCAGTTATGAGATCACCATGTAAAACTAAACTGATAAGATCGTTTATGAGCTCTAGGGGATAACAATAACAAAGACAAACATGAATGCACAGAGGAATAATAAGAACATCAATGTTATTGCTTAAGGTTCTTCGCCATCATCTCTAACTAAACACTTTACTAATCACTAATATACTAAATACTAACTTAGGCGTTTACATGAACATACGCCTAGGAACTAACAAACTAACTAAAACCCTAGGCGTCCCCTAAACGCCTGTACACACACACACACCTTTGGTGTTCACATCTTGACACCCTGAAAATCTAATTCCCTGCCTCTTTTTATATACTAGAGAGTCTAGGGTTACAATTGACTACTAGGGACTAAATAATAAAGTCATCTTTAACAAGTAAGTCCCTTGTCTTTCGTTCTTCATCAATTGTCTTCATAAGTCCTTCATCTTTCATATTTTGTCATAATCAACTCAAATATAATTCCCAACAATCTTCCCTAGTTGATAATGACAAAACCAAATAACACGAACTTCCCTTAAATTAAGATGTCATGAAGATAAGAACTTCCCTTAAACATGCAATCACTAATAATCTTCAAGTTGCAAAACCGACTTTGTCGCCTTTCTTCCCTTTTGTCATAATCTACTAGGAGAAGCTAAATAGAAGCAACTTTGATTTCAACAACCACAGAACCAATATCTAAATAATCCATGTATGACTTCCCCTTAATTCCAAAACAAACCTATTAGCAACACTTTTTCTGTCACAAATCTGTCGCTAATCTGTCACTATGTTGCATTCTCCTTCCTCCCAAATCTGTTAGTGACACTTTTTCTGTGACTAAACTGTTGCAAATCTGTTGCAAACTACGAGCAGTACCTTCATCATCACAAGCAGTACTTTCGTCATAACCAACCATTATAAGAATCATAAACTCATATCACTAAAATATACTAACAGCAGTACAAACTGTTAACATATTCGGAATATATGCAGCAGTACTAATCTTCTTCGACCAATCAGAAGTATATTAATGCATGTCCAAAAACCTCTCGCTAGACTTCTCAATATCACAATCTATTCGAGAACCAAAACATTATTTAAACTTTCAATACCATGTCGTATCATGAATCCCAAAGCCAAATCCAAATAACCATAAACATTCACAATCTTCATTACATAACGGACTTACAAAAATCCATCCCATAAACGAGTCTCAATCACAGCCCGGAATTAAACTAATACAATCTCAGCCCAACAATAGTCAAACATACGTACCTCCTTGGATAAAACTCGTAGCAGCATCAATAATCCAAGACCTTTTCACCTCTGTTCAAGCTTCTCGCATGTCATCAATCAGAATATAATACTTCATCCAATAATAACCTCGTGTATTAAATTCAGTGTAACAAAGTGCTAACAATATGTTGCACCACCGACCCATGATCATTAATGTAGTAAGAGATTGTAGCAATTAAGGACCAATCATTGATGGAATATTTGATCAATACAAAGTTGGTTATCATGCACAAGTATCATTAAAATCTCTCGTTCATGACTTCAAACAAACACCAATAGAAACGAAGATACTTCCAAGTAGCATGAATATCCAAATTATTCACAAACAGTAGCAACGTTTATCATCGCGAGCAACACTTACAAGTCTTGTAGCAGTAGCGTAAGTCGAGCATCAGTTAACAAAAACTAGCAGTAGTTAGTCACGTAACTAGCAGTAGAAATCTGTCCTTGTCGCAGCAGATATTGTAACGGTAGCAGTAGTTTCCGATAACACTAGTAGTAGAAACCGAAACTAGCAGTGGTAACTCGCGACCTTGAACAAGCCGTAAAAACATGTATGGAGCAGCAGTAGTAACTTTAGTGCCATCAGTCCATCACCACACATTATGATCATTAAACCAGCTCCACACATTGAGCATTAAAACCAACGAGCAAAAGCAGTAGCGAGCAACACTAACCTGTAATCTGAACAAGCAGTACTTACTTAATGAAAGAAGTACTAATTGACCTGTATGCTACGAGCAGTAGTATTAAGTTTCAAACCCAAGTCATTATTCAGCTTCCACCTATATCTCTCTCTTGGTTATCCCCATACAATGGCAACCTCATGCAGCAGCGATCAACAAACATCAGTACAAATCAAGCTCCTCAAACCAACATTAGACCAAACCCTTCGAATCCATTCCATAATAAATTACTTTGACGCTTTATCAAAAACTAGGGTTTGCTAGGGTTTTCTATGAAACCTAATATCTCGAACATAACGATCCGTGACACATGCGCAACACTCTCGATCCGCCAACATCTTGGGCAGCAATTAATCACAAACAACCAATTATCCATAACCTCGAGATCTGAAAAACACAGATGATATGTACTCCATTGTCCCTCTCCTTTGACAGCATGCGTTATGGATAACGAGCAGTACCTATTGGGACCAGCAGTACTTTGTGAGGATAAACAGCATAAGCAGTACTTTGCATCGTGGCAGTAGTAAGTCTTTCAAGTAGCAGCAGTACGACATAACCTTTGCTCTTCACCATCCAATTTAATAAAAAATTGATATCACTGACCCTTTAATGCACCATCCAATTTGAATATATTTTTACCAACGCACCATCCAATGAAAGCAGTACAAGCAGTATGTAGTCCAAGTGCAAACATGAAAGCAGTACCTTAAAAAGCCTCAAGCAGTACTTTAAAACATCGACCAGTACTTTGAAGAAATTAGGGTTTCGACAACAATAAACAAGCAAACCATACTCCAAAAATAGTGATCAATAAAAGCTCATTGAATTAAGGTTTGATAGTACCTTTTAATGCATACTCAAACGAATGAAAACATTAAAACACGAAAAATTGACCAAAACACCTTGACCAACTTGACGCTCTATATCTTTCAACTCGGACCTCCAATTAAAGATCCCTTGGTGAAAGTTAGATTGTCATATAGAGAACATCCACCTAAAATTTCGTCCCGATCCAGCAGTTAACGAAAAAGTTATCATTGTTTGAAAATGACCTCGCATAAAGATACGAAAAATTTTATGACTTGAATTTTGTATCTTTTCTTGAAAAACCTTGAGATCCCTATATCAAGAGCTCCCCGCTCTGATACCAATTGATAAGATCGTTTATGAGCTCTAGGGGATAACAATAACAAAGACAAACATGAATGCACAGCGGGATAATAAGAACATCAATGTTATTGCTTAAGGTTCTTCGCCATCATCTCTAACTAAACACTTTACTAATCACTAATATACTAAATACTAACTTAGGCGTTTACATGAACATACGCCTAGGAACTAACAAACTAACTAAAACCCTAGGCGTCCCCTAAACGCCTGTACACACACACCCCTTTGGTGTTCACATCTTGACACCCTGAAAATCTAATTCCCTGCCTCTCTTTATATACTAGAGAGTCTAGGGTTACAATTGACTACTAGGGACTAAATAATAAAGTCATCTTTAACAAGTAAGTCCCTTGTCTTTCGTTCTTCATCAATTGTCTTCATAAGTCCTTCATCTTTCATATTTTGTCATAATCAACTCAAATATAATTCCCAACATAAACCAATCCCTTCTAATGGATTATGTTCAAAATAAGCTTTCACCACATGATATAAATATAATAGATCTACTCTATCTATAATGTGCAATAAGTCCCATAGCCTATTGAAAACTTTGAAACTTTCATCTTCTTTATGAAAAATCATATAATCTCCATCTTTGGATTTCACAAATTCAAAAGCACAAATTTGTGATCTGTTCATCTTCATATCAACATCTTCTTTTGAATATTCAAAATCTACCACTACGAGATAATTCCTTAATTCATCCTTAGTCTCGGATCTTAATTCAACTTTTTCTTTCATTGAGGCGAACATCGTAACCAGGTTTTCCTTTTCTTTTAAACTCTTCTTCCTTTATTTTTCGATCCGGTAGCTTTCTAAAATCTTTGATGCCTTCAACATGTTTCTTATAAGCTTCCTAGCAACATCAAACAATCTTTTCATCTCAAAATAATTAAACTTACGCAATCCTTTATACCCTTGACTTTTAAGATAAGCCATCATAGCATTACGTCTTTAGCTTTATTAAGTCTTCTTGGCATAAATCTAACAGGGTAGGTGGTTGTAATGGTTGGAAGCTTGACATCTAATTCATCTTGTAACTTCTTTGCTTCTTTACTCGAGCTTCTTGAGCTTCACGAGCTTCTATCTTTAGCATTTAACTCTTCTTGAAGCTTTCTAGTTGCGACTTCATTCCTAGCAACTTCAATTTCTCTAAGATTACGCCAAAGTTAAATTTTCTTCGTAGTTTAAACGAACACCATTTCCTTTATCCTTAGGATCAATTGCAGGTTGAGAAGTTCTTTGTTGTTCTTCTTCTTGTACTTCTCGAATAGTAACACCACCTCTTGGTTGTGATAAATCTCCTAAAATTGTAGCAATGAACTCATCATCACTTGCAGAATGAATAGGTTTGAGAATAGCCTCCTCTTCTTGTATAACTGTTGTAGAAGGACCAGCTTCCTCTTCAAAATCTAACACTCTTGGAGTTATTACCTCTTGTCTAAAGGTACTTTGAGAAAAAGCAGTACTTTGTTGTTCAGTACCTTGATCAACAGACCTTTCTTCTTCAGTACTTTCAATAACAACATGTTCTTCAGTACCTTGAGGTTCTTTTTCCTTAACATCTTCTTTCAAATTTTTTTCTTCTAAATTCCTCCCTTATTGGTCAGAAGATGGTTTAGGAACCTTTTTGCCTTTGTTTTGCTTCTTAAATTTCCTTCTGCGCTTGTGTTCTTCCTTAACCCATAAGCGATAACGTTTGATAAAAGGTGTAACAAAAGTCTTCAACCTTTTATACTTAAGCATCAACTTCTTAATCTGTTTTGCCTGAGCCTCAGAAGTCTTCGTCAACTTGATTATCTCCCTTGTCAAAGCATAACTATCCAGTGTTAAACCTTCACGAGGTATAGTATGTGGATCATCTTGAACTTCACGAGGTGAACCCGCAACTTCTTCTTGAACTACAATACTTGGAGAAGCGGTACAGCAGAGTTGCGGTACCTTACGGAGATGCAACACCTTGAGAAGATCGACACTTTGAGAACCGGTGCTTGCGAGCGGTGCTTGCGGTGCGATACCTTCACTAGCTTCATCATCTTCAACATCAGCTCTAACGACTTGAACAACTTCCATCATGGAAGTAGTTAATGGTGTATCCGGACCTCTGAATAAATCACTTCTTGGCGCCATAAAAGTAAAATCTTTGCTTGTTGTACAATAATGGAAGTAAATCGTAGGCTTAGGTACATCGCCAAGTTGTTTGTTCGAAAGACTTGTACAAACACAGGATACATTAACCATTTTGATCCATGAGTAATGTGAGAAAGCATGCCATCGAGAATAAGCCTTGAAAAATTGAAAACACGATGCATAGCTAATCCCACCATAGCAGATGCTATGTTTGATCAAATTGCTCTATGAAGTACTTTTAGCACTTATACAATGAAGCAACACATGTACTAAAACTTCCATTGAGGACAAAATAGTTGTTTCACGAATGTTTGTTACATTAAAGAACCTTCATAACCAATATGCCCAAAAGTTTCCCAAATCAACTCCTTAGCAAAGCGAATAGCCCTTCTTCATCATTAAACAATAAGTCATCTCGAATAGATGCTTGATAATCTTCACAGTTCTTCCAACAAATATAGCCCTAATATAAAATTCTTCATTCTCCATATTATCCTTGCAGTGGCCAAAATTCTTGAATCCAAGGTTCAATAATATAAACTCGACTAAAAGAGCATAAGCGATTGGCGACCAGTAAGATAATCAATAATGTCATGAAAAGCCACATTCGCCTCAGTCTTGTCCAAATTAGCCACCATATTGTGCTTTGAAACAGTAGGTCGATTCGCCATTGATGAATTTGTAAGCACAAGTAAAAGATATGATCGAATAATAAAGAGATGGTAATCGTGAGATAAAGATGGAAAAGATTCTAAAATATTAATATGAGAGGGAAAATCGGAGAGTAGTTATTTATAGGTGGGATTTGAAAAATCACAGCCCATAATAACAAAGTTACCGTTACTAGCAATTACCCCTTAATATTATCGTTGGAACAATCTTTGTGTCGACAAACAATTACTTTCCACATAAGCGGTACTTTTGCAAGCGTACTTTCAAGCGATGCTTTCATGAAATTAAAAGCGGTACTTTAGAAATTCCTCTGTAAAAACTAAGTATACTTACATATCCTCCTCAAACAATGCATAGGACTATACTAACACCTTATAGTCCTCCCTCAAATGTAGCTCGGTAGTTAATCATGCCAATACTCACCACCAAGTGATTGAATCTTGAAACATCAAAGCCTTTGGTGAGTAAATCACTACATTGTCATCTGTGTGAACCTTAACAACATTAATGAGCACGTGCTCATAACAATCTCGATGAAGTGATGCCTAATCGAATGTGCTTGGTCTTGGAATGATAAAGCTGGATTCTTCTGTCTGAGATAGTACTTTCATTATCAATATTGATAGGAGTATTCTTAAATTGTACCCATAGTCAAGAGTTGATTACGCATCCACAAAACTTGTCCACGACTTACGGCGACCACATATTCAACTTGATAGATGATGTTCTGCAATTGTCTGCTGCTTGCATTGCCGGAGACTAACCTTCTTCCAAGATATTGGCATCCTCCGGTTGTTGATCTTATCATAATTATCACTGCATAATCACTATCGAAAAAGCTTCCAAGTGAAAAGGTGACTCCTTGGGATACCACAACTGACTTGGGTTGTTGTTTTAAATAATGAAGATTCTCTTTCTTGCATTCATGTGAGAAATCTTTGGTGAGACTTGATATCTTGCACATAAACAAGCGCAAACATGATATCGGGCCTTGATGCGATAAGATACATAAGAGAGCCAATCATTGATCGTATAACTTGACTTCAACGGTGTCCATCTTCATCTTTACCCAATGAATTGATAGATTTAATAGGTGTAGTAACAATCTTCATATCATCAAAATTGAACTTCTTAAGTATGTCGTTAACATACTTGTCTTGGTGATAAAATTCCTTCCTTTGGCTTGCTTAACTGAAGTCCCAAAAAAAGTTAACTCTCCCATTGAACTCATTTGAAATTCTTTATGCATCAGCTGCTCAAACTCCTTAACCATGGACTGTTTGGTAGCCCCAAAGATGATATCATCAACATAGACTTGAACTAACATGATATCTTTCTTGTCTCTCTTGATAAACAAAGTCTTGTCTATAGCTCCCCTTCTGTATCCATGTTGCAATAAGAATGTAGAGAGTCTCTCATACCAAGCTCTAGGTGCCTGATGAAGGCCATAGAGAGCCTTAACCACCTTGTAAACTTTGTTTGGGTGTTTAGGATCTTCAAAACCAGGAGGTTGCTTGACATAAACTTCCTCTGTAATCTTGCCATATAAAAAGGCACTCTTAACATCCATCTGATAAACTTGAAATCCCATATAAGAAGCAAAAGCAAGAAATATTCTAATAGCTTCTATTAGGTACTACTGAGTAAACACTTCATCATAATCTACCCTTCCTCTTGTCTGCAGCCTTGTGCTACTAACCTTGCTTTATTCTTGATAACATTACCTCGTTCATCTCTTTTAACTCTGAAAACCCATCGGTTCCAATAACTCGCTTCCCATACGGAAGATCACATAAAACCAAACTTCTTGAAGTTTAAATTGAAAAGTTCTTCTGCATAGCTTCAACCCAGCTTTCTTTAGTTAAGGCTTAAGCAATATTCTTGGGTTCTTCTTGAGAGATAAAGCAATTAAATAGCGGTGTGATGGTCCTTATGATTCGATCTATTACGTTTTGTAGACAAAGCTAAGTAAAGCATTATGAGGTTTAGAAAAACTCTTAGTTGTGTGTCTAGTCATCACTCCGAGTAGAAGGACCAATGATTTGATCACTAGGATGATTCTTATGAATCCTTAAGATTGGAGACTGTGGAACTCCATACGTATCATCCAAGTTAGTTAAATCAACATCTTCATTGGAATCGGAGAAAATACCTTCATCTGCAAACTCATCATCGGTTTCCTCTAATTAAGCCATGGTAGGATCATGCAAATTATCTAAAATCTTGTCAGTAGTGCGCGATACTTTGTTGAAAATCTTGTCAAAAATCTTTGTGAGTACTCTGCGATCTTGTTCTTCTTCTTTGACTCTTCATAAGCTCTCCTTTGTTCATTAGTGTAAGAATGTGCTAATACATCTTGAAGAAGCATGTCGATTAAGTTCCTCTTGAATAGATTGATCCTCGTGATAATGAGGATTGTGGTGCAATGATGCTGTTTTGGAGTATCGGTACTTTGCTTGGGAACATCGATACTTTGTTTTGGACTAACGGGATCTTCATCGGGACGACATCCGGTCTAATATGAACTCCATGAACAACATAGTGTAAATCTTCTCCATTGTACACGGGTTGATTTTCTTCTCTAACGGTACATAATTCATTGAAGGAGTTAAAACCTCAGATCAAACATCCAATCGGGTCCTTTACCTTTCTCATTGTCTTGATCTTACGAAAACTCAACATGAAGACAATCTTGAATCTTCTTAGTAACTCTGTTGTATACTCTAAAGCCTTTCTTGTTGGTGCAATAACCCGATAAGTATCCTTCTTACGACTTGCCATCAAACTTCCCTAGATTATCAATGGTGTTTAAAATAGTAAGAGGGCATCCAAAGGCTTCATAAAGCGAATGTTAGGTTTATTGCCCATCGGCAATTCATAAGGTGTCTTCATCTATGGTTTGGTTCTTGAGACTACTGTTAAGTACATAGCGAGGCGGTGCCACGACACGCTGTAATTGAATAGGTAGAAGGGAATCGCTAGCATTGTTCTTTTTGCTTCAATCAAAGTCCTATTCTTCCTCTCGCAACACCATTTCTTTGTGGTGTTCTTGCAATACTAAATTACCTCTTTATGCCTTTGTTTGCACAAAATTCATCCATAAGCTTGTTCTTGAATTGGTTCCATTATCATCTAATACCTCTAACCTTGAGTCTCAATTGGTTTTCAAGAGCTATTATGAGTGTGTGAATAGCATCAAAAGTATCATCCTTAAAACCCAAAAAGAAAACCCAGTGAATCTCGCAATCATCGTAACAACCAAACAATACTTTTCTTGTTTAAACTTGCCACGAGAGACGGTCCAAACAAATCCATATATAATAGCTCCAATGGTTCTCTAATAGTTCTCTCTCGAAGCTTTTGCGGAAGCTTTGTGTTGTTACCCTTTTTGCATGCCAAGCATGATTGATCATTCTTGTAAGTCTTTGAAGGTAAACCTCTAACTAGATTGCCTTTGACCGGTTTGTTGATATTCTTGAAATTAACATGGCCCAATCTTCTATGCCATTGATGTGCCTCTTGGATGTTGCTTTAGCCACCAAACATGTGGCTCTTCCGTAAGAATGTAGACTCTTCATGTCTAAACTATACACATCATTTGTTCTTGGTACTCTAAGTACTACTAATTCATCATAAGCAGGCTTAAAATCGGAGGAAAGGATGAGACATTACGTGCCGATGAATAACGGGATGCTTTTATCACAAATTTGAGAGGCGATAATAAGTTGAACTTAAGCTCCTTCACATATCTAACATTCTAAAAGTCTATAAGCCTGCTTTGATAGTTCCTTTTCGATAATCTTTCCTCCATTGGGATCATTCCCAATGCAACTCTTCCTCCACTAATATTTCTAAATCGAGACGGGATCTCTTTGTTTCTGTCATACTTCGAGCAACCACTATCCCTGATTAGATGATCTTTAAGCTCCTCTTACGGGTTGCCACACACAAAGAAAAGAGTTAGTGATTTTTAGGAACCCAAGCCATTCTTGACTTGTGTTCCCCTTATGGAGTTACAAACTCAAATTCTTTGAGTATGTAATTCCCACTATCTTTCAAATGATGATCGAATTATCTTTTGATCTTTAGCATGTGATTTTCAAAACTTTACGGTTTTCAACATAAATCTCTTTACAAGATTATTAGCTTTTTCTTGTATCACAAAAACATCGATTCACTTTTGTTGAAAGTATTGTTTGTCCTCGTGGTACCTTTCCTCTTAACCCATTCTCGGTTTAACACGTGGTTCACGTGATCTAGATCCCTATGTGAATTGTAATACCTTCTAGGTTGATAGTGAGATCTCCTAGGATTCCTATTCAAATAGTGTGATCGATTACCTTGGTTTGGTGAGCAAGACTGGAAAATCTTGTGAGATCTTGAAGGTTTTGAAAAAGGTCTTCTACGATGTGGGTATCTATGATCTTGTGTGAAGTTTCGTGATTAACCTATTTGAATTATTCCAAAGCGGTTTGTGCTCTCTAGGTTTGTGGTTGGCGGATCATTCTTTGGAAATTTGCTAAGGTATTATGAGTGATGTTCACAATCCTTGATTAAATGAGTAGGACTAAACACACAAAACACAGATTTTGATTATACTTCAAAGTGATTTCTTCTATGTCTATGCCAAAATTATTTTGCCTTCTTGGTGAATGATGAAACTGTTTTGACCAAAGTTATCCCAAAAGGTTTAGCGATCTTGTTTTGAAAAGGTTTTTTGAAAGGTGCGCTTGTGGGCGATACTTTGATTTGAAGGTCTTGCTTGATTTTGAACATTATTTTCAACGACTTGGTTGGGTTTTCATACCTATATTGAGCTACAAGCTTCTTCCTAAACTCTGGACTATCTACTCCAAAGCGAAACATCGGGCCTAGAGGGTTGATGAATGCCGATGGGATGAGGAACGACATGATAACCATTATCTTTCTTATACTCGGGAGGTGGTTCACTTATTGAGCCCTCATTACTAGATGTATCTACATAGTTAATGAGTTCATCATCACTAGTGGTTATGTCCTCAAAATCACCTACATCACGATCACTAGGTTGGTTTTATCTATGTTACTAAATCCATTCCAAAACCTAATCCGGTTTTAATATAAGCTCTTCTGCTTTTTGAACATAAGTAACATGTGACGGACGGACTCTCCCAATGACAAACTTAGCTAACAAATCATCTCTTTCCTTAGTCAATTTCTCAATTTGACAATTTTACGGTTTAATTTCCATTCACTTAGTTTTAATTGGTAATCATTGTTCATATTTTTCATTAAGCTACTTCATTAGTTTCATGTGCTAAAATTTTGGCTTCCATAGATTCTAGGGTTGTTTGATAACCAACTACCTCGAGATCTAGCCTAACACAATTATCTCTTTCAATCACATAAGCATTAAGTAATTTTGATAAAAATCATAACAGTTTGAGCATACCTCGAGATAGGAGATCGAGTTGGTGAAGTAGCCACCATTGCAAGAAGAACGAGGATCATCTTCACTTTCTTTGCTCCAATCAAATCCTCAAAGCCATCATGATTCCAAAGCGGCATGTTCGGGTTCTTCATGGCGGTGCTCAATCCAATGCTTCACTTTTCTTCAACTACATCTTCCATCGATACCACTTGTTGGATCGATATACTTTAATCAAACTCTTCACTCCGGTCAACTCGATAACTTCTCTTGAGCAACCAAATCCTTTGTTTGATGGTGGAATTTCTTTGAGCTAAAGTTTTGGCTTCTCGGATGTCTGTTTGCTTGATACTTAGCAAATCGCACTCCCTTACAAAGTGACCAGGTCTTTTGACAATTGAAGCATTCAATTTTGGATTTGTCAAAACTTATTCCTTGTTTTGGTTTGAAATCAATGCTTTTACTGTCTTCTTCATGTACTTTTGATCCTTGCGTTGATCATAGCAACTTGCCACAGGATATCAATTTCTTCAAGTGCATCTTCTTCAATCATGCTAGATCTTCTTCATAAGTGCGGAGTAAAGCGGCTTGTTGTGCAAGAAGGAGCACACAACTTCATCCGAGTGCATAGTGGTAGGTGGTGGGGCTGCTTGAACATATGAAGGGGTTGTAAGCAGTAAGCTTTGAAAGCAGTACTTTGAGGAGAAGCGATGCACTTTTGATGGAAATCGCCTTTTTTCGAGATGATAGAAAAGCTATCTTGTGATACTTGAAATTTGTTTGACCACTCATCTCATGCTCATACACCTTGATTGATGATAGAGATCATCAAAGTCCATGACATCAAACCTTGTTGTCCTCTCGATCATTGTAGCAATCACATGCCATGTAGATGGCAAACTCATAGAAACTTTAAATTAGCATCCTCAATGACATACGCTTGTATAATTCCAACATGTTGAGGAGATTTTGAAACCTATCATATGCGACATCAAGACTCTCTTTCACCAACCTGTGAAAGTTTCAAGCTGTTGCTTGACAAATTTACGTGCATCTTCTTAGAGGCTTCATTCCTCGAATCTGGTCTTGAGAGCATCCCGAGTTGCTTAGCATCTTTAGCATCATGAAATTTGAGAAGATGACCATCCGGAATGGCGAGATAAGAGAATGTTTAGTGCCTTTCTTGATTCCTTAGGGTTCTTCTTGGTAAGGCGCCTTGGTGCTTTGGGTTGTCCGGGAATATCAATGGGTTCTTGAACTACTTCATTCCCATTCACAATTACATTCCATAGAGCATGATGCATAATGGCAATATCTTGCCTCATCTTCATGCACCGAGATCATATTCTCCTTCTTGATTATTGGAATTCGGTGAGGTGATTGAGGGTGGTGGAGCGACTTGATCGGCATCTTGAATATTGTTGAAGTAGGGTTTCTTCTAGTCGAGTTTTCACACAAGCTCTGATACCACTTGTTGGATCGATATACTTTAATCAAACTAACTTAACTAGCTTGTTAAGGTTTAATAACCTCGAATAAATCCTAAGTTATCACTACTACTTATAATGCACAAACGACTCTCTCTCCTATTTAATTTTCAGACTTTCAGACTTGCAAGTAATAAAGCATGATGTACAACACATTAAAGCAAAAAATTTCAGACTTACAACTACATATGCATAATATACAACACATTGATACACATATTAAATAAAGAAACCACATTAATACTATTAATATGGTCAATTACTACACTATTTAATTCACCCCTACACCAAAATAAACAACAATTTAATCACAATGTACAATTTAATCAAGCTACTAAGCCAAACAAACAATAAAAAATTATTAGGAGACATAAATAAAAAATTATTAAAAGAGACATAAATAAAATAAAAAAAATAAAATAAGAAAAAATAAAAAAACGCAACAAAAAAAAATAATCGTCGATCTCGGATCTATCTTTGTGTAAAATCGGTTTTACACAAAGTTAAAAGATCTAGTGTGGTGATTCCGTGAGTGCGCCATTGCAATAGATCTTGATTCACCAAAGCTACTTTTTTTTGAATTGGAGCGTTGTAAACATATAATGTATTGTGTTTTTAGGTATATGGTGGAGGAAGAAGACAACCCTTTATATCTATCAATCTTTGCTTGAGTTTGTTTACTTTTGTTGATGCTTTGGTTATAACGTCAAAAGAAAGAAGGCGTTATATAAGATAGATCTTGTGGTTTGTATTTGTTTGTTGTGAAAGAAAAAAGCGATAAACTTTTGTGTGTGCTGTGATCGATGAGAAGATCTATTTTTTTTTTGACTGCATGACTTTAGGGTTAGTGTAAGTGTAGTATTGTGATAAAAGAGTGGATTATATACCGTAAGTTTAGGGTAAGTATCTCTTGGACTTGGGCTATTGTTTTATTTAGGCCTACTTACCATCCCAAAATTTTTGTTTTATTGTTTTATTTAAAAAAATGAAAAACCAAATAATAAAAATGCACGACGGCATCAGAAATTTGGTGTTGTGCTAGAGAGGGGTGTTTTGAAGTCATAGCCAAAACTGGTGCCATGGAAAAAAGGTGCTGAGGTGGCACAACTTTTTCTACGCACCAACCTGTATCTAGTGCTCTAATGATGAACAGTCGTGTATGTCGTTTGCCTTGGACCACTTGTAGCGAAAAACAAATACACACATAGCTCTTGCATACCTAGCGTTTGTTATTTAGTAGCCCAAGATATCGATTTGATTGGCTATTGTGTAGTAACCCGTAGCAGATGCAAGAAACAAAGGGTGTTTGTGTTTTAGTTTGAAGAGAGAAATGAGATGAGAGTGTTGGTGGCTGCATAAATGTGAAGAAGAGAAATATGGTTAGGGTTAAGTGAGTGAAGGAGTAAGTATTTTTGTTATAAATATTTAGTTTGGGCTTGATACAATTGGTGGGCTGAGTGATAAACTAATAAATAAACAACAAATGAGTACACGTTAAAATGCTTACTCCTTATTATTTATCTAAATACCAATTTTGCAAGTAAACAAATTAGTGTTGCAGAGTTATAATCGTGTATTGTTGAAGGCCACCAAAACCAAGAGCATTTTATACAATTAATCTGATTATTAAAACACCCCACATAAGAAATACAAATTATCAAGCATATTATACAACCAAATTAAACACAATTCATGCATTAAATTTCACTACTACAAATAATAAAGCACATTATACAAATATTCAAGCCCAAGCAGACAGCAGGCCAAATGGGCTTAAACACGGCGGCAGCGGATCAAGCGGGCTCTGGCCGCAGAACCACGGGTCAATGGGTTCGAGCCCAAGCAGGCACGGGCTATCTGAAATTCTTGATAACCGTAAATTTATTATTAAAAATAACATAATAAACTAAAATACATTATTTATCAAAAAAATTATTTTAGGGTACCATGCCTGCAACGTGGTACCACTAGTTAACAAAGAAACACCGAGCAATCTTTATCAAGTACGCGGAATTTACTTAACAAAGCTAAGAAGAATAACTTTTATTATTAACTCTAAATCGCTTATTATCACGGATACTCTAAACAACTCTAAGATTATCGAACTTCTCTAAAACACTAAATAACTTGTAAATTCGTAAACTCTAAAACTCATAGACTCGTACCTCTAATACCAATCTAGGAGTCCTTTTATAGGCTCAAGGATATCCTAGTCGGTTTACAATTTGTATCCTTGTACGACAAGTAATCTAAACATAGAATATTCTAGAGTTACAATACTTTCCATAAGCGAATATAACAGTTCTTTTGTTCTTTCAAGTGCTTTGACTTCATAGTGCAATGCTTTGACTTTATCTTTAGCGATGCTTTGACTCTTTGACTTTTCAAGTACTTTGCGACTTCACGGTACTTTCATATCTTGATGACTTTCATATCTTGACACTTTCATATCCCAACAATCTACCTTAGTCGCATGTAGCAATTAAACTTTATCGGGTCCACTACTACTTTTGTAACTAGATTCTATGAACTAACCGTAATAGTGACCTTTTAACATGTGTTCTCGGGTTTAAGGCGATAGCTCACTATTGGAAGACACTTGGCAAGGGCATGGTCATAGGCGACTTTGATAAATAAGCGGGACCGCTTTAATTATCTTTTGGGCCTATTTCCACTACTTTCATTAATGTAAACTTATGGTTTCAATTAATGAATTTTACTCTAAATAAATGGGATAAAAGCCATTCTTTGTACCTTATGTTGTGATACCAAGATTGTAGCACCCAACGCGTCGTATGCTTCCATTAGACCAGTATTTTCGGGCGTTACACCGTCTGCCTTACCAAAGAAAGGTATGTAGCTTCCATTCCAAACATTGCGATTCGATTTTTGCACATGCAATACATCATACTATTTGTGGTTTGTGTTTTGCCTTGCTACTCAAGTATTATGTATGTTCAAAATGTATGCAGCGCACATACACAACTAGGAACGACATGAGCACACATTAAGACGCATTTACAAACATTATTTGGACTAATGTAATTAACACCTTTAAGACCATCGGCTTATAAAGTTTTATATATGATGGTGATTATTGTAGCCTATCAAAAGCTGGATTTACGTGCCTAAAATTCTTTTTGAAGAACATGCAACCATGTTTTGCGGCCTTGCTATTTTAAAGCGGTTAGCAAATTAGCATAAGAAATTTGGACATAGTGATCTGACAACCTATATGTGCATATAATATGTAATTCAAAATCTTTTATAACACTTTGATTCTTTGTTTTGTCCTTTGCATAGCACCTTCACTATTTCTTTAGATAAAATGAGAATCTTTGATTCACTATTTTTCTTCAAACATGCTTTGCACATCGTGCATATTACACTTTGAAATCGATCATAAAAACACTAAAGCGCAACATGTGTGTTGTCTACTTTAATCACTTCAAACATGTATACATCAAGTGCTTTAATTCACTATCTTTTCTTCAACACTTGCACATTTTACGCACAGATTCCTTCATGAACCAACCACTAATCTAACATTTCATCTATAAAGAGCTTTTCCACCAAACATTGGCTCACTGAGCAATAATCTAAAACAAATTGCACCAAGAATTCCAACAAGGAAAAGTTTTATCCTTTCATTTCCATCTTTATATCCAAAGAGCACATCCTAACTACATAGGCGTACTTTTAGTTTTTCTTTTATGCGAAATCATCTACATTTCAAGCAGTCAGTCAAGCTCAGAAGGCCCTGAGCTTCCTATGCCATGGGAAGGCTACCTTCCAGTTGGTTACTCCGGGTCAGGCTCTAAAAAATAAGATGCTAGGAGGATTAAAGTTCCAAAACAGCCTGCCCAAAAAAATGCTAATATCATGGATAAAACTCCAAAACAGATTGCTAAAGAAGCTTTTAATGCCATGATCAAGGTTCTTGGCCTTCCCAATGCCCATTTTTGTGAAGAGATAGGTATGAAACCATTTGCGGGGATGGGTTGAAAGGAAGGGAAAAAAAGTAGGAGTTAGTCATGAATCATGTATGTTTGTGGTTTCTGTATGACCTAAATGCCTTTGAATAAAACTGTTGTAAACTTATCTATAATGATGTAGGCCATCATTCTATCATGTGTGCTGCACATATGCACTTATGCAGTTTGTTGGTATAATAACTATCATGCTTATAGCTTACTTATTGTACTTTCAAGCAGTGTCTGGTAGTATTCGTTGTCATGGATTGGGAAGACTTTGAAGAAGGTCAGCTTATCTGCATGTTGGCAAGGCAATCCATGATGGTTGCAACCACGTGGTTTTCTTAACATGTTTATTTGGTGTCATTTCAAGTTACAACTACTATAAGTGTAACTATTCTTTTCAAAGTATCTCGCAAACTATCTTCGGATCAAAATATTGGCAAATAATCTCCCGCATTGTTCCCAAATATACAAAAGAAAAACACATATTATACATTTACTTTAAACCTATTATGTCTAATCTCGTCTTTAAGAAAACATGTCGCGGCAACACGCGGCATCTCCATCTCGTCTTAATACATATCCTAAATTTAACATAGCAAAAAAACAATTACACAAATTGTCTCAAAATAATACATAACTTTAATGCAGTGAAGCAATAATTAAGTAAGTTATCTAAATCAAATAATTCAAGACCTAGCTTGCATTATTTATGCCGTGATTTGATGTCGTAAGTTAAATTTATGTTTGAAAAAGGTGTATAAATTTTGGATGTATAACCCTTTGAGTCGGTTACCATATTTACTAGATTTTGAAAGTTTGATTACTTAAAAGATGTAATAAAAGGTTTATTATCTAACTTGGTAAAAGATAGTTTATTGGTAATTTTGACTTTAACCTAATAGTTAACATAATATTGCCAAATCTAATTAAATATATCAAAAGGACAAGCATTGCAAGACAAATTAAAAGCTAACCAAAAAGATAATTAAACAAAAAATAAAGATAAGACTCGACACAATTTCTAAGTTTCCAATCACTATCACTATCACTATCACATAACCACACAACTTTTCATGACAAAACTACACCTACAAACAATCAGTAAAAAAAGACCGACACAAACACCAAAAGCATTACCAATAAAAAGATTAAAAACCCATGAACATGCGAGTATAGCAACGAAATAGTTAGGACCCAACAAAAGTTTTGATTAGCTAGTGATTGTGGTGGCTAAAAGACAACGACAGGGGCTGAAGGATTGTTCATTGTTGTCAGTGACGATGGTGGAGAAAAGAAGCCGGTAGCATAGAGTGAAGGATACCTATGCAAGTTAAAGTGATGAAGGAGGTAGAAAGAGTAACAGGCATTAAGATAACCCATGCACTTTTTCCCCCAGTAAGATTTTACTGGCTCTTACCGCGTCCGACCGAGAAGAGAAAAACAAACATTGTGACGTCTAATCGCGTCTGACTCGGTAAGAGTTAAGAGGCGGTACAATGTTCTTTTATTTTTATTTTTATTTTTTAAAAACAAACAACACCTTAATAAATATTATATTTGGTTATTTTGGAAACTAGTGAGTATTTTTGTGTTGTGTAAGGATATTGGCGTAATTCTGAAATTTGCGAGGATATTTATATAATTTTGAAGTTTTGCAAAGATATGAGCGGAATTATCCTTACAATTACAAATTTTCGATTCGCTTAGCTACATTTAACACGACCTCAACTCTATTGCATCCATAATATGTTGCCCTTGTCAAATACCCTCTAAAATTACTACTCTTCGTTTCATAAAAAAAAAGCGTCCATTGTATTATTTATGTTTGTTAGGAATAAGTGTCCAGTTTTTATATATAAATAATAATTATAACTGATAGTTATTGGTTAACTTATTTTACCCTTATAACCAAAACTTGCATTAATTATTCATTTTTAATTTTTATATTAACTATAAGGGTAAAAATAACTTTTAATCAATTAAAACTAGTATTAATTAATTACATATATTATAATTTATTTATTTTTAATTTGTAGACACTCTTTTTAAAACTCAAAACGGAGGAAGTAGTATATTTTTTTACCAGAAAAGAAACACAACTAAAAAAGAATACGAATGAAATATTCAAAATAGATTAATATTAACCCCGCTATAAATTAAGTAAACATTTGTAAAGAAGTTAAAAAATAAAATAAAATAAACTAAAAGTCAAAGCAGGTTAACAACTTGGGGGGCTCTCTCTGCCATACCAAAAACACGCTTTCTTGTTCTATCTTCTTCCTCTCAGCTAGTCTCTTCACCACCACAACGACAGTCGCCGGAAAATTATTCTTATCAGAAAAAAAAACTCAGATCTACTACTTTTTATTTTTGTTTCTACCCGATATACGTGATACGGCATCCCGGCCGTGTATTCTAGCTCAAGATCAGAGATTGTTCGTTCATTATCGCCCTCACCTACCATGGCTATATTCTCCTCTACTCCTCGTTCACCGTATATGATCATTTGTATTTTGTGTTTATATTACTGTCAATCCTTTTTACCAAACAATAATGACTACCGTCCTCTCATGAAGCTTCTTCTGGTCCCCTTGCTAAAGCACTGGGGTATATATGATACCCTGCTATGGGTTATCAAATTCTGCATTTTTTCTATTTTAGTTTTTTTAGCGGGCATTTTTAACCTCGGTGACACTAAGATGCAAAGCCCACATTTTACACTTCCAGAACCAAGAAAGACTCAAACGCTCTTACCTAATCAGCGTATTTCGAGGGTTGCTGGAAGAACAAAGATTCAGTCCTCCGTTAGCAATAAGGTAGCCATAGGGGACGATGAAGAAGATCAAATTTCAAGCGATGGCTTGAAAGAAACATTTGATTCAAGGATTGCTGGAGGAACAGAGATTCAGTCCTCCGTTAGCAATAAGGTAGCCATAGGGGACGATGAAGAAGATCATATTTCAAGCGATGGCTTGAAAGAAACATCTGATTCAAGGATCGCTGAAAGAACAAAAATTCAGTCCTCCGTTAGCAATAAGGTAGCCATAGGGAACGATGAAGAAGATCAAATTTCAAGCGACGGCTTGAAAGAAACATTTGATTCATGCCCCCCTCGATCATTTACTTTCGCGGAACTGACCCTAGCAACCAATGACTTTCACGAAGATCGGAGACTTGGCGCGGGAGGTTTTGGTCCCGTCTATAAAGCTGTTTTGCCCAATGGTCAAACTGCCGCGGTGAAGCGAGTTTCAAGCACGTCTAATCAAGGTATTAAGGAGTATAAAGCAGAAGTAACAATTATTAGCAAATCAAAGCACAGGCATCTAGTTCAACTCATCGGCTGGTGCCACGAGAAAAAAAGGGACTTCTTACTTGTCTACGAGCTCTTGGAAAATAAGAGTTTAGATATGCATCTGTTCGACCTCAGAATGGATTCATTACTTTGGAGCGTGAGGTACAAAATCGCTCAAGGAACAGCCAAGGCAATACGCTACTTGCATGAGGAATGCGGACAACATTGTGTTTTGCACAGGGATATAAAATCAAGTAATGTGTTATTAGATTCCAACTTTGAACCCAAACTTAGTGATTTTGGGTTAGCCAAGCTCGTAGACTATGGTAAATCTTTGGAACTTTCCAACCAAGCTGGTACTAAAGGCTACATCGCTCCTGAATGTGCTGCAGAGAAAAAAGCTAGAACAGAATCAGATGTTTATAGCTATGGAGTTGTGGCTTTGGAGTTAGTGGCAGGACGAAAATCCATTGATTATCATGTCGCAGAGGATCAACAAGTACTAGTGGAGTGGGTGCAAAACTTGTATAAAGCAGATAAAGTAATGGAAGCTGTAGATCCGAGACTAGGTGATGATTATGATAAACTACAAGCCAAGGGGTTACTCATTGTTGGGTTATGGTGCGTTCTTCGTGACTTCCGTGAACGACCTTCTATGAGGGAAATTGTTTGTATTCTTAATAATACACATGATCCACTTAAGGATCTCCATGGAAAGATTCCAAACCTTGTTCCTGATCCGGTCCCTCATCCTTTAGATTCGATACTTAAAACTTCTTCCGGATTTGATTGTGACAATGGAAATGGAAAACCCCGTACCTGGAGACGTTTTGTTTGTTTCTAGTGGTGAGGGTACACATTCAATTGCCATTTCTTATATGTCACGGCATATATCAATTCTACATCTTTGGAAGTATCTTTCACAATGGCATCGTCCGGCTGAAGACAGTAAACTTAGCGCTATATGGAGGCAGCCATAATTTAACATTCTTAGTATTTATCTTTTATTTTTATTTTCTGTTAGAACTTTGTGGGTGTGTTCCCTGCAAACCCTCACGAGACTAAACTCGTCCTCTAGAGGAAATCTAGAGGTTTAAAGGCTTGTTGCATCTGCTAAATGCAATCGTGATTCCTACGAAAGTGAGTTAGCTTATTATAATATCCATGTTAATTTTGTTTCATTTCTATAAATTAGTTGGATCCTTTTTATGTGTCAATTAGATAGTTAGTACAGCTGTTCAGAAGAAGAAAAGAGACAAAGAGACAGTGAGTACAATGCTATGGTGTTTGATTCTTTGAAGTTCTATATAGATAATTTTGCATGACTGAATTAGATAGCCCAAAAAGTTACTATAAAATACTGTGTTTTGTGTTCTTGTAATTTAAAACTTGATGGAGATAATCCGATTCATGTTTACAATTCAAGATCCTTGCGTTTATATTGGGAGCATTCGCCATTGACAGAGGTATTAATGACAAATAAAAAAGATGTTTGACATATTCGAGTTTTTGGTAACGGCCTCCATTAAAAAGTGCCAGTAATCATTATAGTTTTAGATTTATCGACATTTTTAACAGAGAAATCGTCTTGGTGCATGCCCTTAACTTGGGATGTGATCGATACAAAATCGCTCATGAGTTGGCCAATACATGCACTCCGCTTATCTACCTGAAGAGTGTACGGACAACACTGTTTTACACAGGGATGTACAATTGAGCAGTGTCTCGTTAGAATCCAATTTCAAACCCACACTTATGCATTTACTCGGGGTTCCATGATGAAAAGCACAAAAGCCATAAACTCACCCACATCTAAAGCTGCCTTGCATTTTTATTATATCATGAATCGACTAGCTAAAATGTTAAATTATAATCAAGCAAGTTATTTTTATTATTATTATTTTTTTCGTTCCTGCCTGTAAGACTCGGTCTTTTTGACTATATTGTAAGATGAATACCAACTATCCCTATAAAATGTGGATATAAATGTTGCTTTACACTGTATAAGTGATTAAGATTTCAAAGAGACCAATTCATTTTTTCATCTTTGATGACAAGAGATAATAACGATGTTAGGTTAGTCGTAAGTGATATAAATTTCTTGGAAAAAACCTCCGAAGACTTGAAACTTTTTTATTTTTCAAGTGTTGAATCGGAACTTCTCTTACTTCTTAACATATAACTATATACTAGGTAGTTTTTAGACCGTGCTATGAAAGTCAACATTTATTGTTTGATGATCGCCTATGGAGTATATAGCCATTAATTATTAGGTTTTAGTTCGAGTAGCTCATGAGTTAGATCGACATGATGTAGTGAGTAGTTAAACAATCTTAAATGTTTAAAAACATTGTTTTTTTTTTTTGATAATCATCATGATTTATCACATACTGTAATAGATAATAGCATATAATGGAGCACCTTACTTCGCTAACACCGTTTACATTAAATACATGAAATAGATATGTAATACTAAAAGATTGTGTTATTACACTCTTACTCGATACGGAGTAAACACTATAAAAGAGGTTACTATATTGCCATCGAATGTGTGTACATATGCATACAATTTATTACTCCGGTATCAATTTTTTAGAAACAAGTTTATGAAAAAACAAGTATGATTAATGATTAAAACAAGGGTTATGTGGAAAAAAAAAAAGTATCATACTTACCATTTTTTGTCATTGTGTGTTGCGTACTTTTTTTTTCTCAACTTGACACCAATCTTTTGAATTCGTGCTATTGTGTGTACTTTGTGAACATTTTACCTTTACTTTTTTCAAAATGTGAAGGGTAAAATGGTCATTTTACATGGCAAAATAGTCTTAAAATACACACAATAACACGATTTTAAAAAGTTAATGTCAAGTTGAGAAAAAAATATGCAATATATAATGATAAAAAATGATGAGTATAATGACTTTTTATGCAAATTACCCTTAAAACAATATAAAAGATGTTATTATAATTACGAGGATAATGCATGAAAAAAAAGAACATAAATAGCACGTTTTATTTGACTGAGTAAGGTCCATCTAGCCATAGTCCACACCATCACTTTTTGTTTAACATAAAATAACATGTGAAGATCTATAAAACAAATTAACAATTCATATAAGCATAAAAACTAAAAAGTATCCTACCAAATACTATTTCCATGCTTTGTCACTTCTCTGAGCTAGTCTAGTCCTGTAGCTTACACCAACTCATCCTCTATTACAAATCAAATCTTGTCCCCTTAAATTAATGACGGGAACAGGGCACCATTCTTTTTGCACAACACCACCATACTGTTCTGAAGTCAAACTTCTTCACATTTTTCTTTGCACATCTCATCACATTTTCCAATTAAATAGTTTCTTTGTACTACTTTCTAATGATCGATCACATGCATTTATTTTCATTGTAGCTCCAATGCATAGTATTTTCTTGACGCATTCCAGTTTTAACGTGCATCTCTAATGTGTGGGATACTCAAAATGTGTACCTGATATAATGAAAAATATGTAGTAGTATTTAACTTTACAATTAACTTGTACAACAAAATGGCTTTATATTAGTATTAAATATGTAGTGAAATATGTAAAAGCTACAAATCCATATGTTAAAAATTAGCAATCGAAAAGTTTGTCAAAGAAGATTAACTTTGTTCGCATAACTGGACTAAGAATGAAACGTATGTAATATTGGTTAATTAAAAGAACGCATTTCACAGCAATCATTACACAAAACTCATTTTTTTACCTAGTTAAAAGAAATATGAAACCCTCCTTGTGAAAAGATCAAACATTACATAGAGGTATGATGATATTACTTTATAAATTTTCAATTTTTCCATTTAAATCATTATCTATTATAGTATAATGTGTCTTGCTTTGATTTAAAGTGTACTTAATATACTAACTACACCACCACCACCACCACCATGAACCGACACAAGCAAATACTTCATCCTCAGTCCATCGATAGGAACCAACAATCCAACACACTAAATGACCAAAATCCTATAATAACAAAATATAACCTTCTTCTTTTACTCACTCCCACATCTATAACAAAAGAAGAAGAAAACACAAAACATACCAACACTCATAATATTCTCAACACCCAAAACACAACGGAACACATGATTCATATCATATTACGAAATCCACACATGCATTAAAATTATAAAGACAAATACACAAGGAGATTGTGAAAACATAAACAAGTAAAAGAGTAGTCATACCGTCTTTTGCTTTCCGTGACAAAGGAGCATCGTCATTATCCCCCATCAAGAAACAAGTAAAAAGGATGTATCTACTCCCCACCACCACCACTTTAGAAACCTACTCAAACCGCGTGATCAAATAGAAAATACATGCCGAAAAGAAAGAGGGTGTTACCGTTGTCGAAAAAGCCGCCACCGGAAAATGTAAAGGGGGAGTGGATAGTTGAAGGTTTGAGAGAGAGAGAATGAGTAAATGGAATTTGCGTGAAGAGAGAGGCACAACTTTTTGAGTAATATGTGAAAGATGGCTTCAAATTTCAAACCTCAAACAGTAGCTAAGTGTTGGCTAATGCGTTTTCTTTCAAGGCTCTTGGCTGCTGACATGTCTTTTTTTCAAGGCTCTTGGCTGCTGACGTGTCTTTTTTTTCAAGGCTCTACAATAATTTTGAGGCTCTTACTTATAATATAGGTAGATATTGCGTTGTGCTATGTTCTGCCAAGTACCATATAGCACTGTCTTATACAATTAGTAGATTTTTATCCCAAAATACTGTTCAGCTAATTTATATTTTACTTTCAATACAATTCAAAGAAAATTGGAAGTTTTAGTCAACCATGGCTATCTTCAAAAGTTCAACATGGCTAAAGTTCTATATATACTTGTCGTGGACATCTGAGATTTTGCATTCTCGACTTCACAAATCATGGCTATCTCCATCAACTTTCTTTGTTTCTTAATAATTACAACATTCTTCGTGTTTAATTTTGCAAAAAAATTGACCCGCACGATCATAACAAGGATGATCACGGATCATGCAACTCCACCCAACACATTGAACTCGTCACCCCGAAGAATGTCTTGAGCCAAAGTAGAATAATCGTGAAAGAACACTATGTCGAACTTGTTCATGGCCCTAATGCAACTTCTAGACCACTAGCCAACACCTCTAGTAACTTGTCCTTTTTCATTAACTCAGGTGGTGCTAGGAACTACCGTGAAGGACTACGCTTAGTCCTTGCTAGGAATAATTCACTTAGCACCCCTACAACTAGGGCCACGGAGTTTCCCCTAGTCGTAAAATTAGCTTTGGGTATAGTTGTATTTATTTGTGCTACAGCTATCATCTTATCTTTGGTTTTTGTTGTATTCAAATTTTTTTGTAAGCGCAAGAGACCAAATGAGGGTGTCGGTCGAACCGAAGAGGAAGGCTTGACTGAAGAATTTGAATCATGCTCTCCAAGACAATTTAGTTACGAACAATTGTCAAAAGCAACTAATAACTTTCACCAAGATCAGGTTCTTGGGGTGGGAGGTTATAGAGCCTTTTTGCCCAATGGTAGAGTTGTTGCGGTCAAGCGAGTTTCAAGTACATCTGAACAAGGTATCAGGGAGTATAAAGCGGAAATAACTGTAGCCACCTGTAAAATTTCACTATCATCAACCTTCGTATTAATAAACTAGATTGTTTATCAAAACTTATTTGAGCATTTTAGCATGTACGCTTCATTTTATTGCATAAAAATTTATGCAACTTGAGTAGTCTTATTTAATCATGCCGATATTTCTCGATAAGCGAAATCGGTCTCACAAGAAATTTTCTTGTCTTCGAGCCGCCGCAGCGTCCGACACTAAATTAATTATGGCTAAAGTCAAATAAATATTTCTACGAGTTAGAATTAATATTTTTATTTTTATATTTTTGTTACCTTTATAAAAACACGCTAAATTATATATTATACGTTAGTCAAAAACCTCGAACCGGAACACCGTGACTCACATTTAAACTCAAACGGGACACGATATACGTAATGAAAATTTGAGGTCTTTTCCTTCCTCTCTTTTCTTGTAACCGAATGGGCTCACAAATATTCCCATCTCAACCAAAAACTTGTTAATGCACTAAGTTTGAACATTGTTAGTGAAAATAAACACTATATCCATCATATATCTATGTAAGTTGACTTTGAAAACAAATTCCCCATGCACACAAATTCCCCATGCACACAACTCTTTTCCTTGTCCCTTTGTCCTTGCATCAGCCGTATACCACCAAGAAAGAGCCAAACCATTTGCTTGTTTATTAAATACCTCCTAGGTTGTAGAAGAATCAACTTTGCATGTATCTAGGTCTACATAAACCTTTGGTCATTAACCAAAAGACTTTCTCCTCTTTGCTTCTTAAAAACCAACGAGCCTTAGCTCATTTCACATTTCACTTACAAAAATTTCATTCAAAACCTCTAAGTGTATGCAAGGTATAGCAATTTGAAGTTTGGTTTTCCCTTGGTTTGCTCTAGCTCAAGTCGACACTCATACTTTTCCACACCCTCATTAAAACTCCCAAACACTCAAAAGAAAAACTACGGTAACGAGCATAAGGGTTTAGAAGCAAGATAGTCGGGTTCACTTTGGAAAACATATCGGGTTCTTTTGGTTACCATTCTCGCCTACACGTACTCTCCACCACCATTCTTGGTGTCGTAAGTCCTTTCCTCCTTTCTTTCTCTTTCGTATATAGGACGACATGATTTCTTAACCATTTGATAACATATCGATGCATTCTCACGGCACTTATACACGACCTTATTACAACTAGCTACGTTGTCAAACCAACTATATTTCGAAACCAACCCATTTCGAGACTAACTAATAAGCTCGAATGGATAGAAACCCGCTTTGTTGACAACCCATTTCGGAAACTAACTAATAAACGCAAATGTAAGGCTTATATTGTACCCTTGGTACACTCGACAACCTTATTTAAAACCAACGAACAAGAGAAGAAATCATGCTTTGCATGCATAAGTTCCAAACATGCTTGTTTAAAAATCACCCAACAAAAAGAGAAGCCATGCATTTCAAAAAAAAGGGGTCGACACATGCTACTGTGAAAGAAATGCAAAACAAACTTGAAACAGTCAACGTGCACCTTAAATAAAAACTAAACTGAAAATCCTAACACAAAGACTCCCTAGCTCAGTTGGTGGGAGCGTGGTCTCCTAACAGAGGAGGTCATGGGTTGAAGCGCCCCATGGCGGTTGCCACTTTCTTTTTTTTGGTTATACATGTAACTTTCGGAATTTGGCACAACTAGTCCCCAAACTTCACCCTTTCCTCAAACTACTCAAGACCTTTGTAAACTAATACTATTTCAACCCTCTACTTTGAACCACTTAACATGCATTTCTTAAAATACTTATAAATTTTGAAACTTATATAAACCTTTACAACTTTGGACCCTCCAAGATCTACACTTAACGCTTCCTATCCTAAAACTTCTAAAAGATAATAAATTTATACTTTCTACAAGTCTTCGTCACATAAATAAATTGGTACATATTTCTATTTGACAATCACATTTGTATAAACTAGAAAATATTATACTTTTCTAAATATAATATTTTCCCGCAACTTAGATAAAATATATATTGTACTTATATATATATTTTTCAAAACTAAACAAAAATCAAATAAATATAAAGTCGATTTGTAATTGTTTCCGCTTTAATAAATATACTCGAGCCAATTCTTATACGAATGCTTCGTAAACTATTCCATTCACTTTTCCAAGAGCCAAAGACTTACAAGCATTTCGAAACTTATTTAAACTTAACCGTTGCCACACAAGCGTTAATAAACACAAACTCTCGAGAATGCTTCAATCGTTTTAAATACACTAAGTCATGAATAAAAACAATAAACTAAGACTTGCCATACTAATTATAGGTTGCGTGACGGTACTTCGTGCTCAAACTACTTGACCTCACACTACTCGGATACCACTTGCTAAGGTGAGTTCATAGCCTCGCCTTTACTTATTTCTTTCAAACTCCGCGAGGGAGATGCATGCTATAAACTAGAACACAAGTCTTTTCTTAAACTGTATGCTTATCTGATCATTATTATTATAGCCTAAGTTGCCTGCCATAAGTCCCTTACATCATGAACCATTAATCACTTGCTAGTGAGCGAATATTGTGGATAGTACTATGGGAATTAACGACCCCGACTCGGTTATCGGAAATAACCGGGCGCACTATATTGGTTAACTATGGAATTGGCAATTCCATCTCTGAGGGCAATATTATTACTTACGCCAGTAATTAGGTGTATGCAGTTAGTTTGGTGTCATGAGCTTAGCGCATAATAATAATCTATGTTTTTCCATGGTGATTGTATTCGAAGCAATTATCATCTCTTACTTGTGTTCAATTTATTATTTAAACCTATGAATATCACTCAACTTTTGTTGACTTTTAAGCATGTTCATCTCAGGTACTAATTAGAATTTCATGAAGGCGTGGAGCGGACGTCGTGGGACACTTGAAGTGGTGTCGTTTTCAATTAAAGTTATCATTTCATAAATATTTAAACTATCTTTTGTGTAACTCCAAAACACGTGTATTCCCTTTTTGTGTTCTAAACGCTGAGATTTATGAAATGGTAACTACCTTTTATTAAAACGCCTCTTTAGAGCCGTTTTCTATAACTTGTGACTATGATCCTCTAAGTAATACCCCAAATAGTCTTCCGCTGTCACATTGTGATTTTGGGGTGTTCTGATTAGTATCGAGCCTAGGTTATAGAGAACCAACTTGTATTTTCAAAACAAATTGGACTATAACCACGTTTTCAAACGGACCATTTACACCACCACTTCACGTCCTCGCGCCTACTTACGTCTGGTAACATGTAGGAGATTCACTTAGTAGATACTACATGACTAGTAAAACTTTGCATGATAAACTTATGATGATAGCTTTCATTTGGTTAGGCATTTAGATTTGCGTGGCGATTATGCGCGACTAACTAAATCTTATTCTTGCATGGCTTTATTTACTTATGAATACATATTTTCTTTTGGGTTGTTACGAGTACTATGTCGTCCGCTACTCACCCGATCGACGACATCCAACAAGAGATGGAGGATGCTATGTCTTCCGACTCTACTCGGCTCTCGTTACACCTATGTCTTACGAGGTGAGCCCTTCGAGGAGGGTGAAGTCGCTGCCACCCCACTTGCTTTGACCATACACAGCGTTTGCATCTTTGGTCCCTCACTTATGACAAATATTTGAGTCACGCAGTGGCTATCACCTACGATGTTATGTCCCGAGACACTCATCCACCGATTAGTATCTTACATCTCTTGTCCATCACCATTGCCTATCCGCGAAGGCGAAAGGCGAGCTAGGTTCTCAAACCCTACGAGCCCGCGCCGTTTAGCCGACCATTTCGTTACCGAAAGAAGGTGCTACCTTCATACATCTTGCTCGGAAGCGAGTAAAGGCACCCATCACTTTTATTCCACCATCGACATACCATCATCCTCCGCTTTCCCACCATCGCCTACACCGCACCACCACTGTACTGTTTCACCACTACCTCCACCTACCACATTCATTTACGGACCACCTTTGTGCAGTTTCATCCTCATCCGTGCACCATCACCCTTGGTGGCCTTGCCGAGCCGATGACATCTCTTGGGAGAGAGCCGTCTCACCCACACATCGAGACCCATATTACTGGGCTATGTTTGGTACTTGAGCCGAGAGCCCGTGGGAGGGTCGATGCGGGCGTTGGTCATACATGATGCCACTCATTAGTCGATGGAGGTCGGAGGAGGGTGCACCTAGCTGTTGTGGAGCTTGGGAGCATCGTTTCTTCTTCTTGAGACTCTTCCGTTACTGGAGAACCCTTCATCATACTATTCCATTGATAGCTGCCCGAGTTCTGCGATTTGAGGATCGGCTCGAGGATGTTGTGGCATTCGTTGATGAGGTTCCATTAGTGCGTATCGAGAACATCGAAGATGAGGTTGGAGAGCTCTGAAAGGGAGAATGCGATGGAGAGAGCTTGAGAGGATTGGTTCCCAGTGAGAGAGCTAGTGGGCGATTCTGATGTTAGAGAGGAGGATGGAGTCGATAGGTTAGGGCTGCTGACGAGCCGAGATGTTGGAGGGTTGTGCGACGACGGTCGAGAGGATGACTATCATGGAGACGCGTGCTCTTGCTTTGGAGAGATTGGAGGCACGAGATAGAGGTGGATGGTGGCGAGCTAGTCCATGACCCACGGACGCTTGAGGAGCACACCGTGACCTCTAGATTGGTGATTCATCTATTTAGTCTTTTGGTACCTTAGCACGCGCATGTGGCACTAATAAAGGCATTGTATTCGCGTGTTTTGTAAACTATCGAACAAGCTATTTATGCGACATTGTATGGTTTTGTATCACTATGTATGGATGATAGACCTATGACATTATGGTTGTTGTTTCTTTATGTTCTCATGTATGATGATCTTTCTTATTTATCAGTGTATGAATCGAAGTGATCATTTATATATATTCTCTTGTGTGGTTCTGACATGTTACGATTCTTCTTATGATGATTATACTCTATTGATATAATGTGATGATCTTGACTATTATGAATTTTTTTTATAATAATTCACAATTATGTTGAATGATTCTAAAATTTGAGTGTATGTCTTTAGAAAAATGGCAAGAACAAGAACTACCCCTACCTCTACTGGAACTCCCGAGATGACCCCTGAAGCAATTCGGAGGCTAGTTACTAATGAAATCGGTGCTGCTTTTGCTGCAAGACCTGCTGGGGCAGCTCGAGCAAATGAAGCTCCAAATCAAGCCAACCAGAATGAAGCTGTGGCAAATCGCAAATGTGGATACAAAGAGTTCATGAATTGCAAACCCACCTTCTTCAAAGGAACTGAAGGCGCAGTTGGCCTTATTCATTGGATCGAAAGATCTGAAACTGTATTTCTTTTAAGTGATTGCTCAGAAGATTGCAAGGTGAAATTTGCTACTGGTACTCTACTGGAAGATGCATTGTCCTGGTGGAAGGCTCATGCCCAACCTATTGGCATGGAAGAAGCCTACAAAACCACTTGGACCGAACTAAAGCAATTGTTGATGAAGCAATACTGTCCAAGGACCGAGATCAAGAAACTTGAAGATGAATTCTATCATCTGACTACTAAAGGCAATGATCTCAAAACCTACTTCAAGCGTTTCCAAGAATTGAAAGCTCTATGCCCTTCCATGATTCTTGATGAAGTTAAGTTCTTGGAAAATCTCATTGGGGATTACCCGAAGCATTGAGGGCAATATTATCGCATCAAAACCCAAAACCGTGGAAGAAGTGATCACAATTTCCTACCAACTCATGGATCAAGTCACGAAACATGGATCCGTGCAAGGCAACAACGACAACAAAAGGAAGTTTGATGACCGTCGAGGCAACACTTCAAACAACTTCAACCACAACTCTTTCATTCACAAGAATAACGCAACAACAACAACCAAGGCCGCAACAATCACAATCAACACCGCAATAACAATCCCAACCCATATCACCAAACCGAAACAACCACCACAACCAACAAAACCGTAGACAAGAAGTTGTGAGGGCTTATGCCGCTACACCCGCCAATGGAAGAGGCTATGCTGGACCACACCCTTTGTGCACTCGATGCAACCTGCATCATGTGGGACGTTGTACTATTAAGTGTGGGAAGTGTAACAAGGTGGGCCATACCCACAAGGATTGTCGAAGCCCTACTACTGGAAGTAACCTCCAACCCATGGGGATAACTTGCTTTGGATGTGGAGAAGCTGGGCATGTCAAGAGTAGGTGTCCAAAATTGTACGGGAACAACAACAACAACAACAATAACAACAATAACCCTGCTAGAGCAAGAGCTTATGTGCTAGGAGATGGAGATGCACAAGAAAACCCGGACGTCGTTACGGTGCGTTTTCACTCAATCATCATTTAGCTAAGGTGTTATTTGATTACGGAGCCGACAAAAGCTTTGTGTCTTCTAAGTTTGCACCTTTACTAAAAGTCACCCCAACCGTCCTAGATACCACATATGAAGTAGAGCTAGCCGATGGAAAAATAGTAGGAACTAACACTATCCTTGAGGTTGCAACCTATCTTTATCAAACCACCGATTCGATATAGACCTTATGCCTATCCAACTTGGTAGCCGATCTTGTCATTGGCATGGATTGGCTATCCAAGAATCGTGCAAGAATCATCACGTGACGAGAAAGTCGTTCACCTTCCTCTCAATGGCAAAACTCTAACCATTCGGGTGATCGTAGTAAAACCCGATTGAATATCATCTCGTCGTCAAAGCGCAAAGTACATAGAAAAAGGATGTCACATTTTCTAGCACAAGTAACGGAGAAGAAGAAAGCGGATGAGAAACAACTAAAAGGCGTCCCGTGGCTAGGGATTTTCAGTATTTCTGAAGACTTGCTGGTCTTCCCCGACTCAACAAGTAGAATTTCAAATCGAGCTAATCTTGGGAGCGGCACACGTGGCACGAGCACCTTATAGATTGGCGCCTACGAACTACAAGAATTGTCCGACCAACTCCAAGAATTGTCCGAAAAGGATTCATTCGACCGAGCTCTTCGCCTTGGGGAGCTTATATGATATTAATAAATTTACGTTTTCGTTATCATTTTTATTCTGATTTTAATGGTGTGTGATGAGAGCTAATATAATATTAACGAATTCCCTTTTTCTTAACATTGTCATTCTGATAATAACTATAAGAAAATTCTTTTTTTCTTTATGTGCTTATTCTGATATTCATTGTAAACTCAAGATTGGTTATATCATATTAAGATCTTTAATTTTTTCGTTACAATGTTTATTCTGATATTAATGGCGTCTGATGATACCTATTCTGATATTAACGAACTTTCAATTTTCTTATCTTTGTTATTCTGTTAATAATTATAAACTGAAAAACGGCATATTATAATAATTGTAGTTAATCAATTATTAAGAAATTTCTTTCATTTTTATAAATTGTCTCTGAAAATTATTATGATAGGTAATCTGATATCAACAATTTTTCTTAAATATCAAGTTTATATTGCTTACTTAATAAATTTGATAAAGTAGTTAATTCAGATGATTTCTATTATTACAGATAATCTGATAATTAATTCAAATTAGTACTATTAGCAAAAATAGTAACTTAGTACTAGTAGCTGATAGTTAATCTGATATTAAAAAATCTTAACTATCGGCTTGTTATATTCAACAGAAGGAGAAGAAAGATTAGTTGATGAAGAAGAAATTTCAGCAGTGGATGAATTTTTGTCTGATTATAAGCAACAAATGCGAAAATGCTTGAGTCAAGTTAAACAAGAAATTAAGGCTGCAAATTTTTTATTAACTGAAACATTAAAGTATTTGACATGTGGCAATTATCCTTATGACACAACAAATATATGTGTGCTACACTACCATCTCAAAAAGCTGGAGAAAAGAATGAAAGTAGTTGAATATTTTTCTATTTGTGACAGTCACGTTTACTTTGATTTGCTAGAATACGATAAGGATCAGGTATTATTGCTTTATATAATCATAATAAAGTTTTGCATATGCTATTACAGTTTATAAAAAATTTGATATATTATCTATTTCTTGTATAGATTCATGAAACTTGTCTAGACAAAGTAAGAGCGATAGTTGATGATGCTGCTTTGATGATTGTAAATGCTGTTAAAGAATTTGATTTTCCACGTTTGAAAGATGAAATACATCCAGCTATATGGGAAGCTCTTTGCAAGATAAGCAATGAAATTAAACATATTAGAGATCCAAATTTTTTTACATTCGAAGATGTAGAAATATTTGATAAGTGTGCAGAAGAGGCAACAGGAAAAAAAAATGGTCAATGATGTTTTGAGAGAAAAGGTACTAATTTATGATATTAAGAAATGTTGTTAGTCAGATTTTAACTGTCCTTATTCTTTTGTGATATTAAGAAATTTTGATATTATTTATGATGATTTAGAAACATATTAAGAAATTTCTGATTTTTGTAATATAGATTTTATTATTCAGAAAGGAAGACTGTCTGATGATAGTAAATTGTATGGTACTTCCATTTTTAATATCAGAATAACTTTGGTTTAACTAAATATTACTGCTTCTGCAACAAATTTTTCTGCTGCTGCAAACAAATTTTTCTAGTGCTAATAAAAATTGTATGGTACTCCCAGTTTTAATATCAGAATAAGTTTTAGTGTAACTAAATATTACTGTTGCTGCAACAAATTGTTCTACTGCTGCAGAGAATATTTTTATTGGTAATTCTATTTGTCTAGACAAATGTAAAAAAAATTTGGATCTTTAATATCATTTAGAAATATTTGATAAGTATGCAGAAAAGGCAACAGGAAAAAAGAAATGGTCAATGATGTTTTGAGAGAAAAAGGTACTGTTTTTTGATATTAAATATTGTTGTTAGTCAGATTTTAATTGTCCTTATTCTCTTGTGATATTAAGAAATTTTGATATTATTTTTGATGATTTAGAAAGATATTAAGAAATTTCTGATTTTTGTAATATAGATTTTAGAGTAAACTACACCATTCGTCCTTGTGGTATACGTTGACCATCAAGTTTCGTCCTTTGACCAAAAAAATTGCACCGTTAGTCCTTAAGTGCGAAACGTTACTCAGCGTTGGTCTCTCACCCTAACTGGTTGGACTAACGGGCGTTAAGCCTTTTTAAATGAAATGTATATTTGTCATTTCACCCTTCACCTTCTTTCTTTATACATATCATCTTTACCTCCCCACTCTTATTTTCCAGCCACCTTCCTCAAATTCCGGCCACCCACAAATTTCAATATCATCTACTTGTCAATTTTATATATCTCCACAAACCATAGAGACAATCATACACACAAACACAAAAATAAAGACAATCTACAACTTTAAAAAAAGAATTCGTATACACATCAAATCCAAACATTATTTATACAAATTTAACCAAACTCTTGATCTCGACTCTAAATCCAAGCACCTTTTGAGGATGATATAGCTAGATTTGTAACCAAATCTAAACACAAACACTTTAACATATGACAAGCAATCTTGATAAAGAAAAGTTGCCTATCTTTTGTTTCTTTTATACACATCAACCATCCAAAATTACATAATATTTTACACCTTTTTCCTTCTTTTAAGTGGTGGTGGCGACGGTCGAACCATAGTGGTTCTTGTGATTGGGTGGATTTTGGTTTCTAGATCCGGTCGATGTTGACGGTTCCGGATCGGTGAAGGGTCTCTTGTTGTTTTGTGTAAGTAAGTATTGATATCGTTGTTTGACAATGATACCATCACAGTGATAAACGATTATAAATCGAGAAACAAGTGGCGGATTGAATAAGAAAAAGAAGCGGAAGGCGCGTTTAGATCACGTGCCACATCCGCCGCGAAAGGTAAGTATAGGGTGTACACAAGCAAGTTCACCTTGTTTCCTTCTTTTTAATGGAAGGTAAGGATTTGAGCTTATGAAGGCCGCTAACGGTGGTGGCAAGGGTGACGCGTGCACCGGCGCATATGAGGTTATTAGCGAGTTGAAAGGATGGGTTGAGATGGCCTTGAGCAGTTGACAAGCGAGAAGGATATGTGGGTAGCTTTTGCCCATTTTCATGGTCTTGTTGGTTTATAAGCAGTTGAAAAACATGTTGTAATTTATAGACCATTAGTTTCCAACTCAAATAAGTTTTAGTGTAACTAAATATAGAATTTAAATGTGACAATCATATTAAAATATGAATACGTCTTTTATAAATTTAAGTTATCATTGATTTTCATAGCATAAAATGTAAAAAAAAAGATATTAATATCAGAATTACTATGACTTGTTGAAATAGATATATGCATAATTGCATCTTACATTACACAGCAGTTGTTTTTCATACTGAAAGTCATACATAAAAAGACATCAAAAAATAAAAAAACATTAGCAACTACTTGATTGTCATATTCACCGTAATTTTAAACTCATTCCTTGATCGCACTTCCTTCACGCCAAACCTCTTCTGCTTGATTAATTCCCAAGTCAACATATTTGCAAGCCATAAAACTTGAATCCTTTTTCTAGGGGTACCTTGTACAAAATTAGCTTGAACAAGAGTAACAATATGACAATTCTTTTACACTAGTTTTACTAACTTTGGTTATTGTAGTTGTTTAGCTTATTTCAAAAATAATAGAATTATAAAATTCATACAATCTAACTTCATCAGTTGTGACTACTGCAAAGCATGATCATATAGCATCATTTCTAAGCTTTTTTGATGAAACTGGAAAAACAAAAATGTTCAATGACATATGATTTTGATAGAATAAGGTTTTAAAAAGCAACAAAAAACTGCATTTGCGACTTTATCTGATTATCATACACCATTGATTATTCTTGAAGATGAAATACTTAAGGGTTTAGGATTTAGGGTTTTGGGGAACACTTAGTGACACAACTTGATGATTTTTAAGAAACATTGTTTACTTGTAAGTTGTTTCACTTTCAATATTCGGTAAAATATCTAGATTTCATATATAAACGAAGCAAAAAAATAAAATTATATAGCAAAATGATCATCAATCTTTTTGAATATAGATTGAAATTTATTATGAGTTGATTGCTTGGTCTGTTTTTTTGTGTGATCGGAAATGGTTATATTTATAGAGGAAAAATAATAAGTTTTATTTGTACTATATACAGTAATGATTGAATACCAAATTTTTTTATTGGTATATATCACACAAAATTTACTTAAAATTAAAAGTGAATAAAAAAATATAATTAAATAAAAAAAAATTATATTAAGAATTATATTAAAGAATGAAATATAATATTCTTCATAACCTATCTTGAGTACATTACACACTCGTCTCATACGCTCATTCATTTCTATGACAAAACACATTACAAAAATTGAAACACCAACAAACCAAAAATATTCTTCATAACCTATCTTGACTACATTACGTCCTCGTCTCGAACGCTCGTTCATTTTTTTCTCGAAGAACCAAGCATATTCGAGAATTGAGATCGATGCTCCTTTCAATGTTTATCAAATCTAAACGATGAAGGAATTAAAGAATGCACATCGTTGACATTCCAATCTGCTTAGATTTGATAAAATTCGGTAAAATATTTAGGTTTCATTGAAAATTTAAATAAAATAACAATTCTCGCAGAATCAAAATAAAATGTCATAAAACATCCATTCCAAGAAAAAAAAAAAAAAAAAAAAAAAAAAATAATAATCGGTCTAAAGAATTAATAAACATAAATTATAAGTTATTAAAGGAAAACACTAACCTTTTTGTAAAAAGAGCTTTCTTACATAAAGACTTCAAAAAAAAAAAAAAAAAAAAGGAATATTGCATCTCATTTTAACTTTTTTTTTTTTTTTTTTTTATTACATTATTGAAATGGGAATGATCAAATTTATATTGCAAAATAAGGATAAGGTTGTGGTTGAAATTTATTTCAAAACTAATAAATATAAACTGACATTTGGTAGGTACGTTTTTTCTGACATTATATTTTAGGTAATAAAAAAACAAAATTAAAATCAAACATGTATATTAATACAATAAACGATACTATTTTTTTTAATTAACAAATTACTATGATATTAATGTCATATTAAATTACTGTGATATTAAATAATTATTTAACACAGTACATCAAAGTTGTTTTAAAGTAAAACATCTTTATTAAACTATGAAATTTACATACTCTAATAATATCATAATAAGTTTAATATCACAGTACATCAAAGTTGTTTAAAAGTAAAACATCTTTATTAAAATAAAAATACAAAATTAATATGAATTTTTTTATTTAATTAAATTAAAATTATCATCGATATACTTTATTATTTAATTATAATCATTAATGTCTTGTGTATTGTCAAAATCAACTTTAAAGATTAAAAGCAGATGAGTGATATTTTGTGTCTCGAGGAGATATCTTTAACCACTATAAAATAGTATCGACATATAATATACGTCATACACAAACAAACTATGATATTAAGATAGTTTAAAGATTAAAACTAAGACTCGATATTAAGATTGAATTATAAAATTTTCTCGATTTTTTAATATTTAGTTTCAGAAACTCTGATATTAAGACAATATCATATATTAAAGACAACTAACTTTGATATTAAGACAAATATCATATTTGAGTATCTGTTTGACTAAAGAAACTATAAGAAAAATACATATATTAAATACATATATTATCAAATTTAAACACACTGTGATATTAAATAAAAATAGAACAAGTAACTCTGATATTTAAGTATCTGTTTGACTAAAGAAACTATAAGAAAAATACAAGTAGGACTTTTGATACTCTGACATTAACACAAATATCATATATTAAAAATATAAAATTTAAATAAAAATTTTATACTGCTGTTAAAAGAAAAGTTACTACTGCTTACAACATTTGGTATAAAAATTATTAAAATAACATCATATTAATTTCATAATATATGTATTTAATAACATAACAAAAATAACATAACTAAATTAAAATTATTTAGTAAATTTAAATAAAAACAAAAATATATTTTAAAAACAACATGAATTAAAAAAAGCAACATAATTGAAAAACTATATTAAAATTAAATGTAAAACTTTGACATAGAATGATATTTTAAGTCTCGAGGAAGAATTTTTCATCACTACCTGACATGTATGTCATTGTGTTATGCATATATCTTTTTCAAACAGATACTCAAAATATGTATGTCAGATAGTAAATTTAATTTTATTTTAGCTCTTATTGAATATAGATTGAAATTACTTAATAAATATATACGTCAAAGGCAAAACTAAGTCTGATATTAAGACAATATTAATATACATAGCTCATTAGAACATGCAATTATAAAAAAAATTGATTTTATTTTTAAATAGGGATGTGAATATTAATTTTTTGTTTTAGAAACTCTGATAATAAAACAAAGTCATATATTAAGACAAATAACTCTGATATTAAGGAAATATCATATATTAAAAAATGTGAAATTTAAGTAAAACATCTTTATTAAAATAAAAATACAAAAATTAATATCAATTTTTTTATCTAATTAAATTAAAATTATATTCATTAATGTCTTGTGTATTGTCAAAATCAACTTTAAAGATTAGAATGCAGACGAGTGATATTTTGTGTCTCGAGGAGATATCTTTAACCACTATAAAATAGTATCCGACATTTATGTCGGTTTGAAATTACTTAATAAATGTATAAAGATACTAAAATATATATGCATAGTCAAACAAACTATGATATTAAGACAATTTTATTATGTATATGTCATAGAAGATTCAATTATAAAATTTTCTCGATTTAAACACAGTTTCAAAGTGATATTAAATATCAAAAAAGAACAATTAACTCGATATTTGAGTATATGTTTGACTAAAGAAACTATAATAAAAATACAAGTATGTTAAATGTGATATTACAATAAACTATTAAGACAACTAACTTTGATATTAAGACAAATATCATATATTAAAAAAATATGAAATTTAAATAAAAAATTTCAATGGTAATTATTTCGATAGTTTATCTTCAAACACAGTGTAATATTAAATAAAAAATGGAAACAACTAACTATCACATTAGAATATGCAATTATAAAATTTTCTTTGATTTTGTTTTTAAATAGGATGTGAAGATTAATATTTTGTTTCAGAACTCTGATATTAAGACAATATCATATATTAAGACAACTAACTCTGATATTAAGGCAATATCATATATTAAAAAATGTGAAATGAAAAAACAAAAAATAAATAAAAAATCAATGGTATCAAATGTGATAATCATAGTTAAAAAAAATGTATTAAAATTAAATGTAAACCTTTTACATAAATTGATATTTTGAGTCGATGTGTAATGCATCTATCTTTTCAGGATATAATTTATTGTGATATCAATAGATAGAAAAAAAAAATCTAAGTGTTATTTACTAGTGCTCATTCAAGTTTTTATATGTTTTTTTGATATGATATTATTGACAGTTTAATATCACTGTACAAGTGTACATCAACACTTTGTTTATATAGTGTTTCAAATCCAACCCTTATCCAGAAACAATCTATTGAATTTCAAAAACCTAACGTAAATCCTCATTTCCATAACTCAAAAAGACAAATCCAACTTCCAATAATACCATGTTGATCAATCGTATTAGCAACATGCCCGATATAGTGATCACTAATATTTTGAATCATTGCCTTTGTTAGAAGCGGTGAGAACCTATAGTTTAGCACGAAACTGGAGGTCTAAGTGGACATTGCTCACCGATGTCATAATTGATGAGGATTTATTTTATTATTTAATATATGAGTTTGATGGGAGGCTTGTTACTAGACTCTTAAAATGGCTTATAGGTCCAATAAGAAAGTTTGTCTTCTCTGTAGAGCCAATATCAATGATTGGAAGACACAACTTTCATTATGAAGAGATTCGTGACTGGCTCTTGTTTTTGGCTGAACATGGAACTGAGGAGTTGATTATTACAAACTGGTATGGTGACCCAGTTACGATCCCAACCCAACTTTACTCTCGTATCGAATTGAAACATATGGTACTTCATCTTTGTGCTATGGCTACTTTGGAATATTTTCATGGCTTCCCAAATCTACTGAGCTTAGAATTAATTCATGTAAATTTCCTAAGCGATGCAGTTTGGGACTTTATTCTTTGGTTGTCCTCACTTGAGTCTCTTAAAATGAATCGTCCTAGTACAAACGAGATGAGACTATGGGATATTGCAAAACTTAGGAATTTGAAGAAGTTGGATTTGAGATTCCATCTTTATAATGTTGTGACGACAATCACAACATCCGATATCTTTCAACTGACAAGACTAAAAAATCTTGAGACTCTTACTTTGGAATTTGGTGATTGCACGGTAAGAACAATCTGAGTTTTACAACTTATAATTACAATGGTAAAGAAATGTGTACACACTAATGAAATTTAATTTTTAAAACTTGTTGTAGTTGATACATGAAGCTATTCTAGGATGAATGATCCTTTTGTATCCCTGATTAACCTTAAGTCGTCGATGTCGATTTTGGGAATAGTCTTATGGTAGCGTTCACCATTGTAATGATTCGGGCATCTCCAAATTTGAAAATGCTGGATACCAGAGTAAGTGTAATGTTGTATTGCATATGTATCAAATAAACATTCCTAAATTGCCATGTTTCGTATCTCAACACTATTTCATTTTTCAGGCTGCAAACACGCTTAGTGTTTTACCTTTGGAAAATTTTTCTAATGTTGTAGATAGAAACACATTCAGCCATGGCCAGCTACAGACCGTGGTATTTCGAGATTTTCCTAGAACAGAGCATGAATTAACTTTAATAAAGTGTATACTTGCGTGTTCCCGGACGCTAAAGACAATCAATATCAGGCAAAGCGATAGGAGTCATGATAGGAATGAAAATATCAAGAACAACTGGGAGTTGGCTAGGAAGCTGTTGAAACTCGAACGAGCTTCCCCCACAGCCATGGTAGATTTCTTTGAGTGATTTTAGTTTATTTGTTGGTTGAATAGGCTATGACAATTCATATTGTAATAATAATTGATTTTCAACTTTATGTTCTTCTTCATCTTAAATTCTTGCATTGAATTTGAATTTTAAATAGTATGATAATATCATAATATATGAATTGATTAATCTTTGAAATTTTACTAACTCTGATATTAATTGAAATTTTACTAACTCGATATTAAGACACTCGATAGTAATACAATATCATATATCTATACAACTAACTCGATAGTAATACAAATATCTTGAATGTCAAAATATACTTAAAAACAACATGAATTAAAAAAGCAACATTATTGAAAACTATATTAAAATTAAATGTAAAACTTTGACTTAAATTGATATTTTAATATTTGACATGTATGTAAAGGCAAAACTAAGTCTGATATTAAGACAATATTAATAGATATACCTCATTATAACATGCAATTATAAAAAAAATTAAAAATAGGATGTGAATATCAATATTTTGTTTAAGACACTCTGATATTAAAATAGTGTGATATATTAAGACAACTAACTCTGATATTAAGTCAATATCATTTATTAAAAAATGTGAAATTTAAAAAAAAAAATCAATGGTAACAAATATGATAATTAATATAAATAACATCTCACATATATGTCAGTTGCAAATTACTTAATAAATGTAAACTAACTATGATATTAAGAGAATATTAATATGTATACGTCATAGAACATCCAAAATAATAAATTTTTTTGATTTTGATTTTAAATATTTTGTTTCAAAACTATGATATCAACAGAATATCATATATTAAGACAACTAACTCTGACTTTGATATTAAATCTGATATTAAAAAAATATCTTTATAAAGAAAAGTAATTCTTATATTAAGACAATATTAATTTTAAATAGTATGATAATATCATAATATATGAATTGATTAATCTTTGAAATTTTACTAACTCTGATATTAATTGAAATTTTACTAACTCTGATATTAAGACACTCTGATAGTAATACAATATCATATATCTATGCAACTAACTTTGATAGTAATACAATATCTTGAATTTCAAAAAATATTGAAACTTACTCATTAAAAATATTGAAATTTACTACGTCATAGGCCAACTAACTCTGATATTAAGAGAATATCAATATGTATACGTCATATTAAAATTTTAATATCCAAAATATTAAATTTGTTTGATTTTGATTTTAAATATTAACATAATATTAAGACAACTAATATTTTAAATAACTATATTTATGAAATATGATAGTTATATTCATTAATTTTTGTGTATAGACAAAATCAACTTTGAAGATTATCTATCATATATGTAAGTTGGAAATTACTTTAATTTCTTTGACTTTCTATGACATATATGTCAGTTGGACATAAAAGTAAATATTTTGAGTTTCGAGAAGATATTTTCATCATTATAAAATCGACATGTATCATAGCGTGTTATGCATCTAAGTTTCCAACAGATAGTCAAACTAGTTAATGAAACAGATATGCAAATATGTATACGTCATAGGCCAACTAACTCGATATTAATAAAATATTAATATATATACGTCATATATATTTTACAAAAATATTAAATTTGTTTGATTTTGATTATAAATATTTTGTTTCAAAACTATGATATTAATGAATATCATATATTAAGACAACTAACTCGATATTAAAAATTTGATTTTGTTTTTAAATAGAAAGTGATGCTTAATATTTTTCTCGTAAAATCGATATTAAGAAAATATCTTTATTAAGAAAAGTAACTCGATATTAAGACAATAATAATTTAAAAATAATATGTGTTATATTTAATATTTTAAATAACTATATTTATGAAATATGATAACTATATACATTAATTTCTTGTGTATAGTCAAAATCAACTTTAAAGATTATCTGACATATATGTCAGTTGGACATAAAAAGTAATATTTTGTGTCTCGAGGAGGTACTTTTCATCATTATAAAATCGAGGAGGTACAATAACACAAAAACACAATAATATATTAAAATTGTCAAAATTAAACACCAAACTTAAAAAGGTTTTGATATAAACACAATATAAAGATTAATATTATTATAACTTACTTTGATATTAAGATTATATTAAAGTAATTAAAAATAAATGGCAAAATTAAAAATATAAATATTAAAATAAAGTTTATTTTAAAATAAAGTTTATTTTAAAAGTTACATGCCGTGAATAAGTCTATATATAACATTGATATTGAAAGTAATGTTTCATTTTTCGAGTTGTCGTGTTAAAAATAATAAACTGTTTTTTCAAAATGAGTAATGGTTTCGTGCCATTTACAGACGTACCTCCATCAATTATTATTCATATCTTACAATCTATGCACAATTCAACTCGTGATAGGAACCATTTCCAGGAGACATTAGAAAGTATACCCAGTATACCATCATATTTAGTTCATTTTATCATGGGAAGGTACCGCGAAGATGTTCTCCAACTTGAAGAACAAGATATAGTTGAAATAATTGAAGAACAAGATGTTCTCCAACTTGAAGAACAAAATATGATTTTTGATGGTTCGGGATTGACTAAAGAAACTATAAGGAAAAATCTTCATGACAATATAATGCTTGACAAGGTTGAAGGTATTTGTGCGATTTGTTTAGAAGAATACAAAGAAAATGAAAGCATAAGCACATTGATTTGCAGCCATGAGTTTCATGCAGATTGTATTAGACGTTGGATGCTACACAAGAACATTTGTCCATTATGTAAAAGTATCGGACTGAATATCTAATAGTATTATTTAATATCACAGTAATGTTATTTCTTATGTAATGTTAATTCTTGTTTTGAAAATTTAATGTAATGTTAATTCTATGTATATTTTATTTACTTCACTTATTATTATAATAAAATTAATAATGTAATGTACTGTTAAAAGTTTATCTTAAAAGGAATAAGAAATATAACAAGAACAGACATCTAATGTTGTAAAATATCTTCAAATTACAAATTAATATCTTCAGTTAAATACACCGATAATTATAATCTTCATATAAAATCTTCAACGACTTCTTATATGCCTGAATTTGGTCGTTTTTTATGAGAATATACACCTTCAAAAAATATCGTCTTCAATCTGATCATGATAGATAATATGAGTAAATCATTTCTTATACAAGTGAAACATTACATCATTTCTTGCACCCCAAACTGAAACGAATGTTATCAACAAATGCTTTGTTAGAAAAAGCAAAGTTGAAAAGTTAGTTGAAGAAAAACTTATAGGGTCCTGAAATATAATGATTGATAAACATTTTTTCTTCAATAACAAATACTTTCGGTAGAATATCTAGATTTCGATTTAAAAATATAGAAATAAAAAATCTTCCAAAGATAATAAATTATCGATGATACGAAAAATAGATTTTAATATAAAACATTCATTATATTAAAAGCGCAAAAAAACATGAAATGAAAATGAAGAATTTTTTTTATGTTTTTCTATGTGTGATTGATGGAATATTTATAGGCAAAAACACGTTGATTTGTACAAACGAATATAGAGATCCCTTAAAAATAAATAATATTTAAAGTACAACCGCTACTTTATTTCCTCATATTAAAATGTTTTTATGTTTTTCATATTAAAGGCTATGTACGTTATTTTTAAAGTACAAGTGCTCGATGTAGTGGTATTTTTATTTTTATTTTAGATTGTTTTTTCGTGAATAATATTTTTAATAATAAAAGAAAACAATAATAATACTAATAAAAATACTATTTTAGTTAGTATTGCATAATTAATAATATTCTTAATAGTATTTTAAGAATAAAATATTATATTTAGTTAGTATTAATTTTTTCTTAAAATAAAAAAATTAATATGATATTTTTTATCTAATTCAATTTAAATTATCTAACTCGATATTAAGATAATATCATAAATTAAGAAAAGTAAGTCAACTAACTCGATATTAAGATAATATCATTAATTGAAATATAAAATTTATCATTAAACAATAAAATTTGAATTAATACAATATTAATATCTTTCAGTCATTCATTTTATAAACAAATAAATCTCATATGATTTAGAGTACTCTTTTTAATAATGCTAGTCAATAAAATAAAAATTTTACATACTATGATAATATATCATAGTATATGAATTAATTAATCTATGAAATTTTATTAACTCTGATATTAATTGAAAATTTACTATAGCATATATCTAGACACTGTGATAGAAATACAATATCATATATCTCTAGACAACTAACTCTGATATTGTATATTTGTATAGTCAAATCATTTTAAATATTGTATTGTCAAATCATTTTAAATAGTATCTGACATTTATAGCTCATATATCAGTTTGAAAAAATGCTGCTAGGAATTTCGAAAGAATTACACTATTTTAATTTAGTATGATATTAAGTTCTTGTGATATTAAGTTACGAGATATTAAAATAGTATATCGACATTGATAGCTCATATATCAGTTTGAAAAAATGCTGCTAGGAATTTTGAAAGAATTACACTATTTTATTTTAGTGTGATATTAACTTACTGTGATATTAAGTTATAGAGATATTAAATTTAATATCATAGAACATAAAAATTATTTATATAGTAGAATATTTAAAAATAAATTTCTAACTTAAACATATTTATTAAAATAAATGTTCCAAAATTAATATAACATTTTTTTAAATAAATATAATTAACGTTTAAATTATACATGGAAAATAAAATTTAATATGATATTAAGAAATAAAATTTATTTTCATATATAGTATAATTAATATTATTTTTATTACAGATAAAGTGATATTGTATTGTCAAATCATTTTAAATAGTATCTGACATTGATAGCTCATACATCAGTTTGAAAAAGTGCTGCTAGGAATTTCGAAAGAATTACACTATTTTTATTTTAGTGTGATATTAAGTTACTGTGATATTAACTTACTGAGATATTAAATTTAATATCATAGAACATAAAAATAATTTATATAGTAAAAATATTTGAAAATAAACTTCTAACTTAAACATATTTATTAAAATAAATGTTCCAAAATTAATATAACATTTTTTTAAATAATATAATTAACGTTTAAATTTTACGTGGAAAATAAAATTTAATATGATATTAAGAAATAAAATTTATTTTCTTATATAATATAATTAATATTATTATTATTATAGATAAAGTGATATTGTATTGTCAAATCATTTTAAATAGTATCTCACATTGATAGCTCATACATCAGTTTGAAAAAGTGCTGCTAGGAATTTCGAAAGAATTACACTATTTTTATTTTAGTGTGATATTAAGTTATTGTGATATTAACTTACTGAGATATTAAATTTAATATCATAGAACATAAAAATAATTTATATAGTAAAATATTTGAAAATAAACTTCTAACTTAAACATATTTATTAAAATAAATGTTCCAAAATTAATATAACATTTTTTTTAAAAATATAGCTGAAATATCAGTTTAAAAAAATAATAGTAACGTCAAAAACTACTCAAAAATATATTAAATTAGAACATGTATATATTAAAATTTCTTTAATGTCAAAATATTAAAAGCTATTCAAAAGGTACTCCAAAATATTAGAGGAACGACACCGAATTGTTAGTATTTAAAATCTCTTTTGTTTGACTTATAAAGTCAACAGATTCAAATTGTAACAAAAATTCAATTATTATAACAAAAGAAGCACACAAACATATCAGTTAAGCTACATTTAGACTCAAAAACAACATAGCATTTCTTGCTAGGAATTCACTTCTTTAAATGACTAGTAGGTGATCCATTTGGTCTGTCAGTTGCAGTTGGTTCAGGTGGTGTTTGGCTTGGGCGCTCTCCACTTGCTATTTCAGTTGTAGGATGCACCAACATTAGTAGGTGCAGAAATATGTAGACCCATCATATATCAGTTTGAATTACACTATTTTAATTTAGTGTGATATTAAGTTACTGTGATATTAAGTTCGATAGATATATCGCTTAAAAATAGTAATTACACATTGATAGGTCATATATCGAGATATTAAATTTAATTTGAAAAATTATTTATATAGTAGAATATTTAAAAATAAATTTCTAACTTAAAAATATTTATTAAAATAAATGTTCCAAAATTAATATAACATTTTTTTAAATAATATAATTAACCTTTAAATTATACATGGAAAATAAAATTTAATATGATATTAAGAAATAAAATTTATTTTCATATATAGTATAATTAATATTATTTTTATTACAGATAAAGTGATATTGTATTGTCAAATCATTTTAAATAGTATCTGACATTGATAGCTCATATACGGAGTATCAGTTTGAAAAAATGCTGCTAGGAATTTTGAAAGAATTACACTATTTTAATTTAGTGTGATATTAAGTTAGTGTGATATTATGTTTCTGAGATATAACATTTTTTTAAATAATATAAACTTCTAACTTAAACATATTTATTAAAATAATATAACATTTTTTTAAATAATATAGCTCAAATTTAAAAAAATAATAGTAACGTCAAAAACTACTCAAAAATATATTAAATTAGAACATGTATATATTAAAATTTCTTTAATATCAAAATATTAGAAGCTATTCAAAAGGTACTCCAAAAATATTAGAGGAACGACACCGAATTGTTAGTATTTAAAATCTCTTTTGTTTGACTTATAAAGTCAACAGATTAAAATTGTAACAAAAATTCAATTATTATAACAAAAGAAACACACAAAACATATCAGTTAAGCTACATTTAGACTGAAAGATAACATAGCATTTCTTGCTAGGAATTCACTGAAATAAACTTTAATTAATTTACATTAATTTAAATTTTAATAAAACCATTAAAATTAAAAATTTTCTACAATAACAATTGATCTTCAACTTCATATTCTTCTTCATCTTCATTTCTTTTTAAAAATCTTCATCTTCATCTTCCATAATTGATCTTCAACTTCATGTTCTTCAGTTTCTTACATTATACGAGTAATAATTTTTCAAAATGTATAATTCATATACTCTTCCCATTCGTAATCGAATCAAGAGATTGAAACACTTATAATTATAAGAAAAGAATAAATTATAAGAATATACTCAATATTCATATAATTTTTTCTTATCACAATATGAATAAAAACATTAATAAAAAAGTGGAAATGTGTCAAGCTCAATAGATGTAGAATAACTTAATATAGTCTATACACCTATCTAACTTATCACATTTCTGCTTTTGTACCATGGCGACATTCGGTAAAATATCTAGGTTTCATACCATGGTACTAACATGTATATAATAGATGTAGAAGAAAATTTAAAATGATGTTACACATATTTAAATAGAGCTTCGACATCTATTACAAATTTCGTAAAATATCTAAGTTTCTTATCGATAAAAACCATAGAATAACCTCCGGGATCGTAAATAATATAGAAAAATATAAAACGAAGTACATGGTTGCACTAAATATGACTTTTAGTTTTGTAGAATGAAAGAAAGATTTTGTTATTTCTTTCTAATGGAAGAGTTTAATTTTATAGAAGTAAAGTGGTAAACGAAAAGGCTCTTTTATAGGAACAATAAATGAGTTTTTATTTGATTTGATCGAATATCGAGGAGAAAAATAATAAATGGCTTTTTATCTTTTATATTTTAAACTCATCAAGTATTTTAACATAATTAAATTAAACTGTGATATTTAATTAAACATTATTACATTACAAAACACATTGTTAAACATATACAAAAGATGACATAAAAATCCTAAAATTATGAGCATCGATCGCTAAGAACAACTTCTTTGAGTATGTTGATGAGGTTTTGGCACATTCATCCATCTCTTGATACTTATCTTTGACAATAGCATTATGATTTTTCAAATTCTTAAAGCGGTTATCATCTCTTGATATTTTGCTCAAAGATCAACATTAAAATCTTTGTAAATCTTAAAATCGCCTATCGCCTCTTCAAACGTAGCTTCCAAATTAGCGTTATCATCTTCGATCCTCTTGAAACGAGCTTTCATATCTTCATACTCACATTCATAATGTGGGAGTTGTTCAATCATTGTCTTCCTCTTAGAAATCACTCTTGTTTCTCTCGAAATTTCCTTCTATTGGAAAAGTCTTTTCGGCTCACAAGTAATTACCATTTTATTGAAACGATCTATCATGTCAATCTCATCTTTCAAAAAGAATCTCGCAAATTAGCACAATTCGAGTGCATGTACCCTCCGACGGAAAGAACACGGCATTTCAAGTATACGTAAATGATTGTGATGATTGATAATGTAATTGATATAAATGTTACAAATATTATAAGTGCATTCAAAAGTTAAAATGAGGCTCTTGAAATGGGCCTTATAAATTGGGCCTAATTTTATACAACTGTTTTATAGTGTATTCAAACTTTTACATGATTTTGTGCAACTGAAAAGTAAACTCACTATAACATCCGAATATTGCACTCGTGTAAAAAAAAATTTTGCTTCCTGTTATAATCTCCTCCTTGAATTTGTTAGCATCACTTAATAAAATCTTTACAACATACAAATTTCTCAATGATGCCAACTCATCTTTACTTCCATTTTGCTTAAATATAGATCTCCATTGTTTGTCCTCGCTTCAGAATAGAACTCAAGGTGCCTCATAGTAAAATGCCACAACTGTTTTATTTTTCGATGTTTGCCATTGCATTTCAAGTCTTCGAGGAACACACTTTGAAATCTGTTCAACCTTTGAGTGCTTTGAAACTTTTAGATAATGACAAAACAATTTGAACTGAAAAACAAAAATAAAAAAAAAAAAATAAAAATATTAACCTTAAATTTGTTACATATATATAAAAATAATAATAATGATATTACCAGATTTTGAGTTGTATTTCCATATATAGCACCACTTTCCTTTAGATTGTCAATAATGACAAATGACGGATTCAAGAGATTGAAGCAATATACATAGAAATGATTTTGCCTACATCTTGGGAAAAAAAACACGAAAAAATAGAAAAAAGTAAAATATTAATAAAGAGTATAATAAAATTCAAATAAGTATATATTGTAATATTAAAATTAAATTTAATAGTTTTAAATGGAAATAACATAATTTTTAATGTGATATCGATAAAGTGTTACAAATGTTATCGTCTTTGCAACAAAATGTTGCTATCTTTGAAACTATCTGCTAGTACAACTTCAACCATCGTTGGTTTAAAAGTTTTACTACAATAAATCGCAGTAAAACAACCACCACCACAATAAATCGCAGTACAACCGCTTACTAATATTTAATTTGTAAATTTAGTAATTACTTAATTATAGCTCCTCAATTATTAACTATAGATAAAGTACAACTTCTTGTTGTCTTAAATATATGATTTCTAAAGTACAAATAGTTAATTACAAATAAACTGCTGTTGCAACAACAAAATACTCCTACTAATGCAACAAATGTTCCTACTGTAGCAACAAACAAATGTTTTGTCACAGTTAATGATTTAAGAAAACAAAATTTAAACTTACCAGATTAACTGTTGATAGATTATTACAATTCAGAAAATTATTGCATGCAAAATTGATTGCATTCAAAATTCTTCTTGTATCTTTTATATCCAAGTCCCTTTTTTTCTCTTGAGGCCCCGAATTAAATTTGAAAATAAAAGATTATAAACGCTTTGTTTTCTTAAAAAAATTAAGAAATAAAAATAATAATAAAAATGAAAACAAGAAGACATACCATTGCTTGGTGTTAAGAAATAATCTTAAGCATGATCCAGGACTTCTATATTTTTCTTGAAAATTCAACACAATAGTCCAAATATCTATGATGTTTGAGGTAATCTGTTTTGTTTTATTAATCAGATCTTTAAAATAGCTCCGATTGACAACACAATAAAAATCTGACCCAAAAAAATGCTCCCTGTATTAAAATAATAAAAATAGTTAATAAATTTTGTATGATTGTATTCTGATAATAATAACATTAGTTAATAAATAAAATAAATAAACAAATAACTTACGCAATTTTGCTGTTGTTCTTTTTCTTTATTAACTCTATCACAGACTTGTCGTTCTTATTTAATTTACTTTTTATATCAACTTTTCTAACATTGAATGGTGACTTCAAAACTGTTGTTGGATTCTTTTGTCTAATATTCTTTGAATGTCTTTGTACATAAGTATCTACTTGTACAGAATCTTCATTATCAACTCTTTTGTTAACAATATTTCTTAAATTGTGAAGAGTTTCAGCTCCATCTATCATCTGCAAGTTTAAAATCAAAAAATAATTACAACAAGATGTAAAAAAAATAAAAATAAAATAACCATGTGCAATCTACATTACTTATTTATCATCTACCTGAATCCGTTGAATATCCTCGGACTCATTTGAATCCTCTTCTTTAGAATCATCATCATCAGATGACGAAGTTGACCGGAAAAAATTTATTGGCTCAGGACACTCAATTAAAGCCTATTATGAATAAAAAAACTTACATTAATAACATAATTTGTTTTACACATATTAAAATTTGTGCTCATATAAAATACTTACTACATAATTACTTAATTCATTGAGTGCTTCAACAACAACCATAAGTTTGAAATTATAATGTATGTTATTAAATTATATATATATATATATATATATATATATATATATATATATATATATATATATATATATATATATATATATATATATATATATATATATATATATATATATATATATTTGAAATGTTAATAAAATTAGTTTAATGACAATGTATGTTATTAAAATAAAAATAAAAATAAACAAATAAAATAAAATACCATTTTGTTCGAATTTGAAGAAGCTTCATGAACATGATCATAATCAAACCGATCCGCAAGCTCATCTATCTCGGTTTTTCATCCGTCGAGAAAGTAACTTCGTATTATTCCCATCTGTTTCGAACTTTGATGTTTCGTAAATTTAAAAACATTTCTAACAAAATGAATTAAAATTAAAAAAAAAAAAAAAAAAAAATTAAAAAGATTGTTACCTTTGATTCTTCGACTTCAAAATTCATTGCTTCTTCCTTGACCTTTTCAAATTCGGATATTTTGATAAAGCTTTTGTCTTAAAATGTAATGCTCTCAAAACTCTCTTTTGAATTTTGCATTTTGATCCGTTATGCACAACTTGAAAAACAACCATATGCAAAATCGAAGATTAGTTATTCCGAATAACTTTGAAAGCATTTCTTATTTTCCTTGTTTAAGTAACAAAGCCACGCATCGGGTTCTTCGTAATACTTAAGGTCTTGAAAGATGATACCATCCGAACTCTTCGAAAATATGGACGATCTCCGGATAAAACTCTTCTACAACAATCTACAAAATACGGTTGATGAACAAAGGATGTGAAATGAGTCAACCCAATATATGATTGATAACACTCGTCAACTGTGATCTCATTCAAGATGTAGGCTTTTACGAAAATGCTTTGAATTTCTTTTATGATTTTTTCTTCAAATTGAACTCAGATTACTTTTGTAAATACATAACATAAAATCTTTCCATTCTTGAAGTCCTAAAAAGGAATATCTTGATGCGAAATTGTGTCTTTTGAATTGTAATCTAACATCAGCGAGTATCTTAAAGATCCATTCACTTGCTCAACATCGACTTTAATAATTTTTTTATATCCATAATGTCTTCTGAATCTGCATAATTTCAAAACTTGCTCCATATTCCTTGAATCTAACGAAAGCTTAAAGTCCAACAAAAGTATCCTTTCTTCGTTGAATCTCTGTTGAATACTCATACCTTCTCCTTTTATGATTTTCCTAACTTTTGCTTTCGTTCCTTCTTCTTCATATTCATCTGGATGTTCTTCCATCCACTCTCTGCATACTTTATCAATTTCTGTCTATGTATATTGATCTCATGAAGCAAAAGCTTTGTAATGTATCTACTTCTCAACACATCCATCTGCATTCGACGATTTGGGTCATTTTCTACTAAAAGACCTGTTTCCCAATTTTCATCTTGAGCCTCATAAAGTTCCATATGTGTCATCGCATATAAACCACAATTGACTTTATCTTGTCTAGTTCTCCATTTTAGTTGAATTATTTTAGCACTTGAATCCAGCAAAAAATGAATATTTGGATGGCTCTGATCAAGCAAATAGGATGATAACAGACTTTTCTGAAAAGAATAAAAAATGAATGAGAACAACACAAAAAATATACTGAACAGGAAAAAGTATAAAGTAAAATAAAAATCAAATCTTACCACATAATCAAAAACGTGCTTGTATTTTGCATCATATGAAGCACACAATTCATCGTTGTCTAAAATAACAAAGACGACCATTCCTTATGTTGAAAACTATTACATAATAGTGCTCATATGCAAGGATTGGAAAGAACACCTATTAAAAATGAAATTAAAATCAAATAAAAGATGACTATTATTATGTTAATATTAATGATAGATTACATTACCGATTCGATTTTTCCATTGACATATCTTTTTATCATTATCAAACCGATCTTCAACATAGCGTTTAAACTTTAGACAATGTCCTTCTTTATCTTTTCATATTCCTTAAGATCTTTGGCTATTAAAACAAAACAAAATGCAAAAGTTACAAACAAAACATATTTGTGTATAATGAAAGAAAAATTAAGATAAAAAATATATATTAACTTACAATCATCAACTGTTTTGAAGTAATGTCTAAAACTTTTAAAGCATCCTTTGTTAAATTTTCTTCAAAATTGAGGATACTAACAAAGTTATCAATAACTTCACGCTCAATCTCTATTTTGAAGCAAGACACTTGATATGAATTCTTAAAATTCCATTTACTTTCCCATAACGAAAATCTCCTCCTATAAAGTAACAAATAGAAATTATTATATACTAGCATATAGAAATTACATGTAAAAATTAAAAATTAAAAATTATGTATAGTTTTAAAACTTACAAATCATTTTTCTCTCAGATCGGATAGAATCATTTTCGGAATAGTTTTTCAACAACCGTGATTTGAATTCCATTATAGTCTCAACTCTTTTGTTCATATATGGAGATTCAAAAGGATGCATGATTTTTTCTTCGTTTTAGCTTCTCTTCATTTCCTTTGATATTCAAATCATGTTTTTGAAAAACACGAAAAAGCGTATTAAAGTGCACTTATATAAGATATTATTTTTACTACTATTTACTAATAAAATAAAAAATTAATTAATTAGATACGAAATTGTACCGAATGGCAAGATTATCGATTTGATTTCTCTCAAGATCAATAATGTAATCTTCCATACTAACATCGAGAGAAAGCAAAGCAGAGAAAGTTTTTCATCAAAAGTAGAACTCTCGAAATATTTACTTGAAGATGAAGTGTCTTTAGGTACTTAAGATTGCTTGGGTTTGTATGAGATATTGTCGACAATGTAATTCTCACTTTTGATGTTTAAAAGTTCCTCTTCAGCCTTGATACACTTCAAAACATCATCACCTGTAAATGTTCCATTCTTATCAAAATCATCATCTTCAGTATCTAACATCTCATCATCTTCACGTTTCTGTTCTTCAATTGGTTCTTCTTCCTGAAAGATACATTTGGTGGTGTCACTCGTGCCCTTACCAATTTGATTAACCGGATTGCTTTGGGCTTGCGTGAAATCAAGAGATTCTTTTGGGAGTACATCACCACTGCTAGAACCCACTGGCCTGTCAGGTTGATTACCTGCAAAGTTAGCTGTATTTTGATCTTCTTTCTCAAGAGTTTTCTTCACTTTGACATACTTGTTGCTTTCATCAAAAGATTCATAAGCATCAATGCCTTCTTCTAACTCTGTGATAGTTGCGCTTTTTTCTTTCTCGTTGTCTTTGTGATCATCAACTTCTTTCAAATGTTTGTTTGAAATTTCACTTTCTTCAAACTCTAACTCGTCAAGATCTTCATCCTCATGTAAACATGCTTCATCGCAGAGAAAATCATCATTAGGAACACTTTCTTTAACCACTTTATTAGTTTCTATGACATCATCTATCCGCATCTCGGGCCTAATGAGTCTTTGGATTTCTCAATCTCATCTACTTGTAAGACATCTTTTTAGTTTCTAAACAATCACCGTGTAGAAACTGCACCAATTTGATGTTAACATTACTTCCTTTGTCTTCTAACTCGACTTTCGTCAAGATCTTCATCCTCGTGCAAACATCAGAGAAAAATTATCATTAGGAACATTTTCTTCAAAGAACACTTTCTTTAACCACTTTATTAGTTTCTATGACATCATCTATCTCGCATCTCGGGCCTAATGAGTCTTGGATTTCTCAATCTCATCTACTTGTAAGACATCTTTCTTAGTTTCTAAACAATCACTTGTGTATAGAAACCGCACCAATTCGATGTTAACATTACTTCCTTTGTCTTCTAACTCGACTTTCGTCGGCATCTTCATCCTCATGCAAACATGATTCATCGCCAGAGAAAAATCATCATTAGGAACATTTTCTTCAGCAACACTTTCTTTAACCACTTTATTAGTTTCTATGACATCATCTATCTGCATCTCAGGCCTAACAGAGTCTTCGAATTTCTCAATATCATCTACTTCTAAGACATCTTTCTTAGTTTCTAAACAATCACTGTGTAGAGAAACTGCAGCCAATTCGATGTTAACATTATTTTCTTTGACAAGCCCTTCATCTTCTATTGCAAGGCTATCAACTGGTATGTGTGACATTTCTTCATATGCTTTTGTGCTTGCATCATGCATTTCTGTATCAGCCAAATCTTGAACTTCTTCTGAAACTGCAGCAGTACGAACATCAAGAGTATGGGCATCACGAATAGAAAAATCAATACTAGCAACATTTTCTTCAACAGTACTCTCAGCAAATGCAGCAACACTTTCTTTAACCACTTTATCAGATACTACAAAGAAATCTTTCTTAGTTTGTACACAATCACTATTTTCTTTGACAAGCCCTTCATCTTCTATATCATGCATTTCAACTTGTATGTGTGACAATTCTTCATATGCTTTTGTGCTTGGATCATCCATTTCAGATCGCCCAAATCTTGAAATTCTTCCGAAGCTGTAGCAGAGGAAGATCAAGAGTAGGAGCATCACCAATAGAAACATCAAGATTAGCAACATTTTCTTCACATGCAAAGAACAGAACTCTCAAAGACATGCAGCAAAATCCACTTTTTTAACCACTTTATCAACGCTTATAGAAACTGTAGCAAAATCCATGTTATCATTATATCCTTTGTGAACATTTAGGAAGACACACACGATGTCAATCTCGAATTGCTTTTAACATTACCATCTTCATGTTCTTCGAAGGAGTAAGCAATTCATTGGTCGTGTAATCATCTTCATTTTCGTTCAAATATTGTTTGGCAGCTTCCTCAGGCAAACTTGGTTCATCAGCAATAGAAAGATCCGCAGTAGGAGCATTTTCTTCAACAAAACTTTCTTCAACAACCTTTAAAGGTTCTACCACTTCACGTGAAATCATTTGAATATTACTTGTATTCTCTGATTCATCATGGATGTTATCATTAGTTTCTTTGGCACGTCCTTCATTTGGTATTTCTGTTTCTTCAGCAAATCCCACGTTAACTACACCTTCACTTCTCTGTATTTCTGTTTCATCTTTTCCAATTAAAAGCGACAAAAGTACTTTCTTAAGATTAACAACTTCTTCATCTTTTGAAAGAATATCATCATGCAATGAAAAATGTGATATACATCTTTTCAGATCAGAAATAGCTTCCTGAAAAATTAACAAATTAACAGAATAAGTTATTCATTTCTTAAAAAAAAGTTATGTAATAAGTTTCTTATTAAAATATGTATCTCAAGTATAGCCGATCTGACCTGCTTTTGCTTTGAAGTTTCAAAGTTGCTAATCTGAATCTCATCATGCTGCTTTAAAGTAATAGTATAAGATATTTCAGTTTGGAACAAAATAACATAAGAAAAATTTAAAGTTCTTGAACAATTTAATACCTCTTGAACATCAACATGATTCAAGTTGTTATCTTCGATAATTCGATCGCATGAAAAGGTTGGAACTGGTTATTCTGCGTTAAAAAAATATATTATTAATAAATGATTAAATGAATATATTATTATAAATGAATGAATACCTCATTTCGATAATCAAAATTGAAGGAATTGTCATCATCATAAACTGAAGGGTCATTTGCAGCATCCAACAAAGATGAACTCCCAAAATTCTCAATCCTCATTGGAGTATGATTATTAAAAAAATGGTTTTCTTCAGATGATGATGAATTATCATTATCACTTTCAGCTTGTATAGGTTTTGAAGTTTCACAAATTTTGTTCTGATAAAAAGAAGAAAAAGAGTTATAACAATCAAATATTATGTTTTTTAAAAACAATATAATCAAACTTTTAAGATTACCTGTTGCACTTCAGAATTCAAATGTTGACATTGATCTTCTGACACTCTTTTATTCTCTAATAGTAAAACATCACTAGATTCAAAAATTGGTTGATCAATTTCATCATTAACTTCCTCACTCAAGAAAACCCGATCATCTTCAAAAACTCGAGAAAATTTTTAAGTCTTATATGTTCACATCCACTTTCCTCAGCAATTACATTGAGCAATATTGTAAGACATCTTCATTCGATTTGGTTCTTTTAAACGACCATCTAATATACATCAACTGTGAAAAAAATAATTCAAATATTTGTTAAAAATAAAACCAAAATATATATTAAAAAAAAAAACAAAAAAAAAAAAAAAAAACGTAAGAAATGTTATTGGACCACAATACTGTTTATTTGCAGAATTCGTATCAAGATTAGGTGGATTGAGATCTAGAGATTCCATCATTAGACCACACCAATCAACTCTGATAATGTTATCATAATGATCAAAAAGTGATGGTAGAAATCTCATGTTTGATTCTCCTCCCGCACTTGAACAAATCATTGTTGTGACCAACAAAATAATGAAATTTAACTTGAAAACATCATTAACTGTATCAGTTGCCAGAATGAAGTCCTTGAGGTTTTTAGAAAAAGATCTATTGACAGTTTCCACAATAAGTTTTCCATCTTCGTTAACATATTGTTTCCAAAAAGATTGAAGATTGAACTTCAATGTCTTGTAATTTAATCTTTTTACAAAATTAATTCTTAAATCTCCTTTTGGAAATCCTAAAACCTCATGCACCAAGTCTCTTGTAATCTTTATTTCTTCTCCTTTAAAACCAATGATTTTTTTTTCATTGTAGCAACTTAAGATTTTCCAAGCTAGGTTTGATGGTATAAGAGCAATATTAAGATTTAAAATCTTTTAAAACCAATTCGCTACAAAATCTTTGAGACAAGGAATTTTGATATGTGCTTTCTTGCCTCATAGAAATTGAGAGGGCGCTTCTTGTTACGAGATCCGTTGGTTGGATGTATTCTTCCGTAGTCAAGTAAACTTTACCCTTCTTTCTGAATGGTTTCTTTTCTTTACAAACAATTTCTTTCATCACAAATTTATTAGATGAAGTAGTCATTTTTAATGGTCCTGAAAGATTAAATGAAGTTTGATTAATTTTAAAAATAAATAAACGAGTTTGCAACTGATTTTCTTATTAAACATGTAAGTATTTAATGAGGAAATCATTTTCAATTTAAAAAGTAAAAAAAAAAATACAAAAAGAATAAACATACTCTTCTTGGTTGATTTCTTATATTTAAGAACAGAGAGATCCTTTTCTGTATCTTCAGAAAAAACAAACTCGTCTTCTTCATCATGTTCTTCTGAATTAGAATTTAAAAAAAAAAAATCAATTATGTGATGGGTAGATTGATAGGCTCAAAGCTAATATAGTTTTATCATCTAACTGTTATGATGCAAAAATTATTGACGAATCCTAATTTTCACTTTTAAAATAAAAAAACTATGCATATCATGCAAATTCTGACTATATAGTAACCAAGAATAAACTATCTAAACCAATATCATTTACTCAAAACACCCTAGAACAGAGTTACAAATGTACATATCATTTGCTAGATATCAAATTAGTCGTTCAACTAAAAAATAGAAAGTAAATCACACACAGAATATAGATAAATTTTTTACCTAATTAAGTCAACTATAATTAGTTGTAAAACTAAGTGTAAAAATATTTGTAAACTATAGATGCTCAGGGGATACGGTTCGGATTGGGTATAATTTGGAGGAATATGTCTGTTTTATAGTATGGTTGTATTCTAAGAGGGACGCTGAGATTACATGACTGGGAATACCAAACAGCCTTACTTTAAGGAGCTACTAGGGAATACATTGACCAACCGAGAGTACATGACTGGGAATACCAGACAGCCTTACTTTGGTGCAGGATTGATCACCAGGGAATACATTGACCAACCGAGAGTACATGACTGTGAATACCAAACAGCCATAATAATTTTGTGTATATCAAAGACTATCTTGCAGAATCTAGAATCGCAAAAGTCTATCTTACAGCCATAATAATTTTGTGTATATCCAAGACTATCTTACAGAGTCTAGAATCGCAAAAGCATTGAAAGAAAATTCTTAAAAATAAAACAAAAATACTATATCAAAGACTATCTTACAGAGTCGAGAATCGCAAAAGTTTTAGCAAATTTGAACTTAAAATAAAGAAATTAAAAATATATAAATAACGCTATTTCAAAACTGTTCTAAATTTTTTTGACTTTTTTGAAAACTTGAAAACTTGACTTTAGTGAACTTTGATTCAATCTAAATAACTGAAAATGAATTTTTAAGCTAAAACAAAACCAAATGAATCTATTTTGACTACTTATGCAAGTAAATTTATTTTGACTACTCGAGAGAAACTGCTAGTGAGGTAAAATTTCAATGACCTTAGTTTAAGCTAGTTAAAAAGCTTTGAAAGAAAATTCTTAAAAGTAAAACAAAAATTCTATTTTAAAGACTATCTTACAGAGTCTAGAATCCCAAAGTTCTAGCAAATTTGGACTTAAAATGAAGAAATTAAAAATATATAAATAGCGGTACTTCAAAACTGTTTTAATTTTTTTTGACTTTTTGAAAACTTGCAAACTTGACTTTAGTGAACTTTGATTCAATCTAAATGACTGAAAATGAAGTTTTAAGCTAAAACAAGAGCAAATGAAAAGAATTTTAACTACTTATGCAACTAAATTGATTAGTATGCAACTACATCTAACTGTTATGATGCAAAAATTATTGACGAATCCTAATATTCACTTTTGAAAGAAATAAACTATGGATATCATCCAACTTCTGACTATATAATAACCAAAGAATAAACTATTTGAACCAATATCAGTTACTCAAAACACACTAGAACAGAGAATCATGACCATAACCAAACACTCCTTTATGATGAAAGTAACTAAGACAAAGTGTTTATCTTCTAAATCACATTAAGCTACTTCTAAAAAGCTAATTAAAATTCACTATAACTGATTAAAAACTTTATCAAAGCTTAAAAATAAGCTATAAGGAGCTTATCTAAACTTATAAGACATAATTTGAGTATATTTTTGAAAACATTTTCTGATATTAAATATTGATTTGTACTGCTAGTGTACTAATTGATCGTTCTTCTACTAGTTTATTGGATCGTGCTGCTAGTATATTGGTTCCAACTGCTAGTATTTGTTACTACTGCTAGGTTGTGTTTCACCACTGCTAGAACAAACAAATGATCTCGACGATATCACCTTAGATGTAAAACTAAGTGTAAAAATATTTTTTAATTATAGATGCTCAGGGGATACGGTTCAGATTGGGTATAGTTTGGAGGAATATGTCTGTTTTATAGTATGGTTGTATTTCGAGAGGACACCGAGATTCACGTGTTTTAGAGCTAGCTTTGGTGCAGGATTGATCACTAGGGAATACATTGACCAACCGAGAGTACATGACTGCGAATACCTAAATTAAAACTCAAAGAAGCTTTAAGGAGCTTCTTAGAAGCTGGTGAAATAGTCGCTCAGAGAGAAGCTTCTTTGGTGCGGTGAAAATTTCAATGACCTTACTTTAAGCTAGTTAAAAAGCTTTGAAAGAAAATTCTTAAAAATAAAACAAAGAATAAACTAATTTTCACTTTTAAAAGAAATAAACTATGGATATCATCCAACTTCTGACTATATAGTAACCAAAGAATAAACTATCTAAACCAATATCACTTACTCAAAACACCTTAGAACAGAGAATCAGGACCATAACCAAACACTCCTTTATGATGAAAGTAACTAAGACAAAGTGTTTATCTTCTAAATCACATTAAGCTACTTTATCAAAGCTTAAAAATAAGCTATAAGGAGCTTATCTAAACTTATAAGACATAATTTGAGTATATTTTGATTTTTACTTGTATCATATAACAAATAGTTGGAAATCAAATCTAATCAATCTTACTAACACTTGTAAACATACACAATGCGTTCTATTCGAAATTAAACAACAAATATTCATTTTGCAGTGTATTGTGATATTAATTAAACATCATGAACTGAATCTACAAGCAAAGTTACAAAACTAAAAATATAAGAATCATTTGCTAGATATCCAATTAGTCCTTCAACTAAAAATAGAAAGTAAATCACACACAGAATATAGATAAAATTTTCTAGCTAATTAAGTCAACTATAATACAAATAAAAATCATTAACATACCTTCAACTGCATAGTTTACCTTCTTCTTTTTTCGTCTATCTTCCTTGCATAAATATTGTAGTTCACCTAATATGTAATAAGAATTTTTTAATTAAAATCGAAAATAAGTATATAATTATTTATAAAAAATATAAATAATAACCTTCAGTAAGGCGCTCTATACTCGTTTTACGTTTCTTATTCTTCTGTACATCCAAAGTTACATCTAAAAAAAAAAAAAACACTATTAACATACAAATTTGTTTAATATCACAGTCAATAATAATCGCTTTAAAAAGGAAAATCAAATGGAATATTAATATCAAACTGTTAAGACTAACAGAAAAATAAAACTAACCTCCAGTTTTATTTTTAGTAGAACCAGAATAAAAGATATTAAGCGAAAAATAATAATCAAAATATTAGAATAAACATTATAAGAACTTAAACTAAAATTATAACAAAACAATAGATGATTCGTTACATTTTTAATTCCTTTGTTTTCAAGTATTCGAATATGTAGTGGATGATCCATTGAATGCAATTTGATTTTTCAGAAATTTTAGTTTTGTGAAGGTATCGAGTATGTTTGATATTTTAGAAGAGAAGTGATGTGATATTGGATCATGTTTTTGGGCGTTATAACATTTAGGTTTAAAAAAACATCTCGGTTTAAAAAAAAAAAAAAAAATGGAAATTGGGCTTCTAACAAAATGGACTATTATTCAGGGCTTTAAGCAAAAAGATGGATACCATTATTGACTTTTGTATAAAAAAGAGGCCCGTTTGTATTATTCAGGGCTTCTAACAAAAATGGACTATTATTCAGGGCTTTAAGCAAAAAGATGGATACCATTATTCAGGGCTTTAAGCAAAAAAATCTCTTTCATTTCTTTTGCATATTAAATCATTCTACCTAAAAAAATCTCTTTCGTTTCTTTTGCTCGCACTCTAATTATTCAAAAACGAAATACCATAACCGAACAAAATGTGGTCAGTCCAAATACACTAAAAAATGTCCTATATGTATGTCAAACAGGACTGGAATGATTTGAACCAGACAAATACCTGTCTGGTCGGTTTTATTGGTCGGTCCAATCGATCAAATCAGATAGCTCAGCCTTAAGTAGAATAAAAAAAAATGTACTCTTATTTTAACAAGCTATATTTAGTTATCAAACAGCTATATTTATAAAAATAAGATTACTCGAAATCACATTTTTAATCTTTAAGTTTCTATAATATCCGATGTTGCAAAAAAAGTCTACAAGGCCGATTAATCACCGATTACACGCTACTGAGCCACCGACCTTGCCAATTTGTGTAAATCACTCAAACAAGTCAGTCAACTGTCGTTAACGATGCTCAAACTTACCGAAAACTTGCAAATCTTGCGGAAAATACCTTAATCCCGTAATAAATTAGTTTTAATCACTTATAATCACGGTTTATATTAATTTTATAAGATGCTTTTCAAGGAAAAGTTTGCTGGGAATATCAAAACTTAAGGTAAATACGAAGCTTGCCAAAAATGTCAATATGATTTATCACCGATCACTATTTTTGCAACCCTGAACAAATGTAGTCACTTATAATCGTTGTTTATATCTATTACAAGATGTTTTTAAGGAAAATCTCGCCGGAAATACACAAAACTTGTCAAAAATGTCAATATGATTCACGATTTTTGCAAACCTTGATAACATCACATTATAAACAAAAATAAAACGTAAAAAACTTGAATATCACATAAAATAGAAAAAAAAATAATTTGTTCGGGGTTCTATCTTTTAATACTGATCGGGTTAAAAAAATCAACCACCCATTATATTAAACTTAAATGAATGCTGCAAGAAGAAGAACAAAAAGAAGAAGAAGAATACGACAAGTAGGGAAAGGTATTTTTGAAATTTGTTATGTTCATTAAATTATGTGATTTTACATGATGAAAATATAGTTAAATTGTTATTATTTACAAAAAATGATATATATCTATTAATATGAAGATGGTGAAGTTTTTAGTTGTTAGGCAATAATTGTATTTAGATGTTAGCAAGCTCGAATTATTCGCCAATTGTTAGTTTTACTTGTATAAATAGTCACTCCTTTTAATGATGATAATGTGGCGCGAATACTCAAATACTTGTATCAGTAGTCAAACCTAATTGCAAACTTGTTTTACCAATAATCATCAAAAGAATTCCTCCTTTACCCCCTAATTGTAAACTTCGAATAACTAGTTATACTTTTAAATATGGTTTTCCATAAGTTTAGGTCTAATGCTTACCATTGCGTTGATATATGTTAATCAGTTGCATTTGCTTACTCTTCTTTGAGTCTATGGTCTTTGTTTTAGTCTTCGATTTGCTTTTGTGCACTTTTTCTTTTGATTTTGCACGGTTTCATATTTTTCTTACTGCCTTGTTTACTAATTTTGCAATATATCATTTGCCTGCTATCATTTCTTTACTCTATCAACTGTCTATCCAATATCTTGGCCACACGTGATTGAGTTTGTTGTTGTGTGCATTTCAATTCATTTTTTGTCATACACCTTAAGATAAATGAAACATAAAATTATTTATAAGTACATATGTGAAAATCTTATATGTTTTTTATTTTAGAAAAAACATATAACACATATTTATCTGACGATAATGATATATCAATTGACATCGAACATACTGATGATGAAGAAGAAGATGAACCTAATGAATATGATCTTGCTGATGATATTGAAGAAGATGAAATACAAGTTTATAATGATGATGATGATGAAGAGGAAGAATTTAACTTTGATGATGAAACTGATAGCGATGAAGAAGATTCTGAAAATGATGATGATGATGATGATGATGATGATTATGATAATAATGATGATGATGGAGAAATAGATAATGAGTATGAGGCAGCTAAAGAAGATAAAGATTGTGAAGGAAATGAAGCACAAAAAAGAATAGAAGATTTTGAATTTAATATAACAGAAGAGGAAGAACAAAGAAGTTGGAAAAATGATTCATCAAAGGTTAAACAAAAGAAGTTGGCACTACAAGAAAAGTGGCTTTTTAGGACCCCCATAAGCGTCATAAAATGGTACTTTTTAGGACCTTTCATTTAATAGGACCAAGGATGAAAGCGTTTCATGTAAGACGGTTGTAATAGGTCCAAAGCGTCCTAACCCTTATGAAACCAATTTTATGGTCGTATTATATGTCTATGAACAACACAAATAGCGTCCTAATAAAACCATATTAGGACACTTTTACAATGTTTTAACATATGATTACCTACTTTTAATCTTTTGAGACGCATAAAAACGTCCTTAAAAGTATTGTTAGGACGCTTATGATGTCACATCATAGCTATTTTAGCAACCAAGAAAAGGGTACTAATAACTCAAATAAGATTATGATACCAATTTTATGGTCGCATTTTAGGTCTATAAACAACACAAATAACGTCCTAATAAAAACATATTAGGACACTTTTCCAATGTTCTAACATGTGTTAACCTACTTTTAATCTTTTGATACACATACAAGCGTCCTTTAATGTTAATTCTTAGGACGGTTATCATATACCATTACAGTTACTTTAACACCAAGAAAAGGGTCCTAATATCCCAAATACGATTATGAAACCAAATTTATGGTCGCATAATATGTCTATGAATAACCAAATAACGTCCTAATAACAACATATTAGGACACTTTTACAATGTTGTAAAACGTTGTTACCTAATTTTAATATTTTGATACACATACAAGCGTACTTAAAAGATAATTGTTAGGACGCTTATCATATAACATTATAGCTATTTTAGCACCAAGAAAAGGGTTCTAATATCTCAAAGAAGATTATGAAACCAATTTTTTGGTCGTATAAAATGTCTATTAACAACCTAAATAACGTGCTAATAACAACATATTAGGACACTTTTACAATGTTAAGTTAATTGTTAGGACGGTTAATAAGTTTAATAGGACAATTTCAAAGTCCGGACAAGTCATATGATAGGACGCTATTTTCACCATGCACACTCTATTATTACGATATGAATAAAACATCAACTAAATATTAAATGAATAAAACGAAATTGTATTTTAAATTAGCAATTGTCATAACAAAATCACTAAACATAAATAAGGTAGACAGAATCTAACATAAAGTCTGTTAACATTAAACAATAAATTAACGCAACAAGAAGCTTAGTCCGTGGTCATCATGCATCATCTCTCTCAATCCTCACGGACCACCTACAAATAAACACCCATGTATAAGCATTAAGCTCCATGTTAGTAAAATTATTGGTATCACAAGATTAACAAAGACATACCGAGATAAAGGGACAAGGCCATGCTATGGTTGCACCAACACGTCTTCAATCGTGGCAAATAACCCATAGGGTCTCACCAACACTTCATCTCTTTTTGTTGGTACTTGAGCGTTTCCTCACACCATCCTCGTCCAATCTCTGTACCACCAACTATATCATTTGGGTTCAAGCTCCTCACCCATCCTTTTGCTACAGTCTCGGTTGAGTTTAGAATGCTTTTAAGGACAACTTCATCCCGACCTAGATTTCGATTTTCAACAAACATTTATCAACTTATAGTCAAGACACATGTATTAGGTTAAACAGATGTATCTGCGGTATGGAGGTGGGTATACAAAGGAGGTCAAAATTGATCGATTAATATCTGCGGTGTGGAGGTGGTGTATACTAAATAAATAAGTTACAAATAAGCTACAATAAGCTAAATAAGTCAGAACTACATGAGTTGTAACTAGATTAAGCTAAAACTACCGGATAAGCTAAAGGAATAAGCTATAGACCGAATAATCACTTGATCAAATATCACAGCCAAACATGCCAAAACCAACAACCTTGCAGCCCTTGTGGGTCCCACTAGGGTTGACAGGATCCAAAGTGAGACTTGATATGAAAAGGTGACTTATTGAGGTTTCTAAAAGCTAAGACTAAAGGTTTGGGTCCCACGATAAGCACTTGATGAGGGCTTGAACTTGGGTGGTCAACACCGATCACTCGGTGTATGGGTGGAATGGACAAACAAAAAGCTATCTGCAGACCTATCTAATAAGCTCAAAAGTTTGAAATAAGCCCTGAACTTTATAGATGAGCTTATTGGTTTCAAAACCAATAAGCTCATTGTGTGGCCCACTAATGAAGAAGCTAAGGCACATGGAAAGTTGGGGTTTTGGTGATGCCCGGTGCAGGGCAATGGTTAGCCTAGCAGCCACTTTGAACTATCACCTAAGCCGGAGAAAAATCATAAAATAAGCTAACTATGGGATTCAAAAGCTTAGATGTGGAATTTCAACATGTAAAATCTCAAGACTTGAATATCAACACAAAATTCACAAAATTCTCCCAAGATCCGAGTTTCACTAACATACCATTTTGACTTTTGATTTTGAACTTAAACTTTGACTTTAATGAAACTTGTTTGATCCGTATGCACTAATTATGATTATTTAAGCTATGATAACACTAATTTAAGATACATGAACAAGATTTAGACCAAGTGGGTGATTTGATCCTCACATGTCCCAACAAAGGATTTGTGAGAGTGAAGGTAATTTGATTTTGACTTTCTCTAGTTCAAACATTGGTTTTATAGTTTTACTAGTTCTAATATCACCTAGAGGTCATAGTGTGCAGATAAACAAGTGAAAAGGCAACTACCACGTTGAAACAACACGAACCAAACACCCTTAATAACCGAGTTAACAAATTTAAAAGGCAAATGAGCAATCTAAATCATAATATCGATACATAAGCTTGTAGCCTAGGTTCATTAGCTATCAAAGATAAAATAAGCTATAACAACTAGAAAGGAACGATTTATAATAGAAACATACCCGTAAGCGTGGAGGTTCATTGGTTACAACAGAGAATCTTGTGATGTAAGAGGTGGAACAATGGAACTATCCGTCGACCCATTCTTCTCGATAACCGGGCTCGTAACTTTTCATTTTCACTAGTAAGTTCTCCATTTCTAGACTTCAATTCGTTGTTTTCTATGACATGCTAAACGACTTGGTATTACACCCCAAACAGCAATGAAGCACGAACACCTAGACCATACATGCCTACATCACCATTTCGATCTTTACCCATAAGCGTAGAAAAATATCATCCGGTCCAGATTATCAAGCGAACCCTCGGGCATATTATCACTAAGTCGTTTCATATCATCCGCATTTTATATAAACATGAACAACATATAGTAAAAGCATGTATTACAAAAAAAGCATATTGTGTTTAACTTATGCTATTAATACACTTTTGCAAACACAAAAGCATATTACTTACAATCGCTTTTGCGGTGTCATCATTTTTGGTATTTCCATCTATGGAGAAGCATGCACTAAAAGATCCAATCGATTTGGATCTCGTCCCAAATATGTCTCGTATGAATAAAAGAAAATGAATATTAATAGTGGATATCCACAGACACATTAACAATCCCACTTTCTCCATACACTTACCTTTAACTCTTCCCTTTTGCGAGCATAACTTTTTTACCGTTTCTTTGGATCATCTTCTTTTTGCCCGATTCGCTTTGTTTTTTCACTTAAACTCGCAGCGGAAAGTAAAATATCATAATGGGAAATTAAGTAATGTTATTTAAAGTGGAAGAGTATTTCACACCTTAGTGTTTTCTTTATTCCAATACTTCACAAGCTTCTTCCATTGTTTTTTTGCACTTGCTTTGGCCTAGATCTTATTTGTTGCTTAACCGACAAAGACGGATCATGGTAGTGTTCCTTAACTCTTGCCCTCCGTTCTTCACCTTCCGCCCAAATGATTGCAATATCCATTTTTCTCCGACTTAGGAATATCAAATTTTGTCTAAAAATGTAATAGCTCACATTTAGAAAACAAATACTTTATTCATTAACATACAAATTTAACATTGTGTACCTTTAAGAGTTCAAGCAAAGCCTTTTTTTTCAAGGCCAACTTTATTCCATGGTTTATAAATCGACAATACTTTCCACTCCTTGAAAGTGTTCCCATGAAATGAGTCGATGACTACTTTTGTCGTTAATAGGTTGTCCGTGTTCATTAACTAAAATAGAATTCTATCCCTTTTCTTGGGCCCAAACTTTTGCCATACGTGTTGGTCCTCTCTTTCTTTTGCTTACAATCCGAACTACAAAAAGTGAACATGATTTACAATAGATACGTATACATTTAAAATACTAAATAATTCGAAATGGAGGCAATATCTTAGCGTTGTATTTTGTCTTGTTTTAATTTAACTTTATTATATATTCTTCTTATATGACACAATATATGATATATGATTTTTAAACGATGCAATCAAGTAGACCATGTTAACTGTTTCATTTCGAGCTTGTGTAACTACATGGTTTTCTTCATTTTCGAATGCTCGACTTGAATCTCTTCTCCGAGTAGATCATCGCCGTCATTTGTTAAATCGTTCACATTCTCCAAATCATCCTCATTCTCCAAATCATCCATGTCTTCGATATCATCATTTTCAACATCATAAAGGTCTTCATTGTTATCTATATTAAAATAAATAAATAAAAAAAAAAAAAAAAAAAACAACAACAAAGCAACAAAGCAGTTAAGCGAATATACACTTAATAGTAATTTAATATAATATATATAGTATTTGAAATTTATGTATAGTTACCATCGGATCTCAAGTCACGCTCCTCGTGGTCATGATCGTTGTCAATTGCGACTAAGTTTCTCTCGATTGCGCTTAATCTCCCTCGGCAATTTGGTTGATCATTTCTCTTTTGGACTTGGTGGGACTCCTGTACCCTACTACGTATTGCCCTCCCTGTATCAATCTGTTGTCCCTTTTGCGATTGAGATTTTGAAGATGTTAGCCCACAAGAGTTGCAACGACATTACGCCTAAACGAAAAGCTGTGACTGACAAATTTTTAGAAGATCAAGGCCGCAAAAATAACGAGATTGCTGAAAAATTGTGGCGGTGTGTTCAAAAGGTATCAGACAACATCAGCACCAAAATCAATTGGAGCTACCGGGAGAACGAAAATGATAGTGTAGGTACATCAACTTCGACAGCTCGTGATTTTTTGGCCGATTATCGGACTACCTCTGACTCTTCAGATTAGATTTATGATTTATGTATTTCGTATGGTTTTTGTTGTTTAATATCTTTAAAAAAAAAAAAAAATTATTTTAATGAATTAAATTCATCAACTGACTCTACTTTTCAACATTAGTTTACTCTTAATAATAATAATAATAAAATAAATAATGTTTTTTCAACATTAGTATTAAACAAGTACTCTGTATACACACGAACATCAAAAGAAATTATCTCTGAATAGACGTGAATATTTTTCGTAATTGATCATCATTTCATATTCCATCTTTCTCATTTTGTTTATCAATATAAGATTTGATTTCTACTTTTTATTTGTTAATAATATCTATTCGAAATATTATTACAATGAAATTAAAAAGATATATACTAAATTTTTTGAAACTAGGCTTGATCAATTGTATATTTACGTTAAAATAACATAACTCTATTAAAATTATTTAGTAAATTAAATATAAACAAAATATACTTATAACAAACATAAATTAAAAAAAGAATATTAATGAAAAACTATATTAAAATTAAATGTAAAACTTTGACATAAAGTGATATTTTGAGTCTCGAGGAGGTACTTTTCAACACTATAATTAATATCGACATGTATGTCGTTGTCTTATACATCTATCTTTCAAATATGTATTTCGGATATTAAATTTAATTTTATTTTACCTCTTATTGAATATTTTTAATTTCTTGTGATATTAAGACAATAATATCATAACACGGTACTAAATAAAATTACAGAGATATTAAATTTAATATCACAATACATCAAAATTATTTATATAGTGAAATTTTTTAATATTAAACATAATATCTTTTTTATCATTGTCAAACTGATCTTATATTAAACAACAAAATCTTATATTTGGAAAAATATTAATAATTTCTATCAGACATTCATTTTAAAAAACTAACTCTCAAATTGGTTTAGACTATGGTTTAGAGAATATCATATATTAAGACAATTAAATCTAATATTAAGGCAATACCGTAAACAATATGGTATTGCCTTAATATCAGATTTAATTGTCTTAATATATGATATTCTCTAAACCATAGTTACTATTAATATCAGATTTAATATCAGAGTATTAAGACAATATTGTTTTTTTTAGTCCTCATTAATAGTAACTTTTCATATATCAAATTTAATACCAGAGTATTAATATCAGAGTTACTATCTGATAGTAACTTTTCTTGTTTAATACTCTGATATTAAATCTGATATATGATAGTTACTTGTTTAATACTCTGATAGTAACTTTTCATATTATTACTTGTTTAATACTCTGATATTAAATCTAATATTAATATTAATAAACAACAAACTCTGATATTAAGACAATGTTAATATTATTTTAAACAAAACTAACTATTATAAAAAAGATGTTATTATAATTATGCTGTAAGAAAAGTTACTATTAATGAGGACTAAAAAAAGCAATATTAATGAAAAACTATACGGAGTATTAAAATTAAATGAAAAACTTTGACATAAAGTGATATTTTGAGTCTCGAGGAAGCTCTTTTTCATCACTATAATTAATATCTGACATGTATGTCAGTGTCTTATACATCTATCCTTTCAATAGAAAATCAAATAAATATATGAGAGATACTGAATTTAATTTTATTTTAACTTTTATTGAATATTTTTAATTTACTGTGATATTAAGACAATACTAAATAAAAATAGTGTGATATAAATTTACGGAGATTGTTATTAATATTATTATAACTGTTATTTAATATAAATATACAATTTACAATCTTATAATTGTTATTAATATTATTATAATTGTTATAATTATTTCAAATGAAAATTATATGTTTACATTCTTTCAATGATATTAATTTATTATTTTTCCTCGAGATGCAAACCATCAATCACATCAAAAAAGTAATTTACTCTTGTTATAAAACCTATCATTACAACCATATAGATTCTAAACTTTCGTCACAAAGTTAGTTTATCAAAAATAAAAATTACCGAAAAATTATGTATTTGAATTTAAGTTTTTTTTTTTTTTTCCAAATTGTTATTCATGATCCCGGAGTATATGCTATGGTTTTTATTTGATAAGAAACTTAGATATTTTACCGAAAGTTATATAGATGAAAAGGGGTATTTCAAAGTTGTATAACTTCATTTGAAATTCTCTTTTAAATCTATTGTATGTATTTTAACGAGAGTCACGCAAGACGTACTAAAACTACATGCGGTGAAGGAATTTCATGATCTCATTCAGAAAAATCATTAATGATTCTCTTCTGAATGAAGATATCGATGATAGCCGTCACGTAGAAGAAGCCCCAACTACAATACAAAAAGTTGGGGCCACTTGATGAAGATGGCGTTGGTGCGTGATTAAAGTTTAATCATTTTGCCTACCTATGTTTCGCCATGCTCATCAAAATGAGCAGGAGTAACATATTAGGCATTTCTGAAGAAAAATATTGGTTGTCCTACAAACAAGTCGTTTGTAGAACAACCAATATTGGTTAGCATCTTATTGGTCCGTCCATAAAGTTTGACCACAAAGGAAGAGAAGGACACTAGATTGCATATAAGAACACAACGTGGAGAAGATAGAAATAACATTTTATTGGTATGCCTCTTCAGTGCAACATCGTACAACTCCCCAATAACATTCCAATAACTAAAACACCCTCCCTCATAAAATACCACTAACATGTTTTTGGGTCCCACAAAAATACCACACAAAAAAATACACACTCACTCACAATACACAAAAAAAAAAGAAAAAAAAAATGTCTTGAACAATTGCATTGGCTCAAACACGTTTGGCTCACGGATAACAAGATGCTCCGGTATGGTTGGCACACGAATGACATGCATTTGGCACACCAATAGCACCCCATACCTTGTGCTCTTAGAAATAATGTTATTCAAAAGAAATCATGTAATATATAACTTTGTAATATTAATTATATAGCGGAATCATCATCTATGTATTTAATTTTTTTAATCTGGTGTATTTTTTTTTACTGAAATAACGTTAATCATGTTGAAAAATATACTTAATAAATTATATTAAGAATATTGTTAATTTAATATTTTTTATCTAGTGTGATATGTATTCTTTAAATATAAAATTTTCTTTGATTTTGATTTTAAATAGAACGTGAAGATTAATATTTTCTGATATTAAGAAAATAACACATATTAAACATTTTCGATATTAAGAAAATATCAAAGATATTTCTTTGATGTCTTGTGATATTAACACAAATATTAAAACAAAATTCCATTGCAAAAATTTTAAGTCGTTGTTTTCATAGAAAAAGATCATAACTTTGTAATATTAATTATATAGCGGAATCATCATCTATGTATTTAATTTTTTTTAATCGGTGTGATTTTTTTGTTTCGTAATAAGTAAACCGAAAGTTATTATGATATTTAAAAAATAATAACGTTAATCATGTTGAAAATATATTTAATAAATTATATTAAGAATATTGTTAATTTAATATTTTCTTTATCTAGTGTGATATGTATTTTTTAAATATAAAATTTTCTTTGATTTTGATTTTGTATCTATTGTGATTTTAGGGTTTATAGATTTGAACTTGACATAAAATAATATTTTGAGTCTCGAGGAAGTAATGTTCATGACTATAAGAGCACTAAGTTAATAAATATCTGACATATATGTCAGAGATATTAAGTTACTTCTTTATCATATCTTGTGTCTATGATATTAAGTTACTGAGATATTAAATTTAATATCACAGTACATCAAAATTATTTATATAGTAAAATATTTAAAAATAAATTTGTAAATTAGACATATTTATTAAAATAAATATTGCAAAATCACTGTGATATTAACACAAAAAATTATAAACAAATTTCCATTGCAAATATTTAAGTCTTTGTTTTTCATAGACAAAATATCATAACCTCGAGACACAAAAAAAATATAAGAGAAAAATATTGCTCAAGACGCAAATATTAAAAAAATTAAATGTAAAATTTCGTTTATATTCTTTCAAAAGATATTGATATATTATTTTTACATTTCGTTTACATTCTTTCAAAAGATATATTATTTTACAAACCATCAATCACATCAAAAAGTAACTTACTCTTGTTATAAAAACCTAACATTACAACCATATATATCCTACACTTCAATAACAAAGATATTTCACCAAAAGTGTTCTTACTGAAAAATATGTATTTGAATTTACTATTTTTTTTCCAATTTGTTATTCATGATCCTGGAGGATATACTATGGTTTTTTATTTGATAAGAAACTTAGATATTTTACCGAAATATAGAAAACGTCCAAGGCTACAAAGTGAAGATGGCCTTCGTGAAATGTACATTGCAACCAACGACATTGTCAAAGATACATGGTGACATCGCAACCAATGATAACTTTGGACACTTAATGAAGATGGGCTTGGTGCGTGACGAAATTTTAAACATTTTGTCCCACAAACAAGTCATACACAAGGTAGATGCTTTTAACTTTGTAATATTAATGATATGGCGTAACCATCGGCTATGTATTTTAATTTTTTTTTTATCTAGTGTGATGTTTAATAAAATAATAACATTAATCATGTAAATATTGTGATATCACATATTGAATAATATTTACTAGAATTAACCTTTTTCTAATCAGAATATTGTTAATTTAATATTTTTTATCTAGTGTGATATCTATTTTTTTATACTCTGATAATTAACTGAAAGTTATTATGATATTTAATGACATAATAACATTAATATAAATTGATTTATATTATTACGTTGTGTGATATTTATAAAAATTATTACTACATCCGTCCCATATTAATTGTCCTGTTTTGACTTTTTAAGTATTTCTTTCTTAACTTTGACCTTAAATATTTTTATTTGTGTTATATAATATTTAATAAAAATTATACCAATAAAAAATACTTTTAAAACTCAATCTATTCATATATTTTACATCAAGTATTATATAACACAATTAAAAATATATAAGGTCAAAGTTAGAAATAAAAGACTTTGAAAATTCAAAGTGGACGGTCAATATGGGACGGAGGGAGTATTAATTTTTAATGTGATATTAATTTATGTTATTTTATTATTTCTAATAAGATGCAATTTCATATTAAAAATAATTAAGTGAATAGTCTTAATAATAAATTAGGCGGCTCAAGTTGCTTATTTTATCAATCATTACATGCACACTAAACAATTTATGATATTTAATAAAATAATAACATTAATCATGTAAATATTGCGATATCACATATTCAATAAAATTTACTAGAATTAACCTTTTCTAATCAGAATATCGTTAATATAATATTTTTTTATCTACTGTGATATCTATTTTTTTATACTCTGATAATTAACTGAAAGTTATTATGATATTTAATGACATAATAACATTTATATAAATTGATTCATATTACTATGTTGTGTGATATTTATGTTATTTTATTATTTCTAATAAGATGCAATTTCATACTAAAAATAATTAAGTGAATAGTCGTAATAATAAATTAGGCGGGTCAAGTTGCTTCTTTTATCAATCATTACATGCACTGTAAACAATTTGCTTATTTTAATTTATGTATAAATAGCTTAATATCACAGCAAAATTTGTGAAAAAAACACATAAAACAAAAAACACAAAAAGAAAAAAACGGAAAACAAAAATATCAATAAGAAAAGGAAACAATATAATCGTGAAAAAAAGGAAAATGATGAAGAAAAAGAAGTTAAAAAGAAATTGAAGTTAAGAAAGAAGAAGAAAATGAAGTTAAAGAAGAGGAAGATGAGGAGGAGGAGGAGGAAGAAGAAGAAGAAGAATATAACTGTGATATTTTTAAGCGAATGAAGTATATTGATGAATCTGAAGATGACTATGATTATTAGAAATCTCCATCATTAAAAGAATATGAGAAAGAAGTAGCAAAACTTGAAAAGATGGGTGATCAAGGAGAAGAACAAGATAAAGATTCTCAAGATAATTGCAACTCTGATGAAGATTAAATTAGTATTTATGTTTGTAAACTTTATATTTTGTGTTTTTAACTTTATTTTCTGATGAAAAAACGAGTTGTATCAAACTCATATTTTGTGTTAAAATGGTTTAGTGAATTAATTTTAAAACAAAAATTTATCACGATACATAATTTTTAATATCGCGATACATAATTTTTAATACCACAAGATGAATTTCACTTTATAGCCTTTAAAAATAAAATACTTAATCAACATTACAACTTAACAAAATGAAAATAAATAATGAAAAAAATTAAAAGAAATAACATTGATAATATCACAGTACATCAATTTGACTTTATAGCTTTAAAAAAATTAATGCAGATTCAAATCTTAACAAAACCGACGCAGACACGATAAGTTAACTTACTCCTTAAAGTTAAATTCTTCAGTACCGTGCTCAGCATTAGCATTATTTGATTTCCTTTTAACTTTCTTTCCGTTTCGTTTCGACTTCTTAATGTCTTTCTTAGCACTAAGAAGTTTCCTGTCTGGATTCTTTGGACAATTCCTGAAATCATGATCTGTTAATATATTATAGATTCTACACTTTCTCAAATTTTTCCCACATTCTTTTGGATCTTTAAATCTGACGTCATTATTAGAAGGTTTATATCTTGCACCAGTAACGCCACCCTTATTTGATCCAATATCAGGAGGAAAAACAGCAATAGCAGGAGGTTTAGGAATACCAATCATAGATGATATACTATCCTCTTTATTTCCTGAAGACTGTGCAACAGTTGATGATTCCAATCCAGATTCAAATATGCTCAATTTTTCAAAAAATATACCCAGTTTTTCTTCATCATATCCGCAATGATTGATTATCGAATTCACTTTAGAATAAATTTTAGAAATACAACTACCTGAAGATCCATTTGCTTTAAAAGAAGATCCAAGAAGAGGTAAAACAACAGCTTCTTTTTTCCAACGTCTTAAAAGATATTGTTTTGGAATCTTGTTAATACCATATCCTCTAAGAGTATAAAAGCATGACGACATAATGGACCACGTCTTTCAAAATGTAGACAAGAACAGTTAATGAACGAGTTCCTTCATCATACTCAACACGAAAAAAGTAAATGAAAAATTAACTACAATTTATAATGAATTTAAAAAAAAATCTTCACAATACTTATTTATTTAAAAAGACAATACTTTAAACTCTCCAAACCACTCTTTATCAATGTCTTTACATAACCCAAGTTTTCATAGACCCAGTACAACTCTTAATAGAAGCAACAATCTCATTTGAACCACATAGAATGCTTCAAGAGTATAAAATTATGACATGTTGTTCAACTAAATGATTGGTTTTCAATGAAGGTCTATTAATTCTTGAATTATTATCAAGAACACGTTGATTATTCCTTTGTTGATCTAAGGCACTTTCATAACGAAAAAGAAAATGAACTAGAGTAGAACTCCAATTAGAATTATGACCAAAAATAGTTTTCACTTTCGGATCTTGAAGTAGTTTTCATCAAACCACTCATTGGGATATCTCTAAAATAGCGAGGATCCAAAGTTCTTTATATTAAACATATCATTCAACCATTTATACGTATCTAAATCAAATTCATCCGATAAAGCTTCCCATTTTGAACAAATTCAACGGGTTTATCGCTTTCCTCCATACAAGAGAACATAGACGTTTCTTAAATTCTCCTTCTTCACATCTTCACATTATCCGAACTATTCCTTAATTGCTTCTCGACTTCAACTGCTAGTTTACGTCTAAGCTTCTCCTTAGTTCGGTATTGTAAGCGCTGGTCCCTCCTTTGATGATGCCCTACGTGTTTTAATGTGAATATGGATATTGACCTTTTGAGTAACCCTAGCGAGGTGCCGCCCCAAACTTATGAAGAAATTGGCAGACATATATTTCGATCGGGTTACCCAACTGTTGAGTATACTTTCCATCTTTCCTCCCGACAGATGGCGTTATGGAGCTCTTTAAAGGAGGATCACACCTCGGATTGGCTTAGGGTGGCTCCGATATCTGGATTGGGGCAAACTATGAACGCTAGGGCTTACCGATGTGTACTGTGTTATCGTTTGGGCGTTCCTCTTTTCCTTTGTTCGTGCACCGTGTTACACTTTGCTCTAAGGTTTTTCCGGAGATATTTACGGGACCATGTTGTTTCATGTGCGGGTATTGTTGGCATTAAACATCGTCACAACCTTGTGCGCGATGTTCTTGTTGATATATGCTCTCGGTCGTGGATTTACGCTCGCAAGGAGGTGGATATTGGGCTTTTGGAGATGGGGATGATCCTTGCGTCCGGTGACATATTACTCTACTCTTGGGATAGTGGACGCGACGTATGTGTTGATTTTACGGGTTCGTCGCCTTTGGCGCAATCCGGGTTGATTGATTTTAGACCGAGGCGGCGATCGGTGATCTTGCGCTTGCGTAAGCGGGTCAAGTACGATGCTAAATGTGTGGATATTGGATATGGGTTTCTTCCATTCTCCTTTTCTTCTTTTGGAGAACTTGAGAAAGATGCGATCACCTTACTTAAGCGTATTCGGCGATTCTCCTTGACCCGGGACATTGGAGCGCGTGCGTGCAGTTCATATCTTTAATAGGATTGGTTTTACTATTGCTAGAGGTGTGGGAGCTCGGTTGGTTTCGAGGCTCCCACTAATCTTTGTAATCCTTTGAGTTTTTTTTTTTTTTTTTTTAATAATAATAATAATAATAATAATAATAATAATAATAATAATAATAATAATAATAATAATAATAATAATAATAATAATAATAACTAAAAAATTATATATATAAATACCTTGGTAGGAAGTTTATTCATTATATACCACATACAAAGCGGTGTTTAGCGTTTTAAACATATCCCGGTATAGCTATTAACATTGAAGGATCTTGATCTGTTAAAACAAGGTACGGCTCCTTAATATGAGTGTTAAGAAAAGCTTGTAGTAGCCACTTATATGAAACAACATCTTCTTTCGAAAGTAAACCACAAGCAAAAATTACACATTTTTTATGATTATCAACACCCGTAAAAGGCACAAAAACCATATTGTACCTAAAAATATATATATATAAACTTATATTATATATAAAAATACAAAAATAAATAAATAAGAAATAAAAGAAAGAAAAATAAAACTTACATATTGGTTATGTATGTAGCATCAAAAGAAAGAACATCACCAAAAGCTTCATAATTCCTTTTACTTGTATCATCCGACCAAAACAAACAACTTAACTGACCATCGTTGTTAGTCTTAAACTCGAACGTAAAATTTTCATCTCTTTCTTTCAAAATACTAAACTTGTCAATAATCATTTGAGCATCATATTTACCAATATAGCTACAAATGTCACGACTCATATTCTTAAAATCAATCTTAGTGGCACCAACATTTTCATATCCTCCCAAAAGCTCTGCAATAAAATTGAATGACATACAAGGACCGATGTTTAAGTTCGAAGCCTTGATAGCAAAATCTTGATCGCCAAACTCATAGACCTATGAGACTTTTGCAAATGTCTATCCTCGTGATAAAAACCATGATTGTGCTCTTCAACAAAATTTTTAACCCTATACTTTTCACCATATCGACAACATAAATTCTAGCTTCGCAATTTGTCCTAAACTCGATCTTATTCTCTTCTGAGACTTAGCATCACAATTATCTTTTAAACTATCAAATTCTTTAACTTTAACTTTCTTGGTACCTTCTTTACTACAAAGAAATTCCTTATTTATAACAATACCTCCATCGTTAGTTTGATGGCCTCTACGAACAATAAAACCGACAAGAAAGATAATCTTTGTATGCTTTATAAGCTTCTTCAACACTATCAAACAAAGTACCTTCCATCGGTACAAGAGTTTTAACAACAACAGGTTTAATAAGCATTGAAGTTGATGTAAAAATATGGTGAATTTACTTCTTCATTCTCTTCAACATTAACATCGGTGACAAATTTTCATCTTCAACAAACTCATTGCTTGCACAATTTTGTCTCATTGAATCACCTAAAAAAACATAGAAAACTCAACTTTACTTAAAATATCACATTAACTATACTTGAAAGTGCTCTGCAACAACAAATTTTATTAATAGCATCTCAATATGACTAACCTTGAAAGATATATTAATAGCATCTAATAAAGTGCTACTCTTCTTGCAACAACTTACTCGATGCGTAAATTATTTCTATTCTTTGCGTCAACTATTTAGATAAATATTACAATAACTATCATTCAATGATATTACAGGTTTAATATCAAAATAACTATCATTGAGCAACTATTTTCTTACCTATCACAATAACTATACTTGAATGATATACACGACTTTAGTATCGAATATCTTTTCTCAAAGCTTTAATATCACAATAACTATCATATTAAAATCATTAAACATCACAAATAAAATAAACTTGAACAAAATGTTTTATTAAAATAATATTCCAGTTTTAAATATAAGAATAACTATCTTAGAAAACAAGTGTTACTCCAAAACAAAAACATTACTCCTCATCGCAACAAATGTTACTCTGCTGTTAATACTAATTAAACAATATTAACAATACGAAATACATAAATGATAAATCCTAATGAATGATCCCGCATGCAAAATCATACAAAGGAGACCGATAACCGCATATTCCTCAATACGAGCCAAATCTTCCTAGTCTAGCAAACGAACTTGATGCAACTACACCATCGGTTTGGTCTCCGATAGCTCCAACCGATTTTGGTATTGATGTTGTTATGTATTTGTCGAACACACACCCACAAAATATCACAAATATTGTCATCTTTCTTGTCTTCATCCATCAAAAACTTTTCGATCACGGCTTTTCGTTCAAGCGTAATATCATTGCAAATCGTGTAGTCTTCCCTCATACGTTGCTTCTCTACCCTTGCCTGCTCAAACAAATTGATAACGTCTATAATAGCGTTTTTTCGAGCCACAACATCTTCTTCGCATTGTTTTTAACGTACATTTGCATATCTTCAACGGAATGGGGGAGACAACAAGCCATAATAATTTTGTGTTTGAAATTGTGTGTTTAGAAGTAGTTGGAGGTTAAATTACATTTGAAATTGTATGTTTAGAAGTAAAATGTGATTGAGCACGATTGATTTGAAGACAAACTATCGAATAATTACAATTGAACAACTATCCTTATATGATATTACCATTATTAATATCGAATAACTATCATATTATCATTAATAAAATCGAATAAAAATCCTTATCGACAATAACAAAAAAATAATAATATCACAATAAGTACCCTTATATGATATTACAAATTCAAGTATCAGAATAATTATCCTTATACTAATAAGACCAGTTTTAAAAACAGATAATAAGAGAAAAAGGTTAAATATCAGAATAACTATCCTTATATGATATTACCAGATTTAATATCAGAATAACTATCATATAAAGGTTATTGATATCAGAATAACTATCCATATATAAAACGGTTTTAAAACGCATAATAAAAAAAAAGCTTAATATCGAATAACTATCAACATATTAAATTACCGGTTTAATATCACAATAACTATCATATTAACGTTATTAATATCAGAATAACGTTATTAATATCAGAATAACAGTCATATTAAGGATATTGATAAAAGATATAAATATAACATTAATATCAGAATAACTATTCTCATATCAGAATAACAAACTTAAAATCAGAATAACTATCCTAATATCAAAATAACAAACTTAATATCAGAATAACTATCATACTAACGATAGAAACATCAAAGTATAAATGTACTAATACTTAGAATAACAATAGTAATATCGAGTAACTATCATCAAAATCATAATAAAACCTTAATATCATAATAACTATCATAAAATACCTTAAACAGTTTTTAATGAAAAATGTACCGATAGATCGGGACCGATACGAGAATCTTGATCGGTAATTCCATTCGATAAAAATTTAAATAAAAAATGAGAAAAATAAGGAAATAGAATATTCTAATAAAATAAAAAGATACGGAGAGAAAAAAGGGATGAATTTGATCAAATCTCGGCCGATAAATGAAAAAAGATCAACGGATGAGGCACATCCGCACATCCGCACTAAAAAATATCCGACGTGATCCTCACTATATATATATATATATATATATATATATATATATATATATATATATATATATATATATATATATATATATATATATATATATATATATATATATATATATATATATATATATATATATATATATATATATATATATATATATATATATGCAAAATTTGCATATGGCCATATGGTCTGATACTGAGAATCTGTATAAAAGGCATTATTGAGCATACGGTTGTATGCACTTATACCATCTGCCGTATGGTCCACTGCCTGATTCGCACTATTATAATTGCGAAAACTAGCTATTCTATTCCCGGCGTGGCGCTAAAACTTGATACGCGTCTAACAACGCGTTCGAGTCAAAGGAACTTTCTTTTCGTCGAGCAAGTTTTTCAACACCCTAGGCAGTGAACCTGATCGTGGTAGTGTAGTATTAGGGTAAGCCTCGGGAATTGATATCGTTCTCTAGGGGAATAAGAATGCTAGTGAGAAATTACTACGCTAAGGTTGTGGTTGAGGAAGATTATTTATTTTTTTTTAATCTTTTTTATGTTTTTTTAGAAAATTGAAAGGTACGAATCTCGGGGTATTGGATTTGGGGGGTTGGTATTTCTACCGATTACTCTACTTATCTAATTATCTAATTAACTAAGCTAAGGGTAGTCTATGTCTATTGTTGTGTGCTCTTATGATGATTTAAAGATGTGTTTACTTAGATGCTATTACTCCATAGTTATCTCCTATTGATGGTTGAATTGTCACGTCCTTATTCTTAACGCGTTGTGTCTTCTAAGGTCGTAGGGTATGCGTTTTTCCCTAACTCTTTGAGTCTACCTTAAGGTTATTGCCTACGAAATCTCTAGGATTCATAAACTAACTCTAAGGTTATCTTTGGATGTTTAGACTACAATAACTCTAGGTGATTATAAAATAATGTTCACAAAGGTTACTCAAGCATTAAAAAACACAACGAATGGCCTATCGCAATACTAGGTCAATCACAATTAAGATAAGAGACAATCAATCAATATTCAATACCTAGGTTTCATATATCTAAGCAAACACACAAGTAAATTAGCCGGACATGGGAAAAATGAAAGCATACACACAAACAATTGAAGACATAATTGAATCAATGAAGTAAATCACTTATCTTGATGTAAAATAGGGTATGGAACCCTAAGATAACGCCTAAGACGAGCCTATGTTCGGTTTGGTTTTACTCCACAAAACTACCTCTCTAAAATATCGAAAATTCAATTCTATATATAGAGTTACAATATCGTGGCATCACTCTTTAATTGTGACACCGTCGGTCGCCGCCATTAGGTTTCGTCTTGGCCACGTCAACTCATTACGGCGTCACCTTATGCTTGTGGCGACGCCGGCTTCAAACTCGGCGCCGTCGGGATCCAAATCTAGGCCGTGTGAGTTGTGACGCCCTACTCTTTTAAACCCGATGCCGCCACTTGTAAAATAGCAATTTGCTCTCGAGTCGTCTCAAGGTGTGTCGCGACGGTCGCTATTGTCGCGTGACGCCGTCCCTTCAGCCCAGACTTGAGTGTCTCGATTCTTGACTTTGGCCATTTTCTTCATATATTCGCGCCTTTTCGCCGAATAAGTGTCATTCCACAATTTGCCTTCAAGAGACCTAACAAGTAAAAGGAGCGAAAATAAGTAGTAACGGATACAAAGATATCAATTAAGGGCTTAAATGACCCTCAAAAGTGTACCTTTTAAATCCTTATCGTGTCGATCTACACTTAACACGACACTTAGTGTTGAACAAATTCTTTCATCTTTGAACGTTATCTATTCAAACAATACGGGTTTGTGAAACTGTGAATTAGACCTAAGATTAAATCGAATAGACAAACCGACCCGAACACCAAACCAGACCAAATATATTTTGATCTAGTCTTACCAAAACAGATGAATATGCTTTGTTGAACCAACTAGATCGACGAACTAGACTCAAACGGCCAGACCACGCACTTTTCAGTATGGTCGTTGGTCTGTTATTTTGGCCAACTCGATTTTCATCCGATTATATTTATACAGTTCCAATTTTTAACCCAAAACTATAAAGTATACGAGTAGGGCTGAGCATTATAGATTGTGGACCCGACCGAACCGAGAAACGGCTCGAATCGAATGTATTTTGGTCCGGTCCTTGGTCCACCATTTTAATCATTTTCGGTTCTCGGTCCGGTCCGGTTCGATCTTACGCACAACCAGACATTATGTTTTGTTGGACCGGACTGACCGACGGACCGAACCGACCTGAACATGAACCAAACATTTTGGTCCAATCCTCGGTCTGATGTTTTGTGCCAAATCAATTTTTGATCCGGTCCAATTTTCGAAACGTGCTCAACCGTATATACGAGTACAACTAAGGATGAAAACGAAAACCAAACCCAAATTTTTCACAAAAGGCTCGACTCGTTTCCGCTATAAGTACAACTATCAACCCAAAAGGCCAAAAGTACCTTATCTTAGCTTTTAACAAATCTATAAAATAAACCACTAGAGCACTAGGTGCGGTGAAGAGGGGTTACCTCTTCATCACCGCCACCTCAGCGTCACCTCAGCATAACAAATCTCCACAACTAACCACAACAAAGCCCCCTCACTCATAACAAACCTCAACCTCTTCATTTGGGGCCCACCACTTAGGGGTGAGCATAACCGACCGACTCTCGAATCCCGTCCCGATCCCAAGTCCCGAATCATGTCCCAAACCGAACCGATCTCAAAGCGGGTCGGGACTCGGTTTGTGTTTTCCGTTTAGTCGGGATTCCGCTTGTCGGGATCGGGTCGAGACAGGCGAAAACCAAAATAAAACAAACAAAACCGATCAAACCGACCGATCCGTCCGTCCGATCGTGTCCGAAACCAAACCGAGCTTAATCGGTTCGGGACTCGGTTTCGTTGCCGACTTGTCGGGATTTGGGTCGGGGCGGGTCGGGAGCGCCCGATGCTCAACCTACCACCACTAAATAAAACATAACATATTTACAAAAAAAAAAAAAAAAAAAAAAAAAAAAAGTGAAAAAGGTAAAATATTCCATCGTCGTGCCCACGAAGAGGGTTGTGATGAGAAACTACGAAGAGGGGGCGGTGTGGTGAAAAGCCACGACAAGGTGCCACCTCACCTCCATGTTGGACGACGAAGAGCTATGAAGAGCCCACACCGGGTGCTCTAACCCCCAAAATTACCAAACAATTTCCAACTCCTTTAACCAAACCCATCGAAAAGCGTGACTAGCACACTTACCTCCACCAATCACTTCACTCTCTCTCCCTCATTATAAATACACATTTTCCCGCGAACCCACCCTCACTCATATCATAACCCCCCAAAAAACACACACACACACACACTCTCCCAAAACCCTAATTCCAATCGCCACGCACCAATGCAGCTCCGTTCACGCGCCAATACAGCTCCGTTCATGCGCCAAAGGTCTATTCACATCAATTCATCTTTATATTTACTTTAATTCACACTCGTGTTGATTAATATCAGTTAATCTTTTAATCGTTACCTTTTGGTTGTGTTTAGAGGTTATTGTATGATTAAATATGAATTATTTGGTATTAGTGTGATGTTAGGGTTTAATTATGTGTTTATTGATTAATTTATGTGTATATTAACTCAATTAACGCTCGTGATTGTTAGATAGTAATTATCGTTAGTTTGATCATTCGGTTTCGGGTTATTATACGAAGAAAATGAATATATATGACTAATCATCTTCAAATTCATGACATCTATTTTAGAAAACTACAAAGTACAAATATGTCAAGGAAGATGCTCGAACCTTCGATCATGTATATGATATTGTAAAAAGGAGCCATGTATAGTTAGAGCGAGTGTGGAAACCAGCGATGCGTGGGATTGCTTTTGTAGACGTGAATTTTGATAGGGACTATTTTGCCA